>CM076399.1:8161287-8483444 GCA_038363315.1 Mugilogobius chulae | reverse complement strand
GACATAACCCGGAGGACGTCCCGGGCAGAGCTGCAAACGAGAGCCCGGTGCTGCCTCGTTATCAGCAGCGCAGTTCACACACACATGCACACACACACATCAGGAGGAGAGACTGTAAGGAGGAGGAATGCTGCCTACTTACTTTTCTGAGTTTTAAAACCTTGTTACATCAGTGTCTTTCATCATGAGTTTACCCAAAGCTGTATTTGGATGGATTCCTTTATGTCTGAGTTATCTTGTATTGTCCTGGAGCTGCTGCTTGAGTGCTCAGAAAATCTCTGTCTTCACGTACCAACTATCCCCGCCCACATGTCTGTATTTACTCGTGATTACTCTAACATTCAGATTCTGAATAAACCTTATAGGGTTCAAAACTGTCAAGTAGCCACTTTCCCACAACAAAATCTGTGGCCTTGTAAAGGTAAATTTACACTGAGGAGGCGGGGCTTATTAGTTGAACAGGAAGTCAAAGGACCTGCTTCTATTTCTAAGCCCTTTTAGATCACTTTTGTGTTTTATAATGAATAAAATGTGATTTATTGATCTGCTTATGGCAGAAAAAACACAACAGGTCTCCTTAAGTACTTTACAAATGAGGAAAGATTTCACCAAAGAACCAAAGTGTGTTTAGAAGAAGATGTGTTTGTCTGTCAATGCTAAAGTCTGATAGTTTGAAAATAAACAGCTTCTATGCACAGGGTTGACTGCACCTGGACAATGTTTGTGTTTGTGTTTGTGCAGACAAGTCTATGTGTCCAACAGTCCAAAGCAGTGCACAGACACAGAAAACTCACATCTGTTCTGTTTACATGAGGTTTATATTACTGAGTAAGCTCTCTGTGCCATGAAATAACTAAACAGTTTTCTTTTGTTAAAAAAATTTAAATGTCACTGAGTGGAATAATCTCAGGTGTAAAGGAGCTGATGATAACACTGCTCACAGGAGGAGTACAAACACTGGGTAGACTCCAGCCTCACTCTGCTGCATGTCTGTGTTTATGGAAATCCTGTAATCCAGGCTTTGGTCCTGAACACGTCCCACCGCCGCTGTGTGTGTGTGTGTGTGAGTCTTTACTTGATTATTTTAGTGACATTTGTGGGAGAAGTCATGACATTTAGATGTTTGCAGAGGTGTGCAGGAGCAGGGGCCGGGCAGGAGTGTGAGGGCCCCGTTTATCAGATTAACTATTCAGACTCCAGACGCACCTGCTGCTCTTCAGACTGGTCTTAACTTATGTCTGCCCCACTTAAGTGTATGTTAGGACTGGACCATGGTTCATGTCAAAGCTACATAAACTACACTTGTGCTGTTTATCTAGTCATTTATGTAATCTTCCTAATATACAATTGCACTCATAATTCCAGATGTATTTTGACCCTCTGACCAGACTAAACCTGGGACTAGACCAGACCAGGACCTGTGTCCCTGTGGAGCAGGTGTGAGTCCACAGACAGATCCAAATGTGCTTTTGTCTAGAGCTGGGCCATATATCGGATTTTAGATGATTGTGAATGTTGTTTTGGAGATATGCAAAAACAGGACAAAAGCCAGTATTGTATTCATTGTGATGTACAGATTTTGTCTTAAGTCATTTAGTCAATAAGTCAGTGGTGTTCAAAATATATATTCATTTAGGTGAAAGCAAATGTATTACATCTTTTGAACATTTGAAAATCTCGTGCATTTTTTCTGTCTGAATAGTTCTTCTGTCTGAATGTTTGATCAAATCATTGAGGTGGTACTAGATTTGAATAGTGATGTTTTAATCAATCAGTACAACGTGTCTAACACTGTTATATTTGATAATTCAACTTAAAACAATAGAATTAAAGACATGTTTAAACATCTTTCTGTTGGAATTGGCATATAATCATCTGAGATATGACAGTTTTTTCTTTAAAGTGAGGCTAAACAGGAGGTCAGAGACTTACTTGGCCCACAACTGCACCTCAAACAGACTCGCAAAAGTGGGAGGTGCCCAGTGAGTGTGACCAGACATTGATTGACAGCACCAAACATACACTGTGATGTGAGTTTTGTGTGGGAGTGATCCTGAGGTGTGGAGAAGTTCACAGCTCTGAGGCTGTGCAGGTCCAGTTTCTTTTTATTAACTTTGCAGACAAATGTATGAAACCTTTGCTTTAGCCAACATAAGCTCATGATGTCAGCCAAATGAGGGATGATGTCATGATGCAGCCGGTGTACGCTCTCCACAGCAGCGGTGTCAGAAGGAGGAGTTTATATATCCCACCTGGGCGGCTTGTTTGTCGTGTCAACTCAATGTCATCAGGCCTGTGCTGTAGACACACACTCAGTCCTTTGTATCTAACCTCGAGGCTGGAGCAGGATGTCTGAGATTATTCAGATACTCATTTATCACACAGTCCTATATTGTGTCATGTTTGTAGGATTTACTTTCAAAATATTAGATGAATCAGCAGTTTTATTGTGACAAGGTCGTGTAATGAACAAACAGAAGCACACAAAGCCAGAAAAACATTATTGGTGTTGTCTGATTGTTTGATATGATAGATTAATAACACGACTCTTTTGGACAGTTTGCACTGTTGAAGTAAAGAATCGATGGTGTTTCCAGGCAACAAGCTCAGAATCCTGTGTTTTCTCCTGAACAATGAAAGGTTAAGAGCAGGCCTAACTGCGCTGCTGAGCCTGAGGCCAGACTTAAGCCCCACTTAAGTCTGGTGCACTCCGCTTCAGCGCACCAGTCCTAAGTTTGTCCCAGCGCAGAGAGATCAGCTTAACTCTCCAGGTAAATGTTGACAGGTTTTAGATTCACTGGAAGCAAAACTCTGGTGCCTAAAGAGTTAGTTTAAGCAGTTCTAAGCTCTGATTATAGTCACACATTCTCTGAAGGTGCAGTTGGTGTGAGAAGTCTGTGATAATGTTTAAGCCTCAGAGACCAGACCAACACCACTCAAAGCAGCCTTTGTCATTTGTAATATTTATTCACATTTGCCACATTCAAATCTTCCCTTTTTGAATATTTGACAAAGCGGAGGTTAATCACAGACGATTCTGTTCTGAACAAAGGCTGTTGTAACTTTGGGTTCAGTCACAGGAGGATCAACTTTTACTGAGCTATTCAAACGCTCTGAAGAGTTTCATTACAAACACAGACTGCTCGTTTGGGAGAAATGTCCAGAAGGCTTCAAAGTTTAGTCCAGTGAGTGACGCTGGTCGTTGGACTGACCCAGACTGTTCTCCTGCTGCCGGAACACGAGCTGGTCCTGTGAACATCTGACCTGATCACACTATTGGCCCCTCAGGTTCAGGTTTGTTAGGACAGTGCACACTCACATGAAGCTTGTACCAGACTCATGTCCATCTGCTGTCCTAGAGAGGGTCGGGGCAGCGGTCGTTACACTGGAGCCACCAGTACGAGGGCGGTCGTTAGAGGAACAAGACGACTAATGGTAGAGCGGTGGCTCCAAACACCCTGGAGACACAAGACAACAGCGTCCATAGCTCCATCCCTCTCTGGTTGAGACAATCGTGTGTTTATGGCTTCATTCTGGTGCCTTTTATAGAGAAGACTTGAGCACAGTTAACCAGTGGTAAAAGTCAACTCTGAGTTTCAAACATAAACCACCCTGTAATGCACTTGAGTGTTTATATTTGTGTAAATGATTGATTCAGTGATATGAGTCCTTTTAGAACACGGACTGTCTGCTTTTCCCTCTGGAGAGACAGACTCCTGCCTAAGCTGCTGACTCAAACACTCAGAAGGCTCAAAGCTTCTCACCCGATTTTCACTCTGCAGAACAGGAAGTAGACCTTTTCATCTGCAGACACTTCCTCGCTCTCAGATGCTTTGATATCCACATACATTCACTATTATGAGCGACAGACATTAGAGGACTGAGTTTGTCACAAAGTGCAGCTTTTACAACACTTTTTGGTAGAAAAGACAATGTTTTTTCATTTACAACCAAAACCAGGTTCCACAGCTTTAACGTTAACTCTTATGCTTTGTTTTCAACATCTACTCTTCACAAATTTGTTCTTGATTCATATACATTTGCAGATCAATAATTCAGATTTGGTTCATTGTAAAACTAAAAACGACCACAGACATGTGGAAATACAAACTGATTCACTGACTTCCTGTTCAAAACTGCAAAATGAAAAAGCAGTCTGTTGAAATGGATAAGCCCCTCCCTTTCAGTGTCAACGTTTTGTTGTTGCAAAGTGACTAGGTGACAAGTTAGAATTTTTGAGTAATGGCAGATGCATAAAGACAAATGAGCGAGGATATGTGGTAGGTGAAAACAGGACTTTTCTGAGCTCAATACAAGACTACAAGATCAATCCAAAGACAACATGATGAGAGACACTGTTAGAACATGGCGTCTCATCATCTGATCTGTGGATACAAACACACAAACACATTAACACTGTCTTATCCTGTGAAGTGTAAATCCTGGAGTTTGGAACGTGTGCGATCGTTCCTGAGTTTGTTTTCTCTCCCATGTCAGAGCTCCAGGACACTAAACGCACTAAACCATCTGAAATCCCTTTGCGACGCTTGTCAGATGAAATGTGTCCACACCTCCAGCTTGTCTCTGGATTAGTGACAGCCTGAGTCACTGCAGCTTAAATGCTGCACAAACAAACAAACAAACAAGTAAACAAACGCCCACAGAAGATGCAAGAGCTTCTGCCGCCTGCACTGCACATCTCCACTTCTCTCTTCAGTCCAGATGGATTGAACATGAAAGGACACATATTAGTCCAAATAAATGTTTAAACCTGTTCTAACATGACTTCCTCATCACAAACTTAGCTGGAGTTGTGTCTGTGAGATACGAGTCTTTCTCCTCTGAGCCTCACAAAACACTGTTCTGAATGTCCCACATCTGTGATGTCATAGATCTTCTGCTCTGTTTACATGTTCATAATCATCCAGACTGGTTTGGAGCATTTCTGCAGCAGCAGCATGTCAGCCAGAAGATCACTTTGATTATGTTACTTGTGTCATTTCATCTAACGTGTGGCTCTGATGTGAGACAGTCTGTGTGCTGTGTACATGAGCTGTAATAGTACAACTACTACCACATGGGTCTGGGAGGACTAACAGGCTTATCCCACTACATGCAGCTCCGCTCCGTTCCGACTGCCGGATCAACTGCGCAGCTGCTTTAATGAATGAAGACCGTTCCACATCCTCCGTGTGCGCTGCAGGGCTCCGCCTCAGCTCCGTCTCTCCGCCGCCGTACGACCAAAATACGGATCAAGGCTATTTTCTCTCCGCCCGAGTCCGGCAAAGTCAAACTCCGCCAATCAAAACGCACCAAACAGGAAAAATAAAATGAACTATGTCCGGAATTACAAAGTAAAATCACTCCGCACGTACTTGTATTGATCAGATAATGAAAAGTTCGTAGTTTAACATAAAGTTTCTTTATATTTGGACACAGCAGACTGTTAACTACATAATATGTCAGTGACACATGGACAGGACAACGTCATGCTCGTAACAGTTTAAAGCCTCTTTACCCTCAGCGGAGGAGGAAAGCACGTCCTACTGTTGTGATCACGTGAAACACAGGGTTGTCTGTGCTCCTGATAGATTATTTGATGTTCAACAAGGACTTTTATTTCCAAACCTGTGTTTTTGGCGCATGCTCTTCTGAGCTCCTCGGGGCTACGCAGCCCTGCGGAGCGGACTGGAGCGGAGACAGGGGCCAGGGTCTGCGGCAAACTTCGGAGGCGGACCGGGGCGGAGCGGAGCGCAGCTGCATGTAGTGGATCCCCGCGTAAAGGTGAGAGAGAGGCGGAGTCTGGAGGCCTACGGAGCAGTGGGATTGGTGGAACATGTTTATTAGGACAATGTGGACTTACATGAAGCACAGCATCGGAGAAGATTCTACTACAAAGGTGGCATTTTTCCTCAAGGCCATATCCAAACTCAGAGTAGTGGTGGAGGGCCCGATCTGCCAACATGGGTAGAAAAAAACTCTCATTATTGCAAACACATTTTTTCCACAAACTATAGAAGACCAGTACAAATAAAAGGTTTGCTTCACCATAATAAACTCATAACATTCGAGATTAAGCTAAAAAAAAATAATGAAAATAAAGTTGAAGCTTAAGAAAGTTATGATTTTAGAAAAAACTCATTAATACAAGAATAAAGTTGAATCCATAAAAAGAAGCTATTTATAGAATAAACCTGTAATTGTAGCAGACTAAAATCATAATTTTACACAAAATATTATAATAATATTAACGTGAACTTGATGAGTCAAATTTGCATAAAAACACACAACAGATGTTCCACGACCAGAATTACTATTTTAATTTTGTTAAAAAGTTTAATATTGAAAACTTATGCAAACTTTATTGTCTCCCTCTGAGGCCCAAAGCATTTTTAGGTCATTTCTCTCGCCTGGATGTTTTTTTATTTAAATGCTATTAAAACACCTCCTTTCAATTTACCCTCAAGTGTTATATATCATTTTTACAGGACAATCTGAACATGATTATATGCAGAAGTAGGTTATATGAAAGCTATAAAAAGGTATAAAGCTAGATAAACATTTTTAAAAAATAGGTGAAAATTAAATTTTACAATGTTTTAATGACTAAATATAGTAAACATGAATGAATAACTTTTTGAACACTTGAAATATATTATTGGAGTATTGTGAGCATGGTGCCAAAAATTAGAGCGCCGCTGCGACTGGAGGAGAGCAGGACTGACAACACTGTGCATGGATGGACCTGGGACATGCTCACAACTGTAAAATAAAATAAATAAAAATGTTTTCAAACTCATGTGTCATGGGGGCGCTAGCGAGCGCGATGGAGTGAAGACGCATGTTTAGAGCTCCTGCACATTTCAGCTTAAATTCCATCAAAATAGACATTCTGATTGCCTCCTTGTGTTTTACGACTTTTCTAAGATCGCGAACTACTTTAAGTGCACGAAAAGTAAATTGAAGTTGCATTTATGGCCGCAAATCTACGAAAATACAAGTACGAGGCCTCATCGAGCACAAGGACCAGTGCAGCCGCGGCAAAAAGTTCTGATAGCACCGCAGCTAGCCAAACAACACCAAGCCCTGCGCCGATAGCTGACATGGATGTAACGGCTATCAAAGCGGACATTCTTGCCTCACTGCGGCAGGACATTTCCACCATCATCACGCAAGAAATCAAGAACGCATTTGCGGACAACTTTGCATCTCTGAAAAGTGATATCCACGATGTGAAAATTGAGATCAACAACAACACCGCCGCCATTCGGGCGGAACTGGACCAAGTGAAAGCCGATGTGAAGTCTGTTGGTGATGGCTTGTCAACATGGAGCGACGAGATGGTGGCTGTGCAAGAAACCGTGACTTCTCTTAAAAAAGAAATGCAAGTGCTTAAAAACAAATGTGAGGACCTAGAGGGGCGAATGAGAAGAGGTAACATCAGGATAGTCGGTGTGGCTGAAATCCAGGGATCCAGCACACCGGAGACTATCTCCTCACTCCTTAAAGAGGTGTTTCGACTGGACAGAGAAGTGCGGGTGGAACGCTCTCACCGCAGCTTGACCCAGTGGAGGCCAGGAGATGCTCCACGCGCAATAATCGCCAAACTAAACAGCGAGGGTGACGCCGCGGACATCCTGAGAAGAGCGCGCAGAGGTAAACTCCACTACAGAGGAAGCCCAATCGCAATTTTCCCGGACTACACCGCCAGCGTTGCAAAAGCCCGAGCAGCCTTTACCGATGTCAGGAAGATGCTCCACGACAAGCCTGGAATTCGCTATGGGATCCTGTATCCAGCTAGATTTCGTGTCACTTACAACAACGTGGAAAAGGAGTTCGTGGACGCTTCCAAGGCCATGAACTATGTTAAAGAAAACATCCTGCAGTCCACAGAAGAAGGTGAACAGTGACTGTTGTTACTTTGAATGCAAAGCAGGAGGTAAACAACGTCATGAGTGAGTATATGTCAAAGTGTGTCTATTTGTCATCTAGTTTTTAGGCAGGGGCCTGGGTTAAAATGTTTTATGGACAAGACTGTCTTGTTTATTTTTTATTTGGTGATTGCTCGCCCAGCCATTTGTCCTGAACTGTTTTTGAGCATGTATGACTTGGAAAAGTCAAAGTTTAAGTTGCAGTGCTCAGGGCCTTTTGATTGGATTGTTTGTTGTTCCTGTTCAGATCCCATTGTTCCCCAGGGATCGCCTAATAAGGAAAAAACAAAGTTACTGTGTTCTTACAAAAGTTGCTTTTTTCACTTTTAGTTTGTTTATTTATTTTTATTTTTATTTATTTTCTCTTTTTTCACTATGCAAACAAACTTGGGGTATCATAGAAAGAAAATCTTTATACTACCTATATCTAAAGTCTAAAAATGAGCTCTCTTAAGGTCATAAGTTATAATATTAAAGGACTGCATAGCCCAATAAAAAGAAAAAAAATTCTAACCCAACTAAAAAAACTTAATTGCACATTGCATACCTGCAGGAGACACATCTGTCTGATGTAGAGCATGACAAACTTAAAAAGTCATGGGCAGAACAGGTGTTTATTCATCCCACCCTTCTGGCAGGAAACGAGGGGTCGCTATCCTAATACATAAACAGGTGAATTTTACAGCACTTGATACTTATAAAGACCCTGATGGAAGGTTTATTTTGGTTAATGGCTCAATTGATGGAGTGTCGGTCTCCCTCTTTAACATATATGCTCCCAATGAGGATGAGCCAAATTTCATACATAATATTTTCAATGTAGTGGTTCAAAAGTGCTCTGGGATTTTATTACTTGGTGGTGACTTTAACTGCGTCATGTCACCCATGTGGACAGACAGCCAAGCTCTAGAAACTCACCATCTCAAATGAGTAAAGTTTTGAAACATTTAACAACAGAACTAGGTTTCATTGATATCTGGAGAAACAGGTTTCCTAGGGCACGGGATTTTACCTTCTATTCGCATAGACATGCATCTTATTCTAGAATAGACCTATTTTTTACCTCTAAAGCAGATGAACATAGAATTGAAAGTATTAAAATTTTACCTATCACTTTATCTGATCATGCCCCATTGGAAGTATTGTGGGATTTAGGGCAGACACCAAAGTTAAAACATTGGAGACTAAATGCTTCCCTTTTGAATGACAAGGAATTTTGTGATTTTATAAATACTGAACTAAACACTTACTTGGACCTGAATGACACTCCAGGGATGTCACCCCTCATTGTTTGGGATTGTGCCAAGGCCTATCTCAGAGGTCGTATAATAGCATTTGCTAGTGCACGGAGAAAGAAAAAGGAGACTAGGCAGCATGAATTAGAGGTTAAAATAAAAGAATTAGAGCAACAACACAAAAAGACACAGACAGCTGAATTGCTTAGCGAGCTTAAATCTTTGCGCAGAGAACTTGATAGTCTGATAACTGAGAAAATTGAGGGCAATTTGAGATTTATTAAACAAAAATATTACGAACATGGTAACAGAGCAAGCAGGCTGCTGGCAATAAGGCTTAGGAAGCAGCAATCTTCTAACATGGTTCAAAAATTAAAATCTAATCAAACTATAATTTCTAAGCCAAAAGAAATTGCAGATTGTTTTGCCAACTATTATGAATCACTGTACAAAAATTTAGACACATGTAAGGATGACAATTTACTATCAAATTTTTTGGAAAATATTAAATTAAAAACGCTTCCAGAACAATTAGCAAAAGAACTGGATGAACCAGTTAAAGAACAAGAAATTTTGCAGGTGATTTCAAACCTCAAAAGTAATAAGAGCCCAGGACCCGATGGGTTTATTAACGAATTTTATAAAATATTTAAGGGTAAAGTAACCCCGCTATTGTTGAAAGCCTATCATCATGCATCGTGGGCTGAAACCATGGCGCCTTCCTGGAATGATGCCACAATTGTAGTAATTCATAAGGAGGGCAAAGATCCTACAAATTGTCAATCATACAGACCAATTTCATTGCTTAACACTGATTTGCGTATTCTTACCACAATTTTAGCAAAACGAGTCAGTAAAATTATTACAGAAATTATAAATCCAGACCAGACGGGGTTCATAACAGGAAGGCACTATGGGGATAATGTTCGTAGGTTGCTGAATTTGATGTCTTTTCATAAAAATAAAAAAGAAGAAGTAATGATCCTGTCTCTTGATGCTCAAAAGGCATTTGACCGGGTATCCTGGCAGTACCTGGATCATACACTTCAAAGATTTAAATTTGGGCCCAATTTTATTAAATGGATACAAATACTGTATTCTAATCCAATGGCCGCTGTCAGGGTAAACGGTACAATGTCTAACAAATTTGCACTGGAACGAGGCTGTCGACAGGGTGCTCTTTGTCGCCCCTGCTGTTCAATATAAGTATTGAACCGTTGGCGCAGTTAATTAGAGATGAGGAGAATATAAAGGGACTAACAATTCATGGAGAACAACACAAATTGTCGATATATGCTGATGACGTATTGTTATATGTGTCAAACCCAGTAACAACAATGCCTCTTTTAAAAGAATTAATTAGTAAATATGGTCACTTTTCTGGTTATAAAGTCAATATTGACAAAACACTAGCAATGGATATTGGGGGAAATATTCCACAATCGTTTAAGGATGAGAGTGGCTTTAAATGGCCAAAAGAAGGTATTAAATATTTAGGCATTCAGATCCCTCCTTCATTATCAGAATTATACAATGTAAATTACAAAGTTATTATTGGGAAGATTAAAAAAGATTTGGAGCGTTGGTCGGTCTTGCCTTTGTCCTTCTTGGGTCGCATAGAGAGCATACGTATGAATGTATTACCAAGACTTTTATACCTCTTTCAGATGCTGCCTATTAACATTCCAAATTCAACATTTGTTGAATTAGACAAACTTGTCTCCAAATTTGTATGGCAGGGCAACCGCCCAAGAATCAAGTGGCAAATATTAAAACTATCAAAATCACAAGGAGGACTTGAAGTCCCAAATTTTAAATACTACTTCTGGGCAGCTCAAATGAGACCCTTGATGGTATGGATGCAAGATTTGTCTGATACGCAATGGCTTAATATTGAAAAAGGTTTATGTGACAGACCATTAGAGGCTCTGCCCTTTTCAAATGCTTCACTAAAGGATGTGGGTGTGGGTGAATGGACTAGGGCTACATTAGGTATTTGGCGTAAAATTAAACAGTCATTTAAATTACCACAAGAAATTTCGGTTTTATCAAGTATTTCTTTCCTCCAGGGTTTTGCCCCTCTTGTTACTGATGCAGGGTTCAAAATTTGGTCAAATTATGGACTTAGTAAAGTTTCCCATATTGTAAAGAATGGTCAACTGAGTTCTTTTGAGCAGTTGAGAGGTCAATTTCAGCTTCCCTCTTCAGATTTTTTCAGATACCTTCAGCTAAGGAGCTTTTTGACAAAACACAGAGAGTGGGAGAAAATTTTGGAACCCTCACCTGTTGAGGGGTTGCTTTTAAAAATCCAACAGGGTAACATATTTCCAAAAGCAGTGAGTCAGTTTTATAAAGCATTTTTGAGTTTAAATATCAATTCTACTACTACTATAAAAGCAAAATGGGAATCTGAGATTGGCACTCAAATTTCTAACGAAAAATGGGAAGAAATGTTCACGGAAGCACATCTTGTGTCTAATTCTAGTTTGTGGAGAGAGTTCAAATGGAAAACCATCACAAGATTCTTTAGAACTCCCGAAATAACTGCAAAAATGAACCCTGTAAATCCTGATACTTGTTGGCGTAGTTGTGGCACTGATCTTGGAACTCACACTCACATATTTTGGACTTGTCCAAAGATCAGTGCCTTTTGGAATGATGTATTCAATGTCCTCAATGTAGTGTTTCAGCAATCACTGGCTAAAGACCCACAGTTGGCCATTTTGGGTATTCTTCCAAATGACTTTGTTGGGAATGATAGAAAGTATCTCCTAAGAATTTTATTGACGGCTGCATTGAAATGTATCACTATCAAGTGGTTGAAACATGACCCCCCACGTATAATATTTGGATTGCGAAAGTAAGAGAGATTTATCAGATGGAGGAAATAACATATTCTCTGAGAATTCAAAGAAACCTGTTTAATAAGAGATGGCGTCCTATGGTACCTCTACTGTTTCAATAAGCAGTGCATATTGTTTGTTTTATTTGAGTTATTTATTATTATTATTTTATTTGTATAATATTATTTTATTTTTGTTTTAATCTTTTATTTGTATGTGTTATCTTTAGTTATTTAATTGTTTCTAATATTGTTTTGACGTTTTTATGATTTTTTTGAATTCTGTCAAACGACATTGAACTTGTACCTGCTTTTTAATTATTATTTTGCAATGTTTATTATTTTATTGTACAAGACATGCAACTATAAAACCCAATAAAAATTGAGTTCTAAAAAAGAAAAAAAAAAAAAAAAAAAAAAAAGAGACAAGTCTGAGTCAAAGAGAGACAAGTCTGAGTCAAAGAGACAAGTCTGAGTCAAAGAGACAAGTCTGAGTCAAAGAGACAAGTCTGAGTCAAAGAGAGACAAGTCTGAGTCAAAGAGAGACAAGTCTGAGTCAAAGAGACAAGTCTGAGTCAAAGAGAGACAAGTCAAGAGACAGTCTGAGTCAAAGAGAGACAAGTCTGAGTCAAAGAGACAAGTCTGAGTCAAAGAGACAAGTCTGAGTCAAAGAGAGACAAGTCTGAGTCAAAGAGAGACAAGTCTGAGTCAAAGAGAGACAAGTCTGAGTCAAAGAGACAAGTCTGAGTCAAAGAGAGACAAGTCTGAGTCAAGAGACAAGTCTGAGTCAAAGAGAGACAAGTCTGAGTCAAAGAGAGACAAGTCTGAGTCAAGAGAGTGCAGTGTAAATGAGACCTACTGGAAGTAAAGAGAGAGATGATGTTCATTTAGAAGTCTGATGGGCTGTGGGTAGAGGCTGTTGACCATTCTGGAGCTTCTGAAGTGACCTGTACCTTGGACCAGAGGGCAGCAGGTGGAACAGGCAGTCAGCTGGATGTGAGCGTCTCTTATGATGTTATGAGGCTGGACTTAATGATTTTAGAGGATGTTTTCACTTCCCTCTGAATGGCCTGCTGCTCAGCCTGAGTGCAGCAGGAGAACCACACAGTCCGTATGTCAGTACACTTTGTTTGTCATGAGCCTCTGATGGAGCGTGTCTCTTCTCAGCTTCCTCACACAGAAGAAGAGTCACTGCTGTGCCTGATCTACAGCAGAACTGATGAGTCGACCCCACAGATCTCCTGCCTAAGAATTTAAAGAACGTCACCCTCTCCTTTAATGAGCAGTGGAGCATAATGATAGCAGATTTTCAGAAGTCCACAATCATTTACCTTGGCCCTTTCCCAAACGGCTCCCTACTCACTTCCCTACACCCTAAACACTAAGATTTGCGCGCTCCCGTGAGGTAAGTGTGTCTGAAATGCATAAGGGGAGAGTGAGTAGGAGACAGTCAGACACTTAACAGCGAGTGAGCAGCAGGTGCTCACTAAACATGTGTGTGTAACTCTGAAAACAGCCCCATGGGAAATACACCACATGAGATTAGTTCCAGCTTTTTATAAAAGTTTAAAGATGTTTGATGAACCATTTAATTTCCAACACTAATCATTTTAAAATGAATGAAGAATATATACTGATGCATATTTAGCTTTTATTAGTCTTAACAAAAAGTGTTTAACTCAAAATGTTTAAATGGACATTTTTAGAGTAATTTGCACTTCAGACACATATTACAATATGATATAAAAATGAAATAAGGATAGAAAATACCTTTGATATTGTGACTCACAGGGCAGAGCTTTCACTGTAAAGACTTGTGTCTCATTTGTTTCTAATGATGACAAACTGGTCACAAAAGATGGAACTGGTGAGAGGAGGAATATTTGGGAATGTTGAGGGAATTTTATATTTACATTTTTTGTCACAGTCAAAACAAATAGTAAACAAGACAAGCTCTAAAAGTGCCCAGTAGGTGGTGATAATACTGCCTTCAGACTCCCACATGCCAATGAAAGAAGAAGATTAAGAGAGTGAAGTGTGTCTGAAATCACAGGAATGAAGGGAACTAAGGAGTGTCCCTCACAGAAGTGTAGTGTGTAGCTCTTAGGGAGAGGGAATAGGGACTGGTTTCAGTCACGTCTGAAGTCAGGAAAATAGTGACTCAAGCCTGACTTAAGTCCAAGTCAGGACTTGCAAATCCACACCTCTGTTTACTTATTATGTGTGTTCAAGATGGTCAAGACGGTGCAGTCGGCTCGAGCCGGTGTCGGGGGTCGGGGGCTACGTCAGGGCTACGTAGAGAGATCAATCCGGCTCGAGTCGACTTGACAAATCATCGAGGCGAGGAAAAAGCAACTGCTCCCGACTTCACCGCCTCGATGACTTCAAAATCAAGATGCATGATGGGAAATGTAGTGTGGTGACTGACCGCTGATTTGCTCTGATCAAACGTGACGCGCTGCAGTTCCTCCTTCTCTGTCTTGATCGTATTTGTGACTTTTATAACACCACACAAGGTTAAACATGAGTCAGAAAAGACCCAGACTGTTGGACATTACACACAACATCATTAATACATGATCCTGATGAGCTGAAAGTCATTTTTACAAAGGCAAATCTAAAGTGTGCCAACTTCATGAGCTCTTTATTCATTGCTCTGGTGATGTGTGAGTCAGTCTATGATGCGTGAGGGAAGCACAAATGCATTTACAACGTTGTAGGTCGTTTTATTCAGTGCAACACTTCAAACAAACGCGAGAGCTCCGTGAGTCTGTGAGATCTGAGGCTGCCTCGCTGCTCTCGGGCTCAACAAGTGTCCAAGTTGAATCTCCTCCTCTTTGCCTCAGCCGCCTGCTCTCGTCTGTGATCCAGACAGAGATTTTCGCAGCTTGAACACACCTATTATCTTGTAGCTCCTTAACAAGGGGAATTTCTAAACTGATCTAAAACTCAAACTGAATCTGGTTCTAAACTCTTTGGACACAAACACATGTCTGAACTCTTTGTGAAGCTAAGACTGTAGTTTTAGCCTCTGACTGACTCTAACTGAAAACAAGCTGTGCACAAAAGGATGTCAGTGTGGTGCAGCTGGTGTCACAGTCTGAGGGATGAGACCTGCTCTAACTGCGTCTCTCAAAGTCTTCTTCACAATGACTTCTGCAGGTTTGAGTAATTGTCCTGCAGCTCAGAACAGCCCTGTCCTCACCTACCACCTGTCCCCGCCCACTTGTCTGGATTTCAGTGTGATTATTGAAGAAATCAGCTTCAAAGTAAAGCATGTGTGGATCAAAACAGTCACAGAAAAAGTAATATCTGCTGCTTGCATTCAGATCTTACGATGAAGAGGCGGGGCTTATGCTATGGCTGCTTTAAATGTTGATGTTCGTTAAAGAAGTCACTGGGGAAACCCAAAGGTTATTAAAAGTCTAATAGTTCTCTCACACCCTGTGTTGCTCGGTCTTTGTCTCACTTGATAATGATTCAGTCTTCTCAGGAGGATGTTTGCTCCAAGTGAAAGTAACGGTCACATGTTAAAACCTTCTGCCTCACTATCTCAGACACTGAAGTTGTTAGAATCATGTCCTGCTCTCGCCCTGCAGCCGCTGTGGCCTCGAGGCTCCTCTCGGGATCACTATACACTATTAATGTCAGTTATGCGCAAATAAACCACACGTTTGACCTCAGACAACTCTCTAAGGACTTCTATTCTTCCACATGGATACTACATTCCTCATCACGATAAAGAGGCGAGGCTTGTCACTACAAAGAGGAGGGGCTTGTCACGATAAAGAGGCGGGGCTTGTCACTATAAAGAGGCGGGGCTTATCATTATAAAGAGGCGGGGCTTATCATTATAAAGAGGCGGGGCTTATCATTATAAAGAGGCGGGGCTTGTCACTATAAAGAGGCGAAGCTTATCATTATAAAGAGGCGGGCTTATCACTATAAAGAGGCGGGTTTATCACTATAAAGAGGAGGGGCTTATCACTATAAAGAGGCGGGGCTTATCACTATAAAGAGGAGGGGCTTGTCACTATAAAGAGGAGGGGCTTGTCACTATAAAGAGGCGAAGCTTATCATTATAAAGAGGCGGGGCTTATCATTATAAAGAGGCGGGGCTTATCATTATAAAGAGGCGGGGCTTGTCACTATAAAGAGGCGAAGCTTATCATTATAAAGAGGCGGGGTTTATCACGATAAAGAGGAGGGGCTTATCACTATAAAAGGCGGGGCTTATCACTAGAAAGAGGCGGGGTTTATCATTAGAAGAGGCGGGGTTTATCATTATAAAGAGGCGGGTCTTATCACTATAAAGAGGTGGGGTTTATCCTTAGAAGGGCGGGGCTTATCATTATAAAGAGGCGGGTTTATGGCAGGAACTAAATGAACCGAGCCGTTTTATAGCAGTGTGATGTTTTACAGAAAATAAAATGTAAATAAATAATCTAAACTATGGTTTATTCTGAAATAAAGAAATACAGTGATGCATGTCTAAGTGTTTAGAAGCCTTCCTCTGATTGGTACAATACACAGAATCTAGTACTCAGTATATTTGATTGATTGTGAAGCTAGGTGCTCATTTACCTGACAGTTTGGGCGGCAGGACTTCCGCCTTCGTCAGAGGTGAGTCTGGTGTTGTGACGTCTCTCTTATAGAATCTTCCCAGACGTGGAGAGTTTGACAGATCTGTCAGACTGACCACGTCTGCCCCCGCCTGGTGAAGGTCTCTGGAGAAGTGAGTCCCAGGTGTGAGGCAAAGAAAAAGCCCCTTTGTCTTTGTTGATGGTCTTTGTGCCTCTTGTATCCATCGTTTGTATTTGTGTTCTTCTTTTCCAGTTATTTTTGCGTTGTCCCAGTCCATAATGTGGTTTTCTTTTTGTAATGGTCGGATAGAGCGGATTTTAAGTTTTCCTGTGTTGCTTTTTCTTTCTCTGCTCTTGTTAAACGTCCTTGTGTTTCTTTTTTTTTCCTCTTGTGTCTAATGTTCTGCCGGTCAGGTAAATGAGGACCTAGCTTATTACAAGTGTCTTATTACAAGAACAAATAAAGATAAACTAAATGGGATGTCAGTTAAGCCCCTGTATGTTATTCTCTCTTTCTCTCTCTTCCTTTCCTTTTATTTCTCTCTCCTTCCTCTCTCCCTTTGCTTTCTTTTGTTTCTCTTTTTCCTCTTGCTCTCTACTCTTTTTTCTCTCCCCTTTCTCTTCCCCTCTCTCCTTTTGCTTTCAATTTCCTCTCCCTCACACTCTTGCATCTTCCTTATCCCTCTCCCTCCTCTTCTTCTTCTTCTTCTCTTCTTCTTTCTCTTCTCTTTTGCTCTCTTTCTTCTCTCACTCCCTCCTCCTTCTCCCCCATCTTTCTTTTTCTTCTCTCCTTCCCTCTCTCTCCCTCATATTTTTTTTCTTTCTCTCTCACGCTCTCCATCTCTCTCTCCACCTTTCTCTCTCTTTCTCCTGTTAGCTCCTGTTGCTCTCTCTTTTCTTTCTCATTCTCTCCTCTTTCTCTTTCCTCCCTCCCTCTCTCTCATTTCTCTTTCCTCTCTCTTTCTCTTTCTCCGTTTGCTTTCTTTTCCTCCTTCTCTCACATATTACAGTTTTTTTTTTTTTTAATCGCTTTGGCACATTTTTTGGAAATTGTGATGAATATGGCAAAACCTCTACATATTCAGTCAGATTTATCAGTCATTTGTCTAAACATTTTAGAATGACAGCATATCTACACTTTTGTGTAAAACATGAAACACAAGCAGCACATGAATTCACTTTCACCTTTAACAGTTAAACACTGTTTGGAATTGATTTCATCATGATTGACATTTATTTTTCAGAATATTTTGGAAATTAAGGAGATTGTGAAACAAAAATATTCAGAATTGTGAAACAAGAACATGGTTGGGTTAGCAACAATGTCAAATAAAATACTTCGACGAGCTAAAAGTGTGTTCCTGTCTGATCTTGGCCACAATGAAGTGTCTGACACTGGGCGAAATCATCTGTCTCTGTCTTCATGTCCTCTTCCTCCTCACATCCTCACACTTCTGTCTCCATGTCCTCTTCCTCCTCTCATCCTCACACTTCTGTCTCTGTGTCCTCTTCCTCCTCTCATCCTCACACTTCTGTCTCTGTGTCCTCTTCCTCCTCTCATCCTCACACTTCTGTCTCTGTCTTCATGTCCTCTTCCTCCTCACATCCTCACACTTCTGTCTCCATGTCCTCTTCCTCCTCACATCCTCACACTTCTGTCTTCATGTTCTCTTCCTCCTCTCATCCTCACACTTCTGTCTTCATGTTCTCTTCCTCCTCTCATCCTCACACTTCTGTCTCTGTCTTCGTGTCCTCTTCCTCCTCACATCCTCACACTTCTGTCTCCATGTCCTCTTCCTCCTCTCATCCTCACACTTCTGTCTCTGTGTCCTCTTCCTCCTCACATCCTCACACTTCTGTCTTCATGTCCTCTTCCTCCTCACATCCTCACACTTCTGTCTCTGTCTTCATGTCCTCTTCCTCCTCACATCCTCACACTTCTGTCTCCATGTCCTCTTCCTCCTCTCATCCTCACACTTCTGTCTCCATGTCCTCTTCCTCCTCACATCCTCACACTTCTGTCTTCATGTCCTCTTCCTCCTCACATCCTCACACTTCTGTCTTCATGTCCTCTTCCTCCTCTCATCCTCACACTTCTGTCTTCATGTCCTCTTCCTCCTCTCATCCTCACACTTCTGTCTCTGTCTTCATGTCCTCTTCCTCCTCACATCCTCACACTTCTGTCTCCATGTCCTCTTCCTCCTCTCATCCTCACACTTCTGTCTCTGTGTCCTCTTCCTCCTCTCATCCTCACACTTCTGTCTCTGTCTTCATGTCCTCTTCCTCCTCACATCCTCACACTTCTGTCTCCATGTCCTCTTCCTCCTCACATCCTCACACTTCTGTCTTCATGTCCTCTTCCTCCTCACATCCTCACACTTCTGTCTTCATGTTCTCTTCCTCCTCTCATCCTCACACTTCTGTCTCTGTCTTCATGTCCTCTTCCTCCTCACATCCTCACACTTCTGTCTCATGTCCTCTTCCTCCTCTCATCCTCCCTTCTGTCTCTCCATTCCTCTTCCTCCTCTCTCCTCACACTTCTGTCTTCATGTCCTCTTCCTCCTCTCATGCTCACACTTCTGTCTCTGTCTCCATGTCCTCTTCCTCACACTTCTGTCTCTGTGTTCTCTTCCTCCTCACATCCTCACACTTCTGTCTTCATGTCCTCTTCCTCCTCTCATTCTCACACTTCTGTCTCTGTCTCCATGTCCTCTTCCTCCTCTCATCCTCACACTTCTGTCTCCATGTCCTCTTCCTCCTCTCATCCTCACACTTCTGTCTTCATGTCCTCTTCCTCCTCTCATCCTCACACTTCTGTCTCACATGTGTCCTCTTCCTCCTCTCATCCTCACACTTTTGTCTCTGTGTCCATGTTCTCTTCCTCACACTTCTTCTTGTCTGGTTTGATGCTCTATAACAAACATAACTCTATTTGTCCTAATGCAGTTGTGTTCATGGGACAGATATATTAGTCAGAAGAGTCACAGCACATGTGTACATTGTTCAGGTGATTGAACCAAGAAAACATCACTCTGGAGCAAAAGTGTTGGTTCTAAAAACATAGTTTAACAGCAGTGACTGAAGAGTTAAGGAAGGATAATTGTGTGTAAGGTTTTGCAAAAACACTGTGTGAGGAGTTCAGCAAAAAGAGTGAAGACAGACATGATGTTACTGTTGTAGTAAAGGTAGAATGTGTTTTACATCCTGGATGTTAAGCTTTGAAACATGTTCAATTATTGTGACTTTGGAGCCAAAGCTATTGAAAAAAACTGTAACCTGTCTTTTTTATTTCTGTTCAGTAGTGGTCTCCAACCTGAAGCTCCATCCACACCCAAGGAGCTCCCAAAGGCACAAATAAACATTGTAGGGCAGACCGCGGACAATTGTAACACTTTTGTTCTAAATTTGACATCTCAGCTTAATCTTAGTTGAAATCCTGATTAAAACGACATGAAATGAAGCTGCAGATGTTGTCTTGACGTGTGAACAGGTTTGGATTCTCTAGAGCCGTTTATTTTGAAGCTGTTTTCATTTCAAGACAAGAAAGTCAAGTGTTACAACTGCAACACAACATGAGGACAATGGAGCTCAACAGTGACCGCCCACTTCCTGGTTCCAAAATCTCGGACCTCATGTTAAATTGCCAAAGGGGATTAGATAAAAAATGATATTAAAAGTTTGGAAACGTCCTTGGGGCTAAGCAGCTTTGTGTGGTGAGTTATGAGCATAAGACCCCAGCTTTATAAACTACGAAGTTATCACGACATTTTGCCGAATTTGAAGTTCTAGATGTGCTTTTTAGACTGAAAACAACCGCGCTGTGGGTCTGAGTTAGCACATAGCTGGTTAGCCCGCGATATGTCTTTAAACTTTTAATGTTTGAAATTTTTGAAAGCCTATGGCACTTTAACATGGGACAAAATGCGTCCGGAACCAGCTAGGCCATCAAACACTGTTGAGCTCCATTGTAACACACCAAGAGGTCAAATGTAACACATGAAATTACAACAATTCATATTTATTTTGTCTTTATTAAAGATATTTTTGACAGACTGAAGGTTGCTCACATTTAAACCACGTTAACTCTGTAATCTTATTAGAATAAAACACAAAACTGCTGTGGAAAAATGAAACTTGACAGTCTGCTCTAACTTTACTTATGTCTTTCTCAAACTAAAATGAGAATTATTCTGAAAAAATATGAAGGCTCTGATCAAAATCAGTCAAACAAATGATGCACAAACTTTTTACAAATCTAAATAAATCCATTTAAAATGAATTCATAAAATGGCCGAGGGCAGTTGTAACACAGACGAGGGCGGCCATGTTTGTTTCTATGTTAGCATTTATAGATGACTTGCAACATACATCACTTCCCGTGCCGCCAAAAAGGGTGCCGCCCCGTTTCGGTGAAAACAAAGCCCCGCGTACATTAAAAATAATGGGAGATGATCGATTGTAAACTTCAGATACACGTCTAAAAACTACATTTAGTGTTTTGTATCATGTAGTAAAAGACAAACGGAAGGCAAAGGATCAACGGTTTGACTTTAGACGCTTCACAGACAGAACGGTAAACGTTTAAAGTGACCCAGTAGACCCAATGCTAATCATAAGTGCTTGTAACAGACGTGTGTATTTTCGTATTAAAACACCCATGGATGCTCACGTTTTATGAAAAATGAGCTGACAATCAAAATATAAATAAATAATATATATTAATCCACAAAACAATTCGTCTTTTTGTGCTATGCTAGCTTGATATCAAGAAACATACTTTTAACTGTAGCTGAGATTGTGCTTGTTTGTTTTATTCACGTCCCTAAGTTATTGTGTTGGATTTTGTTAAGTTAAATTAAATGTCTGATGTCTTGTCTTTACTGCAATGTGGACATTTGTGGTCAACACATGAGGAAAAAAACTAGTGAACATACCAGTGGGCTCAAGCTATAGTTAGCAAGTTACTTACAATAATGGGCATTAATATTATTCAATATCAAACACACAGAGCCTGGTCAAATATTTACATCATTTATTTGTTATAAAATTACTAAACTAATTCGAATAAATGAGTTATCTCTAAAGACGGCCAGTGTGTGGCGCCGTTTAGCCGAGGCAGAGAAGCTAGCTCTAATCAGCAGACGTATTTTAATAAAACACTATTTTTTTCGACTGTTGGCTTTAGTCTCACACATCCTTACAAACGTACAGCTGTTTCTCTATGGCTCCAGTGGCAAGTTTTCAATTTATTTGGCCAAAAAGGCGAGAAAAGCTGAACATTTGTATCTACCACCATTGACTTGAATGGAATGTTTTCACCAAAAGTGGGCGGGAACTTTTGTGGAGCAGCAAAAATGCCCGTATGTTGCAAGTCATCTATATTTGTTGTTGTAAAACTTACCAAACACAGACACAAAACCTATATTTAACCAGATAAAAATGACAGCCATGTCTCAGTCACATCTGTGTCCAGAACAAAAACATGAGCTCATGTGATGTACAACTTTACTACTTTTGTTTGAGTGGAAAGAGATTTGACATTTCAGGAAACTTTACATCAAACAGCAGGTGGAGATGAAATGAGCAGGTTCTGTGCAGAGCTGAAGCTTCTGGTTTGTTCTCTGTTACATTTGCCCCGTGTTACTACTGGCCCCGGTCTCCTCTAGTGGTTAATGTTTCATAGACACAACTCTGCTCCATATAAGCTCAAATCACTGTGACTGTTAAAACAAATAACTCACTTTGTTTTGTGAAAGTAGCTCTTCTGACGTGCAGTTAAATCTTTTCATTCTCTCATTCTAAACAAACCTGTGTTCTGATGATGTTCGTAGAGGAGACAGTGCCCTCTGCTGGTCACCCTGAGCTCTCACACATGTCTCTCTGTAGACCTGATCCATCCTTCCATCACATCTCAGAAGATACGCAGGGTGGGCCGGGGCAGGACTTGGGTTTTTGGACCAACCACATGGCTCACTATCAGAAGGAGAAGTGTGTAATGGACTGTAAAGCTCTAGGACAGGTGCTGATACATGTAATGGTTAAAAACATGCTTTATATCTACAAACTGTCCAAGCTAATCCAGCTGAACTCCGAGGACAGTCTCACCAAACCTGTTCCTCTGGTGGGACACTTTCATTATGAAGCTTCAGTCAAAAGTGTGTTTGAATCTAAGCAACCTGAAGTGGAGATGTCGTGACCTGATGGTGGATATGAAACTCAATAAAACATTAGCAGGGCCCTAATTGTGCGTGTGTGGGACAGAATGATTGTGTAGTGAAATGTGCACAACCAAGACCAAGAAATTTGATTTTTAGGTAACAATGTGTATTTTTTGTAAACAACAATGAACAGCTGCTCAGGCTCCTGTCAAACTGGCGGCCTGGGGGTCAAATGCGGCCGTCCAGATGATTCCATGTGGCTCCCAGAATGATTGCTGATCATTATTCATAGTGGCCCACCAATAAAATGTACTGTTGAGTTGTGATTATAATACAGCTAATTAAAGATTGTTCAAACATGTCCTGAGAACAGTTGAACCCTGGTTACCCACTTGTATTGACTCTATCACTTGTGTGTGTGATGTAAAACGTAGAACAATGGTTGTGGACATACTGTATTAGAATATATGCTGCATTAGGCTTTATGAGCCCTGACCAACTCTGACTTTGATTATTTCAACCCCAGCTTCATTTGAGTTTGAACAAACATCTCTTTTACATGTGAGTATTAAATCCTTCTTTGACTGTAAGTAATGATGAATGCTTTTATCCAAACAATTAGGGTGCACAGTAGCAGAGTGGTCAGAGCTCTGGCTTCCCAATAAAGAGGTCCTGGGTTTGACTCCCGGCTTCAACATCTCTCATCTCTCTGGGTGAAGTCTGCATGTTCTCCCCGTGTCACCGTGAGTTTCCTCCATCACTAAAAACATGCATGTTGAGGTTAATCACTGTAAATGAGTGAATGGTTGTCTGTCTAACCCTGCGACAGGTTCTCCACTGTGTTACTCTGCCTAAGGCCCAAAGTCACGGGGATAGGCTCACCCGCAACCCCCAGCGGGAACAAGTGGTAGAAAATGAATGAATGTTTTTATCCAAATATTCATGGCTCCAGACAGGGCTCCAGAATGTGACCAGTTTGATCGTAACAGCCAAAAACGTATTTTGATCAGCACAACCTCAGTCCTACTTTCCTCCTTCTCCCAGGCACCAAAGCACCTTGGCTTCTGAAACTCCAGTGTTAGGAGAACTAAGGTGCAAAGTTACTGTAATTACATTTTATGTTACTTAGTAGTGTCATATAAAACCTGTCATTAAATTAGTTACTAACAAACTACTCAATTGCTTTTAAATTAAATACTACAAAGTTCAGAGACACAGATCAGCAGCAGGAACAGGGCCACAATTCTTTCGATGAGTTTAGGTAAGCCTGTTTAAACAGCTGTTGATTAACAGATCGGAGACCTTTGGGTTCAACGTGTCTTGTGTGTAAATACTACGCCATGAAGACAAACTGCGTGTCACGACGACGCTTCTGCAATCACACACCCGTTTTTTCTGCTGTGGTCTGGACACACGACGTGGTTGAGAACAAACAGAAGGTTTTATTTGGGTTTAACGGCCAAGTTTAGATTTGAAGTTACAAAAATGGGTAAGTTTAGGTCTGAGGATTGAAGTTGTTAAGTTTAAGATGTGTTAATCTTTACATTCACCATTGGAAATGAACTGGGACAGAAACACCTGAAATACACACACACAAAATAGACATATATGACAAAAGGTACAGACTCACAGGCTGCTGGATTAGTTCATGTGTCAGAAGTACAAAAAAAAAGGTGCAGAGACTGACAGGTGCCTCCTCCGTTTATATGAATAAATCCTGTGAGTAATACAAGTGAGTCTGGAGCCCAGATAACTGCACCACATTTAAACCAGTGCAGAGTTTTGTTCATAATTCAGTTTTTTTCTCTAGGTTTGGCTCATTTCTTGAAATCGAGATGACATTCTCAAAACTGTATATCATTTGGTCAAACAATTTGACACTTTGTCTCAACATCCCAGATCACCAGTAAAAGCACATTTCTCTTCCAAAACTGTTTGTATATGTTTCATCAGTAAGTCAAAGCACACCGTCTCTTTGGTCTTGTGTGACTCTGACAGTCACAATGTTTAGATGTTTTCTCACTGTGGCAGAAGTCCAGCTAACAGAAGAGAATTATACACTTGAATACACTAAAGCTTTTCTCCATTGGTTTGACTTAGTTATTTTTACATCTTTAAAATTATTTGGACAAAAGAGTTTACATTTCTGTGCAACATTACAGCTCAATATCAAAAGCTCATCTCTTTCCCAAAACTGTTCATACAAGCTTCAAAACTCAAAGTCTTTCTCATCTAAACAGTCAGAACAGAATGAGACCAGTGTAAGTGTATTTGTGTTTGACTTACAAATGTGACTGAAGAACGACTCTGAACTGGATCAATCATTTCTGTATTTTCTTTGTCATGTTTGTAGTCTGATTATTTGTCATTTCTATAGTATCATTCTTTGTCATGTTTATAGTTTCATATTGTAACATCAGAATAAGTCACCGCTTGAGAAGATATTACAGTGTTTATGGTCTTTTATTCTTGACTAACTTTGACAAATGGAGCTTAGGCGGATGTTCAACCGCTGCATCGTCCTGTCTCATCTCACCTCCAGCTCCTCTCTTCCTCGCTGCAGCTTCAGTTCCTCCCTCGCAGCTAATCAAGCCCAGCCTGTCCATTTAAAATCCCTCGCTTGCAGCTGCGCTCCTTCTACTCAGCTCGGCACGCCCCACCTCCACCCCTTCTCCTCCTCTCTCCTAGTAGTTCATCCCAGTCCAGTTCTAGGACCACCACCAGGTCGCAGGCCCGGGGGGAAAGACCTCTTCTATTCGCACATCCACTCCAATTCGCTGGTCAGCACGGAGGTCTTCGCCAGGGTCTGAGCACCAAAACCTTATATTGCAATAAAGTCTTCTCATAATTTGCTTTTGTCTGTTCGAGTCTCTCCAGGTTGAAATGACCAGAGGGCTCATTGTCCTGTCTGTAGGAGACTTGTACAGAAACTTGTGCAAAGCTTCACTGAGCCATTGAGACTAGAGATAGACCGATATATCGGCCGGCCGATATATCGGGCCGATATCAGCACATTTTATTATATCGGCCATCGGCCTCAATTTAAAATGTTTTTTTTATTTTTATTTAATTTCTTTTTAGTTATTCAGTTTCACATTTTTGTAACGAAAGAAACTAGAAAACATTAATTATCGTAAAGAAAAAGTCAGTTTTTCATCAGACATCACCTGGGCAGCCATAGCCAGAAGGACCCCTACACACACTAGAGCGGGGGAGGAGCACTAAGCGCCTCAGCACCAAAGTTGAACGGAGAGAAAAACATGGTAAGATTCTTTTCTCTCTCAACATACTTGTATATTTCTGCATTAACGCTTAGCGGCAATAATTTTTCGAACTTTTGCTTGCAAGTCCTCTGTAGAAGCCATCACCGGGTGTTTGTTTACAAGAACACATGCACGTGCTTTCCTTTCGTCGTGCTGTTGGCAGCACTCGGGAAAACGACACTCTGTCATCAAAAGGGTGAAAACAACATGCAGAATTGCATATCGGCCACTGAAATCGGCATCGGCTGGTCAAATCGCGTAAAAATCGGCATCGGCCACCCAAAAACCCATATCGGTCGATCTCTAATTGAGACATGGTCAAGACACTGGAAGATTGATAAAAGCAACGACAAATGACATTCAGTTGTGAGCAACTGTAGCTTGGTTTGGAGATTTGTCCATGTGATTCTGAGAATGTCATCTCAGTTTCAAGAAATGAGCCAAACCTATAGAAAAAAACTGTAAGACGCTAAGATAAGAACTCACTCAATGGCAAATCTGACTCAACAAAACCCCAAAAGTAGTTCCATGTTCCAAACCCCTCCCCCAAATAAAGCGACGGCTCAAACGTGTGGTGAAAACAGGGAAGACTTCATTTCATTCCAAAACTGCCAAAGTCAGAGCATCAGAAGAACACGATAAAGAATCAAACAGTGACGACGATGATAATGATGATGAGCACAGTTCAAGTAAAGCCGTTTAAATGAAAAAGCGTCCAAATCATATGTACAAAGATTCCAATCATCTTATTATGGTGATTATAAAAAATACATTCAACAGGTACGTGACGGTGGAACACAGGAGAACAGAGGTCAGTCACAAACACATGAGAACAGATTGGTGCACATTTACACTCTTCACTGTAGCGTTAGCATTTGAGCTTCAGTTAAAGTGCTTCTTCATTCATTCCCAGTTCAGAAGAGGCTCGTGAATTTCTGATCTTTGGCGTTCCTTCAGTCTCTCGACAGGATTTGTCTTAACGTTTTTACGCGTAATACAAAGTTGGAATTCAGCAGATAGCAATGCCAACACTTAGCTAATTGATCATTAATGAGACTTTAAAACATTAACATATGCTAAAAGTCCATATTTCTGTCATTTATGGGTACATTTTTGTAAATCAAAACTGAAAAAATGCAAAAAATCACCTCATATATGATGTCAAAGTGCATCTAGCAAAAAGGCTAAAGCTAACTTTAGCCTTTTCGTCCCGGAGGACCCGATCCGTCTGGAAGTTCCCTTTTTTCTAAATGAAACGGAAATGAAGGGCTGTTTTTGGTTCTTTTTTTAAACACGTAATACTATCGGCATTCACAAGCCCTATATTCTTCCCACAGCCGTTATTTGCCTTTTAGCAGTTTATCTACTAGTTTGATCTTTTCGTTCAACCTTTGAACGCATCATCACACTTGTCACAACGTGCCTTGAAAAAAACATAATTTTTGGCGATTTCTTAAACAATACTTTTCATTATTTGATCATAAACAGTTAATTAATTCACGGATAAAGACTGTTTAGATTAAAAACAAGCTTTTTACATTATTATTTTCAATGTGTGCATGTTCTAATCACACTTTTGGACGGATCGGGTCTGCCGGTACGAAAGGGACGTGACAATGGCAACGAATACCACTGAGCAAAAGCCATTGACGCACAGCGCCGCCATCTTTGATCACCGGGCTGGGGAGGGACAAAAATGAGCTTGTCGCTGTTTATTACGGTTGCTAAACAGCCCTAAGCTGTTATATTTTTTAATCTTAACCTTTACCAAAATCCTTTTCTTCAACTTATCTAAGCTTATTTACCATCCCTCCTAACCCTAACCCTACCCTTTGCTCGGTGCTCTTTGGGATATTGGACATGTGCAGCTTCTACGTTCAGAATGACGTCTTTTAAAACCATTATTTTTAAGTGTCCAATATTATTTATTTATATTGATATATTTCTGAATGTATCTCACAAAAGTTTGCCAAAAGAAAGCTTAAATCGTCATACATACTGTATTTATAGCCACTTTAAGCTAACAGTTAGCAGCCAAAACTAGCTTCGGGTGTTTACGACTTTGAAACAGTAATAATCTCATTTTACAATCATTTGCCTTGTTGAAATCTGTGAGGGGGTTTTGTATGTGTTGAAATCAAATTTCAAAACAAATAAAACAATGTAAAAAAAAGTCTAGCTATGTACAAAGTGGGTACTGACAAGTGACTCGGATTAGGGAACGACCATGGAAGTATAATTATAACTGGAAGATGAGTCCAAGATGGCGGCCCGTTGTTTTCAATGGCTTCTTCTCAGTGGCGCATTGATGCCGAAAAAGATTTTTTCTTCCGCGCTCTTTCCTGAATGCGGGCTAGCGCCTCCCACTGCCGTGACGTCAGAAAAGTGACAGCGTGATCAGTTCTGACCAATCAGAGCGATGGTGGCCTGAGCGGGGGGAGAGCGGCGGAGGAGTGGGGGGGCGCGGGCAGAGCGGTAAGCTAGGCTAAACACTGTCTAAGCGTTTGGGGCATCGAAAAAATTGGAAAATTTATGTTGTGAAACTAGAGAGAAATACCTTCAAAATGAGACCTTAGTTAAAGCTGTAGGTGCCGTGTCCGCGGAGCACGGACAGTTTGAAGTGCCGAAAAATGCATTGACGGTCTATGGGGAAATTTTTCTTGGGCCCAACCGCTGCAGTACTGCGGAGCGGCCTGATCGCCACTCGCATCAGGAAAGAGGGGCGGAGCCCAATCCAAATAATATAATACATCCATGGGAACGACAGGCAATTTAGCAAACTTGCTACAAAAATGGCGGATTTCCCAATATTTCCATGGCAACAGTTGCCTTTTGACCTTCGATTCAAGTCTCATAAGATTTTTTTTTTATTTTACAATCAGTAACTACATAACAGAGATTGAGTTTGGTAGGAAGTGCTAACACTAAGCTAACACAGCTAGCAAGATGCTATTTTGCTCATTTCTTCGGTTGATTACATCAGCTTTTCTTCACACTGACACTAGATTGATTGATCACTCGTATGTACGTCTTCTGATCTGGGTCAGAATGATATATGACCAATTCAAACCTGATAACAGGAGTAGTTTAATAGTTTAAAAGTTAGCTTTAGCGTTTTGGGCTAACATAGATTCAAAGTGTAAATGTGCAGAAATCCAAACACACTCGGCACTCACACACTTCACTGTGTCTGACACGCTAGAAAATCATAAAAATAAACAATTTAGTCATAAATACAGCCTATTAATAGAATTATTTACACATCATTATTCGATTTTCCGGAAGATTCCAACTAAATCTCAAGATTGTTTCCAGACGATTCACAGGAGGAAAGACAAAGTGGCCCAGAGGCTCACTTCAAACATGTGCAACGCAAACTCAATCATCAGTGTCCTTCTTCTGCAAACGTCCGAAGAGAATCTGGGTCATCGGGTTTGGGATTTTAAATCACTTTGGATTCTTGGTCTCGGGAAAATCAGGCTTGAAATGGTGCTGGTTTGAATTTCTGTTTTGTATTTTTGCTTTTTACCCTTTAAATAAAAACTTTTCCACTGTTAGAATTCAATTATTTAAATTCAGAGTTAAACGTGTGAAAGTCAAGACTCAAGATGCTGAGATTGGTTCATTTTAAGATTTGTATTTAAAATTCTAAACCGGATGAAATAAAATTCTCTTGCTTGCAGAAGAGACTCTTTTGAAAACTACAGCAGTCGTTTTCAGGTGCGTCACGAGTCAGGTCTGTGTCAGGGAGGGCATCTGGAGGAAAAGTCTTCCATTCTTTTGAACGTTTGAGTTTGACATTTGAAGTGAAAACAAGTGATTAGTCTCCAGATTTAAACTGAATCCCTGTTCACCTTCTTCTGCTCCGCGTCTTTATTTTCTCCAACACAGTTATGCCGTTTCCTGGTTAGCATACCTTTCCCAAATCCCTAATCTTAACCAAATAAACTTAACCTAACCCTAACCCTAATCCTAACCCTAACCTTACCCAAATCCCTGAAGTAAATATCTTAAACTATAAACTTTTGCTAGCATAGCCACCAATGCAAAGTGATGATGTACGGCATAACTGGGTTGGAAAAAAAAATCAGGCTTCTGCTCCGCCCGACAACACACTTCCTGTTTAGTTGTGTTAAAGCTGGGATGGCTCACTTTTGAGTTGTACTTTAATAAACTTTGTGTTTTCCATTAGAAAGTCTCAGATAAATACAGCACTTTGCTTGTTTTAATCCTTAATTACAACCAAAATGAAATAATGTAAAGCAGGGGTCCCCAACCACCGGTCCGGGGCCCAAAACCGGTCCGCGGGCCATCTGCTACCGGGCCCCATAAGATTCTTTGATATTTATTGTATTGCTATTTTATAGTCAATTACTACTTCCTTGTGCTTTACTATGACAATAAAGTGCCACTTAATCCAATAAACAGCAAATTCAAGCAATAAGTGAGCTGAAAATATACACAATAATTGTTTTTTATCGCATTTTACATTGTTGTTATCCCTGGAAAAGAAATTTGTGGCTGTACCGGTCCTTACAAAAAAAGGTTGGGGACTACTGATGTAAAGCGTGTGTCCAGGTTTGTGACAGGAAGATGACGGATTTAAAACTTAAAGCTGCACTGTGTGACTTGTTGGCCGAAATCAACTTGAATGAAAGCATGTTTTTGTGTCTCATCTTATACTGTATGTCTTTGTTACGCTAAATAAATATGCTACTAAAAGTTCTTGTTTTGACTTTAAACAGGCTTGTATGGCCACAGTTCTTTGGCTTAGACGAGGTGCACTTGTTTGTTTCTGTAGACAAGCTGTTCTTACACATGTTTTTTCTTTCCATATTATGACATACACTTTATGTATCCCCATTCAGAATGTCTCAATGTCTGGCTTTAACTTTCTAATTTTACTGAATAATGTATGTGACTTTACATCTGCAGAAAGGTTTATAATGCACCTTTAAATCAGTCTGAAAATCAGGTACTGCACCTTTAGGCTAGCTTGGGCAATCTCAAGTGCATAGAATGAGTTAAAAAATAAATGAATTCTTCAGTTTGTAAGCTTTCAAACCAGGTGTGTCTGTATGTGATCATTACAACATCTGACTAGAGTAACTTAGCCACAGCTAAACCCAAAAAGTGTCCTGACAGAACAAGTGGGCGGGGCAAAAGAAGGTGAATTACAACAATGCCTGAAAACCAAAGGAAACAGAACAGTTCAAGTCTATTCACTTTGAAAGCTTCTGCGCCAATCACTTTTAATGCCATTTCTGAACAATAAGTTGAACTTTGCTTTACAACAATGCTGCTACATTATAGTGTCACTAGTGCAGCCGATATACGCTTTAGATGGTGCAGCTGTAATTCAGTTACAGCATCTGTTTAGTCGGGACGGTGCAATAATGACAACAAATCTTTATCTTAATATATTATGTTAGATCTCTTTATAAAATATACATCTTTTATCATTGAAAGGACATTTTGAAGTGAAATATTTGTTTGATTATGTCCTTTGCTGACTAAAACTAAATCAAAAACACAAACTTTATGCACAACAAAGCTTAGAATTTGGTAGAATTGAACTGATCTTGATTTCTCTTTTTCCTTTTATACATTTTATCTGCTCGATTTACCCAGAATGACCTTACCCTGATATTTACAGTCTGCTCAAAGTTAGATCGATACATCACCCCAGCCCTGACCTTCCCACGACTGACCCGCACCTGAAAACACTACTATACTTTTCACAAAAACAACACGGTAACAAAAGACACGACAGAAGATGAGCGTGAGAGCGAGCGAGACTAAGGCAGGAGTCCGTCAGGCGAGGCGAAAACAGACGACACACGTTAAGACGTTCTTAAGCCACGAGAGGAAAACACAAAAGTGGAGATTATAATACTGAGGAAGTCTTTATACACTCCGTTACGTGGGTTAGAATAAGGCGTCGGATTAGAATGAGCACAACATCGGACGTCCTAAAAGGTCCTGTGTTTGAGTTTATTCATTTGTAAAGCATGTTAGGAGCGTAAAGGTGAACTGTGAAACTTTTCTGTTTTGGGCATTGCATCATCAGCTTGTTCCAATGGAAAGGTATAATCTTGTGTAGAGTGTTATATAGTCTGGCATTAATAGGCTTATGAAAACTTAAAGCTGAGGAAACTGATTTTCAGCAAGCAGGTACAGTATTTCAATTTGTCCAACTACTTTGACACTCTCAAACATCCTTCAGCACATGCGTTCATTTTCAGCTGAAATAATCTTTCACAGTCAACAAAGTGAAAGTGAAGAGGACCACTCAAGTTCGGCCAATCAGAGCGTTACCCCAGTGACACACTGCAAGCGTATTTCGCGCTACGCCAGTCCTACGCGCGTTAAAAATAGCCCAACGATGCACGCGTATCGTTTAGAAAACATGCAAAGTCAATGAGACCGGCCACACACCTGGTGCTTGACGCACGTAGCGAGCGTGACGTTGTGCGAGCGTTGGGTGAGCGAGAATAGGGAGCGAAAGAATCCAACCTATTTTTTTTGTCGCTTGACGCTGGCGTCGGTGCGTAGAAGCGTAGAATACAGAGAATACAGAGAAATCAGGCTTCTACTGTTGTATGTGTGTACCTACCATCAGCTCCACGCGTCCTGGACAGACCTGGGCTGTGTGACGGAGCCCTGCTTCAATAGGACTGCCTGCTTGAGTTTTCATATTTACTATTGAAAACCTGGCGTTTGCCGTGATCAGTCAGTCCAGAGAGGAAATAGAAGCCTATTCATGTGATTATTTCCACTTTAGACCGGATACAAGAGCAGAAACACAGACAGACAAACTTGAACAGCTTGCCCGTAGAGAAACACAGGGTGAGTGGCTCGCGATGACGCACCGCAGGCACGCACGGGGCAAGCACACGTATTGGCGGTGTGGCCACCCATGCATGGACGCACGGCTATTGTTTCGCTTGTTCACGAACGCCATTTTTGTTGCTTGCTGTGTGTCTGGGCCCTTAGACTTGTAATGAGAACTATACCAATTATATTATTTGGAGAGTCTGATTTTGCCACAACATACTGCTTTTGGTGGAAACGAGAACAAAAAAATTCAGGTACTGCAGCTTTAAAAGTGTGTACACAGGTGAGATTCTCAGGGTCGGACGCTTTTTGTTGTCAGAAATCCGGGTAACTATTATGTGGGTTGACGTTTTCGCTCGGTTGTCAACGACGCGAAAGGGGAAAACATCAAAAAATTGCTGTACATACATTTACGCTAAACTTAACAAGGCTAATTAACTACAGGTGCTAAAGTCAATCTGGCGCTGATTGGGTTTTCCACATCCTGAAAGAGTGAGCTCGTCAGGGGGAAAGATAAAGAGTTTAACAATGACATAACACGACCAAAATACAAAAAGTGAAGAATCTGGACTTGTACAAAGCTCAGGTGAGTCTGCTTTAGCCACAGAGCGATTCACTGTGTTTGTATCGATTGTTGTGTGTGAGAAATGAACGAGTAGAGTGAAACTGCATTGTAGCTGCAGTTTTCCTCCCACAACAAAAAAAGTCATAATGATACTAGTCCAACCTCGAGAATACTGTACACATTTTACTGTGAGTGGGTCGACTGTCCACAGATCTGACCTGTCACTGGACCCAGTAGTGTTTCTTGAGTCCCCTCATCTCTAATACAGTATATCATGGCAGCAGATTAAGATTTTAATATTCTATTCAAAGCAATGTTCATTAGAAGTTACAAAGTGCTCCTTAAGGTGAATCTGTCAGGTTGGACGATTCATTCAAAGTCGGGGTAACTAACTTTGTTTTCCACAAAAAGTCTAAAATAAATGCAGCACTTTCTTTGTGGAAAAGAACAATAAATTGAACAATAAAGCATTTTAGTTCTTAAAGCAGCTCTCTGATTGGCTGTGCTTGGGTGGTCCTCTCCAGTTTTTGACCGTAACTGCAACCAAAGTGATATACATGTTATTAACCTTGTGTCGAAGGTTTTCTGAAGGAAGTTTTTGTGTTTTTAAATCCTGTGTTTTTTAACTCTAAGTAAGATGCAGTTGAATGTATAAGTAAGATTTATTTTATTTTTCTTAAACAAATTTCATCAGAATTTAGCCAATTTTTTGGATTATTTTAACATTGAACACAATATTGCATTGTGTATTTTTTAGCCCAAAATTTTTAGGCAAAAAAAAAAAAAGCTGACACCACACGAAGAAATCTACAACTGTTACCTAGCAACCATGTGTGGGAAAAACTGGGTCAAAGCTCATCTAATGCCACAGAAACTTCTATTTGACAAAAAAAAAAACCTTTAGTAGAATTAATGTGAAAAATTCAGAAATGTGTGTGTGGTGAATTATTACCACACACACACCTTTCTTCTTGATCAGTATGAAACTATAATTCAACCAAGTAAAATACAAAATAGGAAAAAAACATAAACCCACTAGACTGGTGTGGAGCATGTCTGTAGCATATCAGACAAGACAGAGTTGATTATTTCTCCTGCACCGTTCCCTGTGCCGCCTCTAGACTCAACACAGGACCTTGAAGGAGCCGACCGACGTGTTCGAAGTCGTTTCTACTTCTAAATGTGTCTTACGTTATTGAAGCCGACAAGAATCATCTTAAACATTCCTTAGCGTTAAAGCAGCTCTGCTCCTATTGGTCAGGCTGCGGGAGTGACAGGAGCTTCAACCAATGACAGCGCGAGCACATTAGACCGCCTTCAGAGTCTCACTTCAGCCCAGAAATAGACTTAAACCCAATGTGTTTTCATCGCTCAGAGAAACCTGGAGTGACAGGGATTCAAATACCGTAATCTCCAGAATAAACGATGCTACTTTTTTTTTTTTAAGCAAATTTGGAAATCAAAACAAAGACGAAGCTAAATTATACGTTTTTACACTTCAAACAGGTGCGTTTTAGTTATAAATATGTTTGTCCCTGTTTTTTTTTTTTTTAAAATTCCAGTTTATGCAGTTTCTATTTCAGGTGCAAACATTACGGTAAGTGTTTCTTCAGACATGATTTAAACCAGAGCAGTTCAACTTTTTTTTCTTCCAAAAGTCACACAAAATTCCCAGCACTAGATCAGTTTTATAATGATATGATAACTACTGCTGGGTCAGATTTAAGACGGCTGCACACGACAGGAGTTTTTGGGATTTTTAGACTTTAGTCCAAAACAGAATGTTCCACAGACATAAGGACATTTACAGAATTCTTTGTCAGACAGTGGCGTCATGTGTCACTAGGGATGTCAAGGTTATTAGGTTAATCGATCATTGTGATTATTCAAGAACAAGTGAATAATAATCGTGACCATTTTAGAAGCAAAAGATCAGTTCCAGCTTAAGGTGAAGATGTGCTATATATAAAACAAATATGTTGTTTTTATTTATTTGTTTTGACTACAGTGACAAGTACATTTGTGATTCAGTCTTGTTATGGATGTAGATTTACAAACATCGCCTACGAAGGTTAAATACTATTTCAGTTTTGCTTCAACCCAATCTTAGTAAATGTTGTCATTTAAGAAGCAAAAATGTTTTTTTTTTAGAATCAAAATTAAGTCATTGAATAATCTCTATTAAAGCAAAGGCGTCTAAATGTTTCTGCCACATTTAATAAAATGTTTACCATCAGAAGTTTGATTTGATAAAACTGGTCCAAACCTTGAGGAAAAGTGATGTGTGACAATGAGAATGAGAGAACATTCAAAATGTCTGCTTGTGACATTTGGTCTCACAATAATCACAAGAATCAAATATGATATAGTGACATGTGTCAGGTGTAAGAATGTCACAATACCAGATTTGAATGTTTAGATTATTGTGATTTAGTGATTGTTCACGTGTGACCAAGATTCATACAAACAAGTTTGTGACACATTTCATGAAATCAAATTTTCCTAAAGAAAATAAAATGTTAATGTGACAAAAACTTTTGTTTTAATTTAAAGGTGCACTGTGTAACTCTCTGGAAGTGAAAAGTCATCTACACAATTCAGTAAAATTAGAAAGCTGAAACTGTACTTGAGGACTTTCTGAATGAAGATGAACACATTTTCTGCCATAATATGAAAAAAATCAGCTAAAGGAACCACTTTTCTGCAGAAACATGTGTTCGAGCCCTCCTTGCAGATCAAATAATAGACTCAAGCTCGCTCAAAGTAAAAACACAGATCTTTATTCCTTATTTTGTGTAACAAAGGCATCTAAATAACAAAAATATGTATTTATTCAAGTTTATTTTTGGCCAAAAAAGTTGCACAGTGCACCTTTAAACAGAAAAACATTTCATAGACTGAAATATATAATTTTGCTTCAAAATGGCTTAATTGGGTCCACTTTCAGATAAATAATGTCTAAGTATTTACCACAGTTAGCTTCAAGTTTTGGTCATCGCTAAAAGTAGCAGCTCTAAGCCAGTTTTCATTTGCAAAAGTCCCACTGGGCCTATGTTGAAGAACTCTGGTTTAGACGTAGCTTCAGAAGCACTGGTCTTATTTATGGGCTGAAGCGTTACACGGTGAGTCTTTTCAAGGTCATGTGACTTTAGTGACCAGACCTGGACGTTCAGCAGTGGTGGAAGAAGCACAAGGGAAAAGATCTCTCCACAAATCCTCCAGACTCTCATTTCTGCAGCTGTAGTGACCGGCCCAGCCACATGGATTCTCCCCAAAACTGGTTTACACTGCTTTACACTGCTTTACACTGGTTTACACTGGTTTACACTGGTTTAGAAAGTAGCTCCTGAATCAAGTAAAACAAAGATGGCCGCTCTCATGGATGTTCAGCGTGTTTGATTCTGTTTGAGACGTCGGTGTGATGTGTCGCTGTGATCAGGGGTGTCGGTCTGGGGGGGGTGAGTGGGACTAGTTCCCCCGGGGCCCAGGGCTGCTTGTGAGATAGACTGTTCCTTTAAATGTAAGTGTTTGTGAAATCAGAGAGCTCCATCTCTTCGATAAGACGTAGCAAATGGACTTTGGCTAAAGAAAATAAAGTGAAATCTTGATTGGTATATTATTAACAAAAATATAATAGCTAGAGATTATAATCTAAACAGGAAGAGTTTCAGTGACCAAGCCAGGGTTTGACAGTTTAATGTCCAATATTGTCAATAAATCACAGGAGTAGGCAACTGTTTGTACTCAAGGGCCATATTTAAACAGACAAGTGGCCGGCCAAACAGAACAACTTTTCTTTATTCCAAAAAATGAGCGGCTATGAAAATAACCTTGTAAGATTTCGACATTATTTCAAAAGTTGTAATTTTTTTTTCAAGAAAAAACAAAAAGGCTGATTCTTTTCTGAGAATAAACCAGAAAAAGTATTAAAAAAAAAAAAAAAGACAATTAAGATTAAGCTTTAAGATTTGCAAGATTGTAATTTTATGAGGACAAAGAATCAAAGCATGAGGAAATGCCAGTGGCTGTTTGGCATCAAAGCACACAACATATTAAACTTGACCATTTTGATCTTTAGAACGACGTCCCACTTGTGTGTACGTCATCATCAAGATTAAAAATTACAATTTAATCTGGTAAAACTTCAAGTTTAATCTCGAAATATATTGACTGTACTCTCAGTAAAATTCAATGTTTTTCTCATATTTCTGAGTTTGTTTGTCCTCATTTGTCCAGGAGTGATCCGGAGTAGAAAGGTTTCAAAGTTGTCAACTGAACAGTGACTTTGAAGATCCAGACGTTTTGACTCTCATCCCAAAGCCACTTTAACTACAAATGGCAAATAAACTACCTACCTACCGTTTTTAACCATTTTAAATTTTGAACCAGATAACTGTGACCAATGGCTTAACCGAGTGGTACGTCTTTGACCAGTTAACGGACGCAAATATACAGTTGCTCCAGCAGATGGCGCTAACTGCCCCTGAACAGCTCTGGCGTTTGTCGAAAAAAAAAAAAAAGATTGCTAAAACCTGTGACACTGCATTGTTTATGGACAAATGGATTTATTCACTGGGATTTTATGTTGGAGAAGAAAACAGACTGGATTACTCAGGCTTGGTCAGTGCAACGATCGAAGGTAAGCGGCTAACGTTAGCAGCAACTTTGTGCTCAGTTCAAAGGCCTGTCTGTCTCCGCTCTGCCTTCACTCTCGTAGCTCTGCTGTGTCTTATTATAACACGTCCAGTAAAAATAACGACAGGAAAAAAAAAGTACTGCGTTTACATAATCGGTTTACCATGAAGGGTTGCATCTAACGGTTGAAGAAAGATTGGAAAACGTACATCCCAGTCGAAACTTTTCCATCTTCAAATCCACTGTCCAGACGACAACTTTCAAAACCTTTCTACTTTTTTCTTGCACAAAAACAAAGACTTTTTTTGTCATGAATGTATTTGTTTAATCTCAAAATGTTACTTTAGTCCAAAATGTGCATGAGGCCTGCTTAAAACCCAGGTCTGACGGATCAAACTTCTCAATCCAGCGGCATTAGAACAAGTCGAGTTTTCTAAGTATCTGTAGTTTTTGGCTTTATAACTTAAAACAAGTTATCTAATATGTAAAAGATTGCGTTCAAAACAGACTCCGTTACATTCTCGTCTCTTCTAGTCAGCTACGACGACTTGAATTTGATCTGCTGAAGCTTGCAAAAAAAAACTAAAAGCAACAACTGTAAACTATGTGAGGAATGTAGAAATGAAATGAAAAAATGTGCAGGTTCTAGAAGGAAATGAAGAGAAAATATCCAATCATTAAAACACAAGGTTATGCAACAAAGTGTGTACCTGGGGCTGTGATTGGTTGAGCACAAACTATCATCCAATCAGCTCAAAAGTATGTCATTAAACATCCCATTTTTTTCTCAAAAGCTTTCAGTGGGGGGAAGTTCCAGATGGATAAACTGAAACTACAGCTGCAGCATATCAGGCAGGATCGATTTGATTTTTTTTTTTCCCACTGTTTCATGTCCACTTTGACCTTTCCACCACTGCTGTCCGTCGTCGTTCTTTTTCCGCCGAGCTGCAGAGAGAGAGAGAGAGAGAGAGAAGCTGAGGTCGCAGATGTACACGCACGTTCAGGCACTTGGATGGTCTTTGGTTGGACTGGAGCCAACAGTGAGTTCACCCCGGGGGCCCCCCTCGCGTCTCCTCCTGGGGTGGGGGGCCTTCCGGAGGTCGTGTCCGCTCACAGGTAAGTTCTGATATAGTCCTGGGTCTTCTTAACCCTCTGACAGCGCCACCTGCGGACAGCACACGGGACGGCGGTTAGCTGGGGAGGGAGGGGGTTGGAGCTAGTGATGGGAACAGTTTTCTGTTTGTCTTTGTCTGAGGTTTTGTTCTTTTAGCTTCTGATTCTGACTTACTTCTTTTACTAAATATACAAGGCAGTAAAACTGGTGTATTTTAATCATTTTAGAGACTTTCAATACATTTTATAAGTTTAGGTGGTGTAAGTTTAGACACAAGACTTAAATCAGATAGTGGAGAAAAAAAGTGAAAAATATACTAAAAAGGCAACAATAGGAACTTCAGGGACTATACCCGATATTTTTTAAACAATATAACAACTTAATATCAAATTTCCTCCAGCACAAATCTCTTTTTAATGTGTCCACAATGTCCTGTCTATGTTTAATAATGTCCCGTTTGTTTGTAAAATCCACTAAGTATGTCTGTTATTAAAGACAGACTAGGACTAGGACTGAGGAACGTACATTTCTTGCTATTGTATTTTTTTGCACAGAAACGAGGAATCAATATAAATCAATGCTGCTAGGAAGGTCATAGATCAATAAACAAATGGAGGGTAGTGCAATATGATTATGACAGTGCTGCTAGAATATACTGTATGTATTTTGCACAATAATAAAGGGATAAGTGCAATGTAGATCTGAAGCTTAATTATAAGCAGGCCTATTTTGCACATGATCAGGGTTTGTGCAATAGAAATGAATTGATTTGCTAATGCACCTTGCTTGTTTTTTTATGAGTTGTCCACTTTTCGACTAGCATTGTTTTTGTTTTTTTTGTTTTTTATGTGGTAGTGTCTGATGTTGTGTACTGCTAGTGATGTGATATGTGTGTAACCGCTCTGTGTGCCTTTTTAAATTGCCCCTTGGGGATAAATAAAGTGTTTTGAATTGAATTGAATTATTGTTGTTAGCATTGTGGCTAATCACTGTTAGCATACCGGCATGTCTCCCTCCTAATAGTTGTGTAATGACCCTTTTGATCACAAACAGCGACAGATGAACTGGGACAAAGCAACGGAATTACAGAAAGTTCAGTCAAAGTTGCATTTTCTATTTGGATATGGAGATGTTTTGATACAATGTTCAGTTTAATATTAACTACATCTACTACTACTGGAACTGTCAAAAGTACATTTCATTCAGACCAAACCAAGACAAAGCAAGTGTCTACATTTGATACTGGTTTTAGTATCGATCATGATCAGATTTTGAGATATTTTGAATCACCCTAAAGCAAATACAGTAGTTCCCATCACTAGTTTGAACAGACAGACACAGACACACAGACAGACACAGACAGAATCATGTGAAAATCACCCCAGAAAAGACAGAAGAGAAAGAGTACAAAGGAAAGTGAAACATAAAGCACAGTTCTTTGTAATATATGTAACTTATATATATATATATTTGTGAGTGTTAAGCACCGCTGTGTAAACTCTATGGAGCTCCACTAAACTCTATTTATTTGTCAAACTGTCTATAACAATGTTCTAGTAGATGATGCAGAGCTACTTAAAGGGTCTCAGAATGAATGGTGGTCACCCATAAGTATATTTAGGGCTGGGCGATATGGCAACAAATACTCACAATTTTAGATGTGAAAAACCCATGTTTCAGTCATAAATGTACAGTATATATTTTTGTAAATCACTTCATCTCTTTTACGACAGAAAATTCATAAGAGACTTCAAAAACACAAGCCCACTTAACAACTCTGAGACTAAGAAAAGCAGGTTACAATAATATGCTGTATTTGAACAGACAGGTAATCACAATGTGACCATTTAATCCAAAAAGGAGACTGTCACAGAGATGAAATCACGATACGATTTTAATTTGTCAATCAGGGACGCTGGTATGAAACAAACATGGCTGCTTACGAGAAAAAATAAATATATGGAAAAACATCATGAGGGACTGCAGATTTCTGTTAGATTTAGTTCTAAATGGCAGACGACCAATCAGCTCGTGTGTTTCCTGTGCGACGTTCGTAGTCTCGTCTGATTGGATCCCGTCTGTGCCGGTGTAGGTACCATATGTGTTCGGGTCGCGTTTTGACGACATTAACGAGCTATATTTGCATTTATTTTCAATAAACAATGTATTTTATTTGCTATTTACGATCAGTGTTGGTATAATTTAGCTTTGTTGTAAAAAATGTGAACTCTAAAAAAGGATTATATTTTGCTAGCTTGGTAGCACTACGTTAGCACAAGCGAGACGTCATGCTGCGCTCTGATTGGCTGTACAGTAGAGTAGTATTTTTATTATTGTAGTAGCACATTTAAACGAAATTACGACATCCATTCAATACATTCTAGATAACTTTGATGTTTAATTACTGAAATCGGTTCTTCTCGTCAATGAGCAAAGCCAAATATTTGTACACAGTGATATCTAGTGGACTCTTTATAAACTGCAGCAGCGCCAAAAATTGTTACTAATGCTGATAAATAAAATTCTAGACAAAATACATTTTGTTTGTATGTAATACAGATAAATTAGAGTTTAGACACGTGTTCAAGTGTTAGGACAAATATTAATCAATAAATTGTAGTTACTCGAAGTTCTGCCCAACTGTCTCTGAACAGTACACTCGTTTAAAAACGAACAATAATTTTTTAATGTATATATATTTTTTTAAATAAATAAATTAAAATGTCATAAACCCTTGACGGCAACCATTTGACCACCCGAACACATATGGCACCTACACCGGGTTTCTTCTTCTCTATTAACACTGCTTAAAGTGTGTCTTCAGCAACATAAACTTATGATTTTAGTTTGTATTGACCCAGTTTGGTTGTTTTGGTGAAGTTCATTCTCGTCTTTTGTCCGGTAAATGTGACACATGTGGAGGGGAATGCACGACTAGCAACCACATTGTAAAACTGGGCCCCAACACAGGAGAGACAATGTGACCCATTATTAGAACTTACAACTAGGGCTGGGCGATATGGCAGATCACGAGCCAGATCACGATTTCGATTTTATCGCGATCCTTGTAGACCGTTTATTTTCCTACTGTCTTTGAGGTAATTACTAATTAATTCACTATCAATAACTAACTCCAGCTGTCAAAATCCGACAACTGTTGCCAGATTTTCGGAGAGAAACAAGCAAATTCAGCCCTTCAATACAAGTTGATCAAACAATTGATCAATTAGAACATTGTGTGTTGCTGCAAAACAAGTATACTGTATGTGTTTTTTCTCACATTAATAATGACTTTTAGACATAAAAACATGCTAAAAATCCATGTTTCAGGTATATAAATTGATATATTTCCATAAATCAAAATTGCTAAGATGTGTTTCTTTTATAATCTAAAAGCACAGTCCAAAAGAGACTTCAAAAAAGAAGTCCAAAGACTTGGATTTGGAAACTCTAAAAAATAGTCTATATTTGAACAAACAAATGCAGCAAATTGAGAAAAAGGAAATCACGTTAGGACGATTTCACCACAAAAGAGCAGATTGCCACAGAGATGAGCTCACGATTGGATTTTTATCACAATATTGCCCAGCCCTACTTACAACACTTTCACTGTGTTAAATGATTGTTTCAACTCCAGGACACTGTAAGTTGTCTTTTAGAACGAGAATTACTTCCTACTTAGTTTGGAGTTCATTTATTCATTCTTCAATTGCAACGTAACTTCAGTAAAACTATCATCAATATTTACCAGAGATTGACCGATATAGCAGCCGGCCGATATTTAGGGCCGATATTTGATTATTTTAAAATATCAGCCTCAATTTTGGTCATCAAAGCCGATTTATTTATTTTTTTTATATATACATTTAATTTCTTTATAGTTAGTATATATATATATATATATATATATATACAAATATATATATATATGTAGGCACCGAAATCGGCATAAAATATCGGCCACTGAAATCGGCATCGGCTGTCCAAATCGTGTAAAAATTGGCATCGGCCACCCAAAAACCCATATGGGTCGATCTCTAATATTTACCACACCAGACTTAAAAAAATGTGGTAACTAGGGCTTGAATCATCCTGCACGTAAGCAAACACTTTTGAAAATTGAGCTCTATGTTCTTTGATTGTCCCGTCTAGTGTGCTTTGAAGTACACACGTAAAGAAAACCGAAGCACCCCCACCTCAGAAGGACAGCTCCAGCAGCACCGTGAGGAGAAAAGCCTGTGATTGGTCCCCAGCAGCAGAGAGGGCGTGGCCTGCGTGCGTTTGTGTGTGTGGTGCGGCTCTACCTGTCCGCGTCACCCTGCTGCTGCTGTACCTTCTCAGGACAGAAGTCGGAGGGCGGGCTGGGGCGGAGCTTGCCCGGCCGCCCTTTGATGACGGCGTAGCAGAACATGGTGATGACCATGACGAACAGGAAGTAGCTGGTGTGCATCAGGTGCAGGTTTATGAGGGAGCGGTCGTCCTGGGACACAGACGGGGACACTTCATGAGACAAACATCAGCAGACGCAGATTAAGGCTCATTTTAACCGTTTTTGTCTGATTGCAGGAGTCTAAAGCAGGAGTGGCCTGGTGATAAAAGCTTTGAACTACAGGTCCCACAATGCACTGCACTCCAGCACAGCCACAGAAAACTCATCTGATCCCTGGAGAGAAAGATAAAGTCTAAATTCTGACTGAAAAGCCCATTTTAGCATTCTGAACCAGCGCCACACATTTGTAACCGTGGCAACCATAGATATATAAGAGTAGATACCGCATAACCGCTAAAACCTATGGGCGCCGACGAGAAATGCGGCGGCCATCTTGGCGCGGTCACCCGTTCTCTTCAGTGTAATGTATTTCAACGGCGCTATGAAGGTTCCGTGTGTTTAAACAACCATAACTCTGTGAAAACAAAACGGATTTTCACACGGATTTTTTTGTTGCAAACGTTACACATGTGGCTATGACACAGGGCACATTATTCGACCGGTTTTGTAATTATTGTGGTCTTAAAAGTAAAAGAATGCGCTGATGTAGTTATTATGGTGTGTATTTAATGCTATGGTAGATAAATACATAAATATTGTGATTAATAATACCACTTAAAATTATCAATAGACATTCTGTTACAACACAAACATGTAAAAGAAACATTGCTGCTGTTGCAGTGAATTGTCATTAAAGGCAGGGCCTGTTCAGTTCCACAGATTTAAACCAGAATAAAGTCTGACTGTTACTGAATCTACAATGTGGTTTACAATGAGCAAAATGTCAAATGATTATCTACTTACTTTGTGGTCTAATTTTAGACATGTTTTTCTCCATAAAGTGAAAATACAAAGTCTGATCAGAACAGAACATCACTGATCAAACAGACTGTTTTATCATTTATCTGATGTGATGTTTTTTATCAAAGTGTTATTAAAACACGAAAAACTTGATTTAAATCAAGTCAAACATTTGTTTTGTAATGTCTTTGAATGACTTTTGGTGTAAATATAATTAGATTTTTATATAATTAGTAAATATAATAATATATATATATTTATATATATTTTTGGAATAAAATATCTGCTGATCATTTTTAAATCGTTTTTATCATAATCTTGATGCATTTACTCATTATAGTGTCATTATTTAAACACTCACCACACGTCTAATACCCATATCAGAACATTCTTTTGCTTTTAAGACCACGATAAATAATCAAACTCGCCGAATTATTATTATTATAATTGCCTTGTGTCATAGCTACATGTGTGACGTGTTCAGCAAAAAAATCCGTGTGAAAATCCGTTTTGTTTTCACAGAGTTATGACTGATAAACCGCACAGAACTTGTGTAGCGCCATTCAAATACACTGCACTGAGTAGAGCGGGTGACCGCGCCAAGATGGCCGCCGCATTTCTCGCGCTGAGGCAGCCAATGCGGCATCTACTCTTTATATATCTATGGTGGCAACATGCTGGTGGCTCTATGTTGCAATGCATTGTGGGTGATTTAAATGGACTTCTGATTAGCCAAACCAAAGAATTGAGTTTGGGTAATGTGAACCTAGCAGATCTTTGAATATCTCTGTGATAAGCTTCAGAAACCAAAGATCTACGTTTCAGTCTGGTTTAAATGATGTCATAGTCCAAAAATGGCACTTCTGTGGTTTTTAACGATCTAGTTTTCACGGTTGACTCTGGTTGTTCTGTGATTTTCGTTCTTTTAGGTCTGTGTGCAGATTTAATACTGTTGCTGACAGTTGTATTTGACTGACCCGTGTGGAACAATGTGCAGCTTTTAACGACACAGCATTAAAGATCACGATACGATACGATACTTATGTCAATACACGTTTATCCTGATACAGTTTCCTCAATACGGTATCGAGTATATGTTTGCAAAAATTACTGTGAAAATAAATTCAATCAGTATTTTTAGTGATGCAGAAAAAAAATACTGTAGATTAAATTTTATGTTTTATCTACAATAGGTTTATCAAAGCACAACTGATTTATGAATACTTAATTTGTTTTTATATTTAGTAACATTAGATGTGTATTACACAACATTTGATATAAAAAAGTTGTTCTACCTTTTAAATACCTAAAAGGTAGAAAAAAACTATTAAAAAAAAACATTGCATACTACCAGCAAAGACAGTTTCAACAGGTTTTGGAGGATAGCTCTCCATAAAATCAATGTTAAGAACGTAACATTAACATTAACATTAACATTAACATTAACATTAACATTAACATTAACATTAACATTAAAGAATTGTATTTTCCTACTGCTTTCATGTTGCATACTTGTGTTTTAGGAGGTCATTTTTTCAACTCAATAGTTTCAGTCTTAAAGGTTCAGAAGTGTCAAGTTTATATTTAAGTATTATGAGACACCTCGCTGTATCGATACACGTGTCACCTAGAAGTTAGTCATGGTATATCACAATACTGATACATCGAATACAGCTCTAGCTTAAATCGTACCTTAGAAACAAGTATTTCTCAGTGGTTCTGCCTCAAACCCAGCTCTGCTTATGGCGTACCACAAGGGTCATTATTAGGTCCTGCATTATTTTCTTTATTTACTCGGCTCAATTCTTGAAAAATACAATGTATTGTTTATATTTTATGGCAATGACCTGCAAATGTATTTTTGCTCCAAACACCTGACTAAATTTGTACTTTCTCTAATTATCTGGAGGAAGTACAAACTTGGCTGACCCAAAACTCGCAGTTTTAATGAAGAAAAAAAAAGTATTTTGTTTTTTCCAAACCAGATCCTCTGCTGGTGTGAATTCTGACTTTGGTAAACTGCTTCCTTTTGCGGTTTTCATTTAATTTTTTTTTTCATTTCATTTCACTTATTTACTGTTCCTTTCATGAAACCGGTTCTTTGTCCAAAAAATACAGTTTACATGTTTGACACTTATCATCATGATTGAAAAGGAGCAGAAAAGAAGAAAACAATTCTTATCTGCTCCTTTTGAAAATTACTTTTTCAACATACTGTATTTGCTTAGTTTACTTACGATATGCCCCCTCACAACACGCCTACTTCTAACGACACGCCCCCTTATGACAGTAATGGCGTTATTTTGGCGAATATACAAACCGTATTCATACAAAAAATGTCCAAACCTATGGTAAAAGACATATAAGCCGGGGGTGTAATTTAAAATAAGCATCTTAAAAAAATCTATTTTAAAAGCCGACGTGGAGTGGAGCTCTACCGGCAGTGAAGCTGCACCATTTCCGGTGCTAGAAAAACATTGTAGCTGGGACCAGAGGGACGACGATTAAGTTTAGGAGAACGTTTAAGTTAGGAGAAGGGTTAGGGTGATGGCTAAGGTTAGGAAAAAGGTTTGGGTAAAGGTTAAGATAAAAAATATAACAGTTTAGGCCTGTTTAGCAACAGTTATAAACTCGTCACCATGGCAACCACCTCGCCTCTGTCCCTCCGGACCTGACTATCAGCACTAACCACTGGAAAACACGTCAAATCAGACAAAATAAAAAGTATGTATGCTCCCAAAGTACAAAAATAATTAAATTATTCAACTTTCCATCTATAGAGTTCGTATATTCACCGAGGTTTCAAATTTTAAATCGTCTCTGGCATCTTTTATGTAAAGGGTTGATGTGAATATCGCCACCTAGTGCAAAGACTGTTCACGACACTAGTGCTCACAACATGCCTATTTGTAACGACACGCCTCCATCTCGCAGTCTGCAGCCGAACCCTACTCCAAATTTCACACTTTAACACCTACAACTAATAAACACTTTAGTTTAATAACGATTTGCTACTAAATGTTCCTAAAGGTCGGTGAAAAACTCAAAATGTCAGGGTCTTTGCTGTGGTAATGGAACAGTTTACCTGTGCACATCTGAGTCAGACTTTACATCTGATCTTAGGACACATTTCTACGCTTTGGCTTCTAAGTCTAGTGACCTGTTTCTTTAAAATGTAACCTTCTATGTGTTTCTTTACTGTGTATGTGAAGCACTTTGGGCAGCTTGCGTGGCTGTAAATATGAATAGTGACACTGACAGTGGGAGACCCTCTACATGTCCTGTCTAAACCTAAACCAGCAGTAGTGTCACTCACATCCGGGACGATGACGGTGAGCTTGGGGTTGAGTGCGTGGTACACTTTGCCGATGGCTCCTTTGTAGCACCAGAACGGGTTGTAGTCCTGGCTGTACTTGGTGTCCGAGTCCCGAACCGTGGTGAAGACTTTGTACCAGGACGTGGCGTTAGTGTACGTCTCCGGGACACAGTGAGGAGGTTGTCTGTGGAGGGACACAGAGGTTAGAGACAGTGAGGAGGTTGTCTGTGGAGGGACACACAGGTCAGACACAGTGAGGAGGTTGTCTGTGGAAGGACACAGAGGTCAGAGACAGTGAGGAGGTTGTCTGTGGAGGGACACAGAGGTCAGACACAGTGAGGAGGTTGTCTGTGGAGGGACACAGAGGTTAGAGACAGTGAGGAGGTTGTCTGTGGAGGGACACAGAGGTTAGACACATTGAGGAGGTTGTCTGTGGAGGGACACAGGTCAGACATAGTGAGGAGGTTGTCTGTGGAGGGACACAGAGGTCAGACATAGTGAGGAGGTTGTCTGTGGAGGGACACAGGTCAGACACAGTGAGGAGGTTGTCTGTGGAGGGACACAGAGGTTAGAGACAGTGAGGAGGTTGTCTGTGGAGGGACACAGAGGTTAGAGACAGGGAGGAAGTTGTCTGTGGAGGGACACAGAGGTTAGAGACAGGGAGGAGGTTGTCTGTGGAGGGACACAGAGGTTAGAGACAGGGAGGAGGTTGTCTGTGGAGGGACACAGAGGTCAGACATAGTGAGGAGGTTGTCTGTGGAGGGACACCAGAGGTCAGACACAGTGAGGAGGTTGTCTGTGGAGGGACACAGAGGTCAGACACAGTGAGGAGGTTGTCTGTGGAGGGACACAGAGGTCAGAACACAGTGAGGAGGTTGTCTGTGGAGGGACACACAGGTCAGACACAGTGAGGAGGTTGTCTGTGGAGGGACACACAGGTCAGACACAGAGGTCAGACACAGAGGTCAGACACAGCAGCAGGTCAGCAGAGGTGGAGCTGAGTCTACACTTGCCTAAGTCGCTGTCTACACTTAGGCGACTTAGGCCCCCAGCTCAATATCACAATAAACACCACACATTTACTTATCTATGTATAGGAACAGCTTATGCTGCGCTCAGACTGGACAGCGTTGGAGCGTCTAAAGTGTCTAGTTTATATGTTAAGTCAACGTAAACCAGTGTCTTGAGGGATCCAGCAAATTTGCGGCCTGAATTTGGCTCTAGTGCATTGAAATTCGCTTGTTAGAGCGTTTGCTGACGCAGCGTCTTGTGAGGTAGACACTCCAACCTGCCGCAGGTGCTTTAGCTCATCAGGTGTCAACACACGAGTTGGCTCTGCTGAACTTTCAAGCATCGAATGCTCGCATCCACAATGAGACACTGCTCCCTGTAACGTAGTGACGCTTCTCTGCTTTTAATAACTTTTATTATCGAAAAGTCGCCTGTTTTGGGGCTTTTTTCAAAGGCTTGTTCGCTTGTTGCTCTGAAAATCTCTCCTCTTCATAGTAATAGGCCTCACCTCANTCAGACCAGCAGCAAACAGGTCGCAACTGAGGAGGGTGGCTAGGTCGACTCGCAGAAGTTGGGACAGCCTGAAGTCACCACTTGCCTGACAGTCGATGTCTACATTAGGCGCCTTAGGCCCCAGCTCACTACACCAATCACACCCTCATACTTAATCTAAAGTAGCTATAGGAGCTTGAATGCTTGCGCCTCAGACTGACAGGTTGGAGCGTCTAAGAGTGTGTAAGTTTTAACTATGTTATAGTTTCCACCGTAAACCAGTGTCTTGAGGGATCCAGCAAATTTGCGGCCTGAATTTGGCTCTAGTGCATTGAAATTCGCTTGTTAGAGCGTTTGCTGACGCAGCGTCTTGTGAGGTAGACACTCCAACCTGCCGCAGGTGCTTTAGCTCATCAGGTGTCAACACACGAGTTGGGCTCTGCTGAACTTTCAAGCATCGAATGCTCGCATCCACAATGAGACACTGCTCCCTGTAACGTAGTGACGCTTCTCTGCTTTTAATAACTTTTATTATCGAAAGTCGCCTGTTTTGGGGCTTTTTTCAAAGGCTTGTTCGCTTGTTGCTCTGAAAATCTCTCCTCTTCATAGTAATAGGCCTCACCTCATTATACTGATAAGCACCGCCTCTTTATACTGACAAGCCCACCTCTTTAAACTGATAAGCCCGCCTCATTATACTGACAAGCTCCGCCTCTTTATACTGACAAGCTCCGCCTTTTATACTGATAAACCCTGCCTCTTAGAACAATAGATTTGACTCAGTAGTCTCCTTTAACAGAATATGAGACATTAAACAGTAGATTCTTCTCATTTATAATAAAATGGCACATTTGGCTGATTAAACTTTAGTTCACCTAGAGTCCACAGAATGCTAGCTCCGCCCCTGCAGGTTGTCACGGTGACCGGCTCAGACACTTTGCATGAGGAGACGCCTGAGCCTGAGCCTGGCCCTGGACCTTTGCATATAGCCAAGCATTTCAGATCTGCTGACCTCTCAACCACCACAACAGTCTCAGACGGACTTAGATGTGGCTGAAGTGGATGTGGATTTAACTGTAAATCGGAGTGTTTTTAGTCTCTGCAGAGGCTTCACAGTCACTGTCAACACATCTTTAACCATTAGTGTTCACTTTTAGCTTTGTATAACCTTATGTCAGAAGCCCATATGACACACTTGTAAACACAGGTGGGTCAACTGCTCCTCAGTTCTGTGAATGTGCAGACTGTGCAAATGAGCTCTGTATACTGACTGTGTCCTGTGCTTAACCCGGGCTCACACTGCCTCCAGTCAACTCCGGTGCAGTCACCGGACCGGTCTAGCTACGGTGGGTGACTCACATTAGCTACGGTGGTCTACAGTCCTGCTGCAGCCACAGGCTCTGCTGCCGACCTCGCGAGACCCGAACTCACGGAGGTTCACGCTCAACGTGGGAGATTACGCCACGCTGAGCACGTTTTTTTTTCTCTCTCTCTTTCGCTGAGCACATGTTTGTGTAAACAAAGAGCACGCGCCAAGTTTTGGGCTTGTTTCACGTCAGTTGATTTTCTGTTGGGATTTTTCGCCGCACAATGGGTGAGTACGGAGGTTTATTTACATTTTATGTGTTACGTAATCGTGTAAATGTCGTATTTTGTATATTAGCGGTAACGTAAAGATTTTATTTTGAAAACTACCGGATTCACTTCACCGCGCTCGTTTGGTTTCCTGTATATCGTGTCTTGTTTTCACAACTTCGTCAAAAAGTGCTCCGGTGCGCTCCGGCGTCCGGCCCAAAATTTGAAACAAACGAAAACGGATTCGGAGCGCCCGGATTGGCCGTACCGGAGACACTGGACTAGACTGTACGCCGTGTGAGCCACTCTCGGACTTTTCAAGTTAAGTAAAGACTCCGGTGGCTGCACCGGAGTTGGACTGAAGGCAGTGTGAGCCCGGGGTAATGGATCTGTGTTTTTCCTTTTACCAGGAGCCAAGTTTTATTAAATGCCTGACTAAAGTGGTCTTAAGTTCAAACCGAACCCTTTGGACACAAAACAAATGTTGAAGATCTGTAGTTTTAGCCTCTAATCTCTGACTCTAATCAGAAGTGAAAACAAGCTCTGCACAGACGAACATCAGAGTTAAATTCCCTCTAAATTTGATTTGGTGAATGTAAGCAGCTGTTGTCATATTGGCAGAGTTTGGGTATATTTAAAAATTAAGCTATTTTATGAAAAAAAAAAATATATATATATATATATATACACACATTGGACACACTCACACAGAGACGAGCTTTTGGACACACTCACACAGAGACGAGCTTTTGGACACACTCACACACAGACGAGCTGTTGGACACACTCACACAGAGACGAGCTGTTGGACACACTCACACAGAGACGAGCTTCTGGACACACTCACACAGAGACGAGCTGTTGGACACACTCACACAGAGACGAGCTGTTGGACACACTCACACAGAGACGAGCTTCTGGACACACTCACACAGAGACGAGCTGGAGGACACACTCACACAGAGACGAGCTTGTGGACACACTCACACAGAGACGAGCTTTTGGACACACTCACACAGAGACGAGCTGTTGGACACACTCACACAGAGACGAGCTGTTGGACACACTCACACAGAGACGAGCTGGAGGACACACTCACACAGAGACGAGCTGGAGGACACACTCACACAGAGACGAGCTGTTGGACACACGCACACAGAGACGAGCTGTTGGACACACTCACACAGAGACGAGCTGTTGACACACTCACACAGAGACGAGCTGTTGGACACACTCACACAGAGACGAGCTGTTGGACATACTCACACAGAGACGAGCTGTTGGACACACTCACACAGAGACGAGCTTCTGGACACACTCACACAGAGACGAGCTGGAGGACACACTCACACAGAGACGAGCTGTTGGACACACTCACACAGAGACGAGCTGTTGGACATACTCACACGGTGACAGGGGAAGATGTTGCTGTTGGCGGTGATGGTCATACACGTGCTGAAGACCACCTGCTCACAGTGTCCATGTAACACGCAGTCGTCGGAGCTCCAGGACACGGGCAGAGTGAAGGTAATGTTCACCTCCTCGTGAGCTTCACGGCCTGCGCACACACAACACCACACCAGAGTCCATGTGTGAGTCAGTAAAACATGCAGCACATTCACATACAACTAGGGCTGTGGTCAACCAAGAAAATCTTGGTCGACTAAAACGATGTCCCATTGACTGATTAATCGACTAAAAGGGGCGTGGCAAAGGCTCTGAAGCTAAAAGTCGAGTTGTCAAACTTATTGCCAATCAACGCTAAAACTGTTGTTGAAATTACACCGGGCTCACACTGCCTCCAGATCCAGATCCAGATCCGGATCCGTCTGGGTCCGGTCATCACTCACACTGCCTCCAGAATATGCATGTGTATGTACAGACTCTGCTGGCTTCGAGAGACCACGAGTTCACGGGGATTCACGCTCAACTTGGGAGTTTCAGGGAGTTTACGTGATCTCTGACACATGGATATGTAAACAAGGAACACTTGCGCCGTGTTTTGGGCTGATTTCACGTCACGTCATTTTCTGTTGGATTTTTCGACGCATAATGAGTAAGTACGGGACGTTTATTTGCTCCTGTGTGTTCAATAGTCGTGTTTATGTCGAGCATTTTGCTGTATTTGTTGTAGTAGCAGAAACGTAATGTTTTTACTTTGAAACCACCGGATTCACTTCACCCGCGAGCGCTTGGTTTCCTGTTTGTCGTGTCTTCTTTTCACAACTTTACCAAAAAGGGCTCCGGAGCGCTCCGGCAGTCCAGAAAAATTTAAATGAAACGGAAACAATCCGGACGTACGGAGCAGAGCCGCGCGGCTCACCGGACCGGACGGATCGCGGTGTGAGAGACGAACATTACTTTTAAAGAAACGGAAAGCCTCCGTACACCGGACCGGAGTACGGACTGGATCTAGTGTGAGACCGGGGTTAGATACTCATTTGAACAAATACAGAAAACATTAACAGGACAAAAATGTGAACAAAATCTGATATTTTCAACAAAGAAAAAAAAAAATCTAATTTTCTGAAAAGTTTTAAAATAATCTTGAATTTTGTGTTCATTGTATAAATCTGACTTTCTTGAGAAGGCATTCTAATTCTCATTGTGGTATTGAGAATCAAGTTTATTCCTTAGTATCAACATTGGGTTGGAAATTTGAGTATTGTGACAACGTTGCACTAAACTTTGCTCAAAAAGACTAATAATATGATGTAGTTCATGCAAAAAACTATTGACCCTATTTTGTCCCGCCCACTTGGCTTAGAAATGCACTTCCTGTTTAGCTCTGTTAAGGTAGCTAACGTGTTTGTTTGTCTGTCTTGTGGGGCAATTTTAATTAAATATACTGACAGTTAAAATAAACCCATCGACTGAAATCTACAGGCTAAATGCAGCTAAACAGGAAGTGCATGTCCTAGAAAAGTAGGCGGGGCAAAATAGGGTCAATAGTTTAAACAGAAAATGAAGAAGAAACGGTGTGTTTGCATATAAAAGGCAGTTCAGACCACTGTTATTGTTGAATACAAATTTCTTATAATCTTCATTCATTTTTTTCATTTTCTACAGCTTAATCCCGTTAGGGGTTGCGGGTGACTGGAGCCTATCCCAGTGATTTTGGGCCTTAGGCGGGGAACACCCTGGACAGTGGCCAACTTGCCGCAGGGTTAGACAGACAATCATTCACTCTCTCATTCACTCACTAAGGGAAACTTTACAGTGATGCCCAATGAACCTAAACATGCATGTTTTTGGAGGTGGGAAAACCCACGGTGACACGGGGAGAACATGCAAACTCCACCCAGAGAGATCGTGAGATGTTGATATGGTCTGACCCAGGGAAGCCAGAGCTCTAACCACTCTGCTACCGTGCACCCCTCTTATAATCTAAATAAAAGAATTAGTCGACTAAAACATTTTGGTCGACCAAGACTCCATCGATCGATTTATCAACTAAACGACTAAAGAACTACAGCCCTACATACAACTTTACTTTTCAGATGACTTCCTGCCCCGGACACACAGGTGAGTGGTACGTGTGACTCTGACTGTCTGTGTGTTGTTGACATGGAGCTGTTGACTCTGTGTGTGCGTGCATGTGTGTGTGTTGTGCTGCTGCTGTTCTAAAGCCGTAGTTCCTGTAGATCCGGTTTGAGCGCAGACAGACTCTTCACATTCTCACATTCACACTGAGCCTGTTAGCAGCTGCAGATTCTTTTCCCTTCACGTGTTATGTCATCCTCACTAGAGATGTGGCTTTTCAGCTCAGATCGCCGATACTGACCGATACCAGTGCAAGGACAGAAAATAGCTGTGACATTGATAAAGGAGACCTATTGTGTCTTTTTTACATTTAGTAAGAAACTAGAACATATGTAGATCAGTAATTTACCTTTTGTTCATTGTAAAACACAAAGTTGACCTAAAACAATTTAAAAATAGAAACAGGTCTGGCTTCCTGTTCAAAACTGCAGATCTGATAAGCCCCGCCTCTTCATTTTAAAATTTAACTGTGAGAGGCAACAGACTTTTAAAAACAATTTTTTATTGCTGGAAAGTGTCTCTGGGACAGTATTGAACCAAATATGCTTTACTTTGATAAGTAATTTTTTGATATAAAACAAGTAAATACAGATAAGTGGGAGGGGATAGGTGGTAGGTGAGAACAAGGATTTCTGAACACTTGAGCTCCAGCTGAGGAACAATACAAGATTACTCAAATATGCAGGAATCAAATATAACTTGATGAAGGAAGGCCATTATAACAAGGTTAAAATCTTAGAAAAGTTAATTTGACAGAATAGGTCCTCTTTAAACTCTTCTGACTGTACAGTGTGTGGGGGTGTCCAACTTGTCTCATAGTGGGACACTTATAAAGTGACATAATTAAACTCTTTGGGGGTGTCCAAACGTGTCTCACAGTGGGACACATTGTGAAACTTGTATGTAGTGGAGGGCCACATAAAACACTCTGAAGTGAATCATTCCAAATGTTGCATTTGACTGAACCTTTAAAAAGGCATTAAATCAGATCAGGGCAAACTGCAGCCTGGGGGCCAAATGCGGCCCGAGACTTGTTTCAATCAGGCCCATGTTTTTGAGAAACAGAAATGCAGGAGGATTAAACTTGGGCCTCAACAATAAACTTGGAACATTTCAAGAGTAAATTCACAATGGTTGAAGTTTTACTAAATTAAAATTGTAATTTGAATCATAAAACATTGTTATTATATTATATTATTATTAACATTTTGCATAAATGTATAGTTTTAATCTCCAAAAACTTCAAGTTTAATCTATAAACAACTTCTTTTTGTGGCTTCAACTTTATTCTCAGACAAAATATGATTTTTTTTTCTTGTAATAATGAGTTGTTTTTGTAGTGAAATCTTAACTTTCTTAAGCTTTGATTTTCTTTTCATAAAGTTTTTGCATAACCTCAAAATGTTACATGTTTATTACGGTAGAACAAACTTTTATTTGTACTGGTCTTCTATATTCTGATGAAAATGTGTTTGCATCCCAGTGTTCAACATTAGTTTGAGGTTTACATAACATCAATATGTTTGGTATTTCAATTATGATAGAAGAATTACTCAAATTTGACTTTAAAAACTGTACCTTTTTCTTTGTTTATGTACATTTTAGTTCTTGTTGTATAATAATTTAATTTTATTTTATTATTGTAATTTTTTTTTTCTTTTTTCTGTCATTAATGTTAGCTGTATCTGTTGCTTTGTTTTGTGTTGTCTGTAAAAGAAACTAAACTGAATAAAAAATGTACTTTTCACAGTTTGGGCCAGTCCAGCAGGAAGTCAGAGGGCACAGACTGGACATGCCTGACACACATGCAGGAGAGAGACGTGAGCACTGACCCGACAGGCCGACCTGCTGGCCCAGCACGGTGGCGTACAGGTGGGTGATGTTTCGGGAGTAGCCTCCGAAGGGCCTCTGGGGGTCCAGTGTGAGGGTGATGGGCACAGAGATGTTGATGGGGCCCTGGTCGTCCAGCAGCAGAGGGGCCTGTGTGCTGGGTCTGCTCTGCCCGCTGGTCACCACCAGACTCTCCGGTGTGGTGGACTCGTTCAGACCGTGTTTGATGGTCTCGTTCTCCGACACGCACAGGTCCACCTCGTTGAAGCGCAGCAGAAACGTGTTCCAGTCCTGAGCACAGAACACACAGATGTACAACAGCTAAAAAGAGATGTAACATGCTTTTGATATTACTCAATTACAGATGAAATTATTTCAAACTAAGCACCAAGCACGTCTTTATATGAATTATGAAGTTTAATGATCAGAAACATTGGGCTTGACTTTATACATATTCACTCAAGGAAAAAAAACGCAACATTTTAGTTTTCAAAAATTCCTTAGAAAACGAGTTCATTTGTAAAAATGGGTTACATCATGATTTGAGTCCATATTGGGCTGAAGACAGACTTGACTGATTGTGAGAACCATAAAGAGTGCATTACAGGGTGGTTTATGTTTGAAACTCAGCGTTGACTTTTACCGCTGGTTAACTGTGCTCAAGTCTTCTCTATAAAAGGCACCAGAATGAAGCCAAAAACACACGATTGTCTCAACCAGAGAGGGATGGAGCTATGGACGCTGTTGTCTTGTGTCTCCAGGGTGTTTGGAGTCATCGCTCTACCATTAGTCGTCTTGTTCCTCTAACGACCGCCCTCGTACTGGTGGCCCCGTGTAACGACCGCTGCACAAGACCAACCCCCCCCCCCCCCCCGCACATCTCCGTGACAGGTTCAGCCTCCACCAGGTCCACAGCCCAGACCATTGGGACACACCACAGGCCTGTGTCTCCAGAACCGTCCGTAATCGGCCACATGTTGGATCAGTGCTTAGAGCTCTGGTCGAATGGTGCACTCACATTGTTGTTGGACTTTGCAGAGGTGATCCCATTGAAAATGTCTGGGATCTGCTCAGTGTGCATGTCCACCGATGTGAACATCCTCCTGAAACTCAGCAGCAGCTGAAGAATGGATCAACTCAGACACTACTGCTGATCCATGAGGCTGAATAACATCTGTCCAGGACCAACGGGGTCAGTGAACTATTGACAGTCTGATGAAACTCTGTCACTTTTGGTTTGGGGGTTGCTCTATTGTTTGGTTGTGTTATTGGACTGAAAATGTGTAAACGCTGCAAGAGTTGGCCTGAGGATTAGAAATAGATGTAGGGTTCATATGAAACAGGTAAATCTCAAAAATAAAATGATTCTGCCCCCCAAAACACCGAAAACTGAGTGTTGCGTTTCTTTTTTCCTTGAGTGTAGCTTAGTCACTCAAAAATAATCATGTTGAGATTGCCAGTGTGCACCATTGGCTCATCCCATCATCAACACCAACCAGCACAAGCACACTGTCACTGTCATACTGGCCAAAGTGCTTAAGGACACAACAGGACAGCAAGTCCCACTGTGGCTCCTGGTAATAAGACTCCCATCCAAGTACTGCCCAGGGCCCTCCTGCTTAGCTTCTGAGATCTGACAGGATGAGGCGTTGAGAAAGTGGTGCACTAAATCCCCTGAGCTGACCTGGCTCAGGGGGATTTAGTGCACCATATGAAAAATAGGAAATAGATTTCCTATTATTCATATTTGCTAAAATTAATAATCTTGGGAAGTCCTCAGAGACGACTGTTGTTGTGATTTTGGGCTATACAAAAATAAATTGATTTGATTTGATGATGTAGTTAGAGTAAATTCACAAATGATTTGTTAGTTTTTTTAGTTGTGTGATGATGTCACTACAGGTGCAGCACTCTGAATGTAAACTACAATCACTCTATTCTATTTGGTATCAGAACTGGCATTGATATCGGCACCTGCCCTGAAACAAAGTATCAGAATCAGATTTAAAAAATGGTATCGGAACAACACTACTTAAACGCTGTATTTTTGGTCACGTAGCGTTCAAATGTGACACTGCCCCACACACGCAGCAGCTGAGCCCTTTATATGAGTGTGTCTGACCTCAGTGAGCTCCGGAGACTTGATCTCCTTGATCTTGAAGAAGTATCCGATGGTGAGGAAGGCGATGGCCAGAGCGCTCACACTGACCATGAAGAGAACCAGAGGAGGACGACTGGTGATGTAGGCTCGCAGGTTCTCCACAGGGTTCAACAGGTACACCTGCAAAAGAACGCACACAGGAGGAACAGTCAGGACCAACGCTGGCTAACGTCCCACAGTCAGGACCAACGCTGGCTAACGTCCCACAGTCAGGACCAACGCTGGCTAACGTCCCACAGTCAGGACCAACGCTGGCTAACGTCCCACAGTCAGGACCAACGCTGGCTAACGTCCCACAGTCAGGACCAACGCTGGCTAACGTCCCACAGTCAGGACCAACGCTGGCTAACGTCCCACAGTCAGGACCAACGCTGGCTAACGTCCCACAGTCAGGACCAACGCTGGCTAACGTCCCACAGTCAGGACCAACGCTGGCTAACGTCCACAGTCAGGACCAACGCTGGCTAACGTCCCACAGTCAGGACCAACGCTGGCTAACGTCCCACAGTCAGGACCAACGCTGGCTAACGTCCCACAGTCAGGACCAACGCTGGCTAACGTCCCACAGTCAGGACCAACGCTGGCTAACGTCCCACAGTCAGGACCAACGCTGGCTAACGTCCCACAGTCAGGACCAACGCTGGCTAACGTCCACAGTCAGGACCACGTGGCTAACGTCCACAGTCAGGACCAACGCTGGCTAACGTCCACAGTCAGGACCAACGCTGGCTAACGCCCCACAGTCAGGAGCAGGTCAACTTTACTAGGTTATTAGTCAGTCACAATATAATAGCACAAAATAACAATAATTGTGGCAATTTTAGAAGCAAACACAAGTCTTTTTAGTTCCTTCTGTAAACAAAGGATGGGCAATAAATCTGTTCCAGTGATGCAGATATTTCATAACTGATCATTATGTTTTGTTCTCCTTTCATGTTTTTTTGTGCAAAAGGGCAGAGAGAGAGAGAGAGAGAGAGAGAGAGAGAGAGAGAGAGAGAGAGAGAGAGAGAGAGTACTGCTTCAGGATAAGTAGAGACTGCTTGTGTCTTTAGGCCTTTTCCCACTGCAGGAACTTTTTTCTGGTCCTAGAACTGTTTTAGTTCCTGTCCCATTTGGGAGCGTTCACACAGAGGAGGAACTATGGACTGGGGCCACACTTTAGGAACTTTTTTAGCTCCTGCTCTGGGGCAGGTACTTTCCAGTCAGACCAGGAACCTTTTGGTGACACAAACACATTTACAACACTAACTTTGTTTGGAAACACGTTTTACACATTCTCACATTCAGATACATTTTCCTTATCCTTTAGAAAAAATATTTAAAAGCAGTAACTCTTAAAATGTATTTATTTAATTTGTAAATAGTAGCCTAAAAGACTATTATTAGGAATTACAGTGAATAATTTTGTTTTATTGTTAATTTCAGTGGTGTTTTTAAGTTTTGCACATTATAGTTTTATGTGGAATAAAAAAAAACACAACTTTTGTTTTCCTAACACCATAGACTTATTTAACTGTTCCAGACTTTACAGATGCTCATGCTGAAGCTAGTTAGACCCACTTTTAGAAACTGCTGCTGTGTGAACACAAACATGGGGACAGGGTAGTTCCTCTGACTAAACAGGAACTGGAGAAATGAGGGGAGTAGTTCTTGGTACTTTCATGTGGGAAAACGCCTTTTGTTAAAACTATGATTCTATTTCAGTTGTTGTACTGCACGACTGTCTCCTCTCAGACCAGCCCAACTATTAAAGCCCCTCAAGCAGCTCTACAACTAAGCTTAGAGCTGGGCGATATTGTAAAAAATGAATATCTCGATCATTTTTAGAGATCTCTCGATTATGATATTCAAACAATATGTCAGTCCAACGGGAAAATGTTAACATAAGTCTTTAATCATAGTTAAAGTTTAATGATTAAATATGAGTACTGGACTTAAGACAAGTTCTGATTGGTTAGTTGACTAAAAGGACTAACCAATCAGATATTCAAGTTAAATAACTGTTCAGACAAAAAGTTTGAAGTCAACGAGATTTTCAGATGTTAAAAAAAAGTTTCTAATCCATCTTATCCCAGTGTTACATTCCATATTTTAGTCGACTTAGAAAGGTTTTCAGAGTGGGAGTTGGGGAGCAAAATCTGGGGGTTGTCAGCTAATTTCAAGATGTCATTTTACTATTATTTTTACATTCTTGGCTGAATTTTGGTCAGATAAAGCAATGGGAAAAAAATAAAAAAATTGTTTTGCTATGAGGGCACGAGACAAAATCTCTTTTCTGTATATTTGAAAGCTCACAGTATACCTATTTAATTTGTATTTTGAAGCATTTTATATAGATATATTTTTTTTTGCTATAAACGATGTTCTCGATGTTCAATTTTTGCATATTTTCAGAACAACATTCACGATAATATCTAAAATTCGATATCTCCCAGCTCTAACCAAGCTTATAAAATGTTGTATTAAAAAACCTGTATTCCCTGTATCCTATACTGTTTTTTCTTACACTTCTTTTTATATTGTAATTTGTAATCTGCTTAAAAGCCCTATAGGGACTGCAGATACTGGTATAAACACTGTGGCACATACATCAGATAGATGCATGCTCATCTATGTTTGTTGAACCTGTCATTAAAAAAGTGACAGTTCAGTAATGGTAGTCACAATCATGAGTAGTCACTATTTTGTGATATTTTGTTGATAATTGTATCTCTAAAACTTGACATTGAGACATCTCTCAATAGCATCAACTTTAAATCTTAAATATTAAAGGAACCGTATGGAAGATGCACAACTAGTGATAAAAATTAACTTGTGTTGCCAGATTGTGAAATGGTTCACATATTGACAGTTAGAGGCTACTGACCAATCAGGAACAAGCTTCACTATGAATCATGGGTAATAACATGATTTCTCGGACACCTGACTCTTTGTCATGGTTTGTTCCCAAGAATAACATTTTTAAACAAAGTGGGTGGGGCCTCGTGAGAACTGTGTGGAAACAAGTGCATGAGCCTATCACAGACAGCTGGAGCAACATTAGTTCAAACTCAAACATGTTCCAGACTCATGGATCACAATCAGCTCAAGGCTCTAAGAAACCAAACGAGAGAGTCATGTGAGGCTCATTCTGCTTTCTGATTGGATAATCCCCTCGAGAACCAAAACACTAAATGGAAACATCAACAAAGGAACATCATGTCTATTGCTCTTTGAATTAAAAACAAGTCAGATTCACAGAGACTTTCAGTAAAAATCAGATTCCATGTGAACATGTTGACCTTGTGTCTGTGACACACACAAGTCACGTTTATCGGTTCCTGTGTTGAGTATAGAGGGATTATTTGTTTTTCAGCACAGACGATGTGCGTGCACCTGACATGCAGAACGATACGCTGCTCACTGACCAAGCTGGAGCAACAACTCAAGCCAGGGCTGAACCTGTCAGACCGGTTCAGACCTGATCCAAACAGCGGCTCTCAGTCTGTTTTGTTGTTTTTATCAAATAAGTTTTCCCAGCCAACCAGATGGAGAGCGGGTCTTTCTGCATGGAGCAAGAGCAGTAGAGCAGAAAATGACGTTGACCGAAAATCCCTCAATAGAGACTTTGAGTGACCTGTGGAGCAGTGGTCTGGTCATTACAGTTCACCTGGACAAGTGTTAAGACAAATAGCAGCACATACAGTATGTGTCCAATCAAAGCACAGCTTCAGTCCTGAGCTCAGACACTGTCCAACTGTCAACTTGATTAACATTTAAAAAATCCTCAAAACGCCTTTGTCCAAAGTCTGTACTTGGCTCCAAAACCACAAGCTTTTATCAAAGGTAGAGCTCTGCATATCGTGACCTATGATAAAAGTCTTTCAAACATTCAAATGATAGTCTCCGGAATGATGGGCACAGCAGCATGTGAGTGAGTGTGTGCTCATGGAAAACAGTCTGAGAACATTCTAGAAACATGGACAGGCTGTGCACGGCATTTCAGATTCACAAACACTTCTCTTTTTAATCCCAACGTTCACAACATACTAGGAATGGGACGAGATCTCGTGCTGCGAGATCTCGCGAGATCAAACTGTCACGATACTGTGCGCACTAGTGATGCGCGGGTCGACCCGTAACCCGCGGGACCCGCGGTCAGCCCGCGGGTTCGGGCGGGTCGGATAGCACAATTTAAAGAAGTTGGTCGGGTGCGGGTGGGTCGGGTCTAAACCCATGTTCAAACGCTGGTATCATGCTTTGGCTTCAAGTGACGTGAACGTCAGTCCAATAAGCCTCATGTCAAGCACGTTAATTCTGTTTAACAAGACACAACTTATGCGTTCTGAGCTTAGTTTATTTAGGCTACAACTGGCTATAAAACAGAAAGAAAGATATGGACAAGAGTTCAACTAGCCTACTAGAACGTCGTTCTGTGGAGGAGACGGAGCAGCCAGGTTATCGACTCAGTCATAAACACATAACTACACAATGCTCCAGCCTGAACTTCATCATTGTAAACTAAACGGAAAGAGTCAAATCCTCACTTGGAGAAACGTCCAGACTCCAGAGCATGTTGACGTTTAAATAACCCTCCCAAACAAGCTTTTTACTCACTGTGAATGTCTGACGAAGAAGTCTGACGAGGTCCACTGTCCAGGTGAAGCTTAAAATACATCTGTCTGACGGAGATTAATCCAGTTGTTTGTATCCACATCACAGGGCTTTGCAAATCCACGGTAAAAATCAGCTGTTCTGTTTCTTTCTGCTTAAAATCCCGACGCATTGTCTAAATCCACGAGTAAATTCAGTCTGCATTTGCCTTCTGCGAGCAGCGGCCAAAAACATGCTCAGTAAACAGCCGCTGAAGTCCGTAGATGCCGCTTCCTGCTGCTGACATAATCGTATCGTTTTGAGCGCTACAAAAACAACTTTCTCCCCAAAAATAAGTCCATGAAAGTCGTCCACGTTTTCTTCCGCTGCTGAACTGTAAACAACCCAGCCTCTCACAAAGATCGTGTATGACGAGAAGAGGAGCTACTCTGTACAGAGAAAAGTGTATGTGCTCATTTCAGACAAACGTACCCGCGGGGGCCGCAGCTCGCAAAAAACAACGTTTTATGCAGTTTTAATGTGTGCGGGTTCGGGTTGGGTCGGGTCCTGAAATTTAAGCACATTTTCGGGCCGGGTTGGGTCGGGCTGAATTTTAAATCGGGTCGGGCGGGGCGGGTCACAAAAAAAGCTGACCCGCGCATCACTAGTGCGCACACATACTGAACTGTCTCGTGAGATTTTTCCATGGTCATGAAAGTAAGTTTTATATCTTTGAGCAGCTGTAGTAAATATTCTCCTCCACACACAGACTTGTAGCAGACTTATTCTGACAGAAAACAGTCTAAACTCTGTCTCAGTTTTTATTTCGTAAAGATAGGACCAATATTGACGGAGATAATAACTGCGTTTCCACCCTTATAAAATGCGCATAATGTCGAAATTCGCATAAGTAAAGCGAATAAAAAAGGCGAATTAATCTCCGTTTCCATCAAAGCGCATATCTAGGTGTTGTTATGGCAACATGAGCTGTCATAACACCGCTGATCCTGCAGAGGGCGCTACGTGCACAGTCTGTTTGATTTCACTCTTTTTCACACCCGCAGATTCTCTAATATTAAGTTGTTAGCTGCAGACTGCTCCGTCTTCTGCAAACTTTATCCGGTTATCACTTTATTAATGGATGGATCTGTTTAGAGCCAAAATAAAAGGCTGCTGTCTTTATTTTTAACACAAATCCTCCGCTGTGGAAAGGACGAGCTCTGAATCACCGCAGTGTTGGACAACCATAAACTTTCACGCAGTTTTTTGATCAAACAGCGCTGTGTTTCTTCGGGTTAGTTTTAATTGGCGGACCTCAGCAAACGTGCTGTTTTTGTGGTGTAACGGTGCTGCGTGTCTGCAGCATTTTGGACAAAACAACCCAGTCTGTGTGGATTATTTTGGCTTTGTTTATCACCCAAGTCCCTCCTCCAGAGTCGCTGCAGCAGGTATGTAACCCGGGGGTCCCGTGGGTTTTAATTCGCTTCATGAGTTAATGCGAATAACTGCGTTTCCAGCTTTCAAAATTCGCTTAATCCGTTATGCGCATAAAACAAAATCCACCTCAAGAGAGCGTATAAACTTTTATGCGCATTAGGGATTCTAAATGCGATATTTGCCGTTTCCACCTCCCTGGACTTATTCGATACTTTTTAATGCGCATTAAAAACAAGGGCGTGGAAACGCAGTTAATTAGTCCTAAACATTGTAAACGTTAGCGCGAAAAATATATAAACGTCAAATATACGCACGGACATCGCGGGAACAGCGCGGTGTTTTTCACACTTAAACATAGTTTAAAATAGATCCACAACGAGATATTTTGGCCTCTGTCATCAATACCGGTAAAAAGTACGAAAGTCTCCTCATCTGTGTGTGTCTGGTCCCTGCAGCAGCAGCGGCAGTGCTGTGCCTGTGAAGCAGGGTAAAGGGGGCGGAGCCTGAGCTACACACGGGGAAGCGGATCAATTTCAGTCAAAACTCATATCATTCAAATAATAAAAATCCAAGGTGATACATATAATGAAAGGTAAAGCTAAACTAAACTAACAATAATAAATAATACAAATCAAATTTTGTAATTTGCCTTGTTTAAATTCTAAATTGAAACAATTAATGCAAATTATTTAAAAATCTTGTCTCGTCTAGATCCCGTGGACCCAATCTCATGGCTCGTCTCGTCTCGTGAAAATTCTGTCTCGTCCCATCCCTACAACATACAGTACATCATTCCCGATACATTTTACCTCCTAAGTCATCCTCAATGTTTTTCTCTGTCTGCTTTAAATATCCACATATATCAGGTCAGGTCAGAGCGAAGTGGACACAACCCCGCGCTCGTCTGTCCCGGGACTGTAGACGCGGTCACACATGAAAGACCCTCTGCACACGTCCCACCAAGACTGTGAGCTCATGCGTCTGACTATGGACAGTTGTCTCACACCAAAGGATTAGAACAAAGACACACTGCTGCTTTGGAGTTTCTCGAACTTTTCACACACAGATCAAGATTCTCAGGTAAATCTGACGGTAAACACCCAGACTGGAGTGTTTACTGTCAGACTGTAGTGTTTACTGTCAGACTGTAGTGTTTACTATCAGACTGTAGTGTTTACTGTCAGACTGTAGTGTTTACTATCAGACTGTAGAGTCGACTGTCAGACTGTAGTGTTTACTGTCAGACTGTAGTGTCAGACTGTAGTGTTTACTGTCAGACTGTAGTGTTTACTGTCAGACTGTAGTGTTTACTGTCAGACTGTAGTGTTTACTATCAGACTGTAGTGTCAGACTGGAGTGTTTACTATCAGACTGTAGTGTTTACTGTCAGACTGTAGTGTTTACTATCAGACTGGAGTGTTTACTATCAGACTGGAGTGTTTACTATCAGACTGGAGTGTTTACTATCAGACTGTAGTGTTGACTGTCAGACTGTAGTGTTGACTCTCAGACAGTGGTGTTTACTGTCAGACTGTAGTGTTTACTGTCAGACTGTAGTGTTGACTGTCAAACTGTAGTGTTTACTATCAGACTGTAGTGTTTACTATCAGACTGGAGTGTTTACTGTCAGACTGTAGAGTGGACTGTCAGACTGTAGTGTTGACTGTCAAACTGTAGTGTTTACTGTCAGACTGTAGAGTGGACTGTCAGACTGTAGTGTTGACTGTCAAACTGTAGTGTTTACTGTCAGACTGTAGAGTGGACTGTCAGACTGTAGTGTTTACTATCAGACTGTAGAGTTTACTGTCAGACTGTAGAGTGGACTGTCAGACAGCGGTGTTGACTGTCAGACTTTAGTGTTTACTGTCAGACTGTAGAGTTTACTGTCAGACTGTAGTGTTTACTGTCAGACTGTAGTGTTTACTGTCAGACTGTAGTGTTTACTGTCAGACTGTAGTGTTTACTGTCAGACTGTAGTGTTTACTCTCAGACAGTGGTGTTTACTGTCAGACTGTAGTGTTTACTATCAGACTGTAGTGTTTACTGTCAGACTGTAGTGTTTACTGTCAGACTGTAGTGTTTACTGTCAGACTGTAGTATTTACTGTCAGACAGCGGTGTTGACTGTCAGACTTTAGTGTTTACTGTCAGACTGTAGTATTTACTGTCAGACAGCGGTGTTGACTGTCAGACTGTATGTTTACTGCGGAGTTCCACAGAACAGGACTTGTGACCTCTCCAAACCTGCCAGACCAGCTGCGCGCTTTTACGCACACGCATTACTCACGTGAACGCTTCGCCTAATGTTGTGATAAGCTAAATTAAAGAGACACACATCATGTTTAATACTACATCTCCGTATTTAAATCCCGTAGTAAAGAATACATAGTTAAAAAAGCTTTGTTAACCATGTTCCACTAAAACAAGAGCACAAACTGGTTCCTGAGTGACATCCTGCTGTGCAGCACTGCTGAGCTGTGCATTAGCATCTTCTCCATAAACACACAACACAACACGAGCGCCAGTCCTGTCTGTCAGTGAAAGAAGCTCCGACATTAGCACGAAGAGTGTCCTTACCATCTTGTCCCGTGAGCAGGGCGCTGTGGGCAGGTTGTGTGCGGGCCCAGGGGGGCAGCTCTGCGGCGGCTAACCGAGCCTCAGCCTGTGCGGGGCCGCTAACAGGAGCTGTGGAGGGCCGGACACAAGCACAAGCTGCTGTTTGGATGTGAGGGCAAAAGACGAGAGGCTCCGGGGACAGGACGTTCCATGCTGCGGGCTGCTGCTCCGTGTTAGCCCGTGAACTTGGCCATTTACCGAGACTCTGCTTCCTCCTGACGTGTGTGCGCACAGCCCGCACTGCGTAGTCCGTGCGCCTGCTATTCACCAAGCACCTGCGCCACGGACCACACGTACGCGCCGCTGCGTAGCGTTACGTAGCACAGCCGTACGCACTTTACGTACATCACATGTTTACACACGTACGGGCTGTGGCGACGCACTTTGTAGGCTTCCTTTGGAAATAAAAGGCCTGTGGTGATAAGGCTCAATAAAAGAGCTAAAAACAGCTGTGTGTTCACATTTATCAGGCTCCAGCTGTGGACCATAGAATCATACATCAACCACTACTGAGGAGGCTGTGTCCCAGGTGGGCTGGAGAGATAGTAATAAGTATATATGAGCATATTTGAAAATGTTGTACTTAACCCTTTGGGGGCCAGGGTTTTATTTAGAAATACAATTTAGAGACTTGAAACTGGGGAATCTAAACTCAAATCTTATTTCAGTGTGGAATTTCCAAACTTTCTGTGAAGTTTCACAGAAAATGAGTTTAGAGACAGAGAATAACTTGATCTAAACAGTTACTTTGGTCCTCAAAGAGTTTATCTAAATGTGGTATATTTACATTTTCACATAGGCTTTGCCCAATGACCTCATAGTAACATCACAGACTTACTTGTCTGCCTCATGTAAGTCACAAACACTGTTAAACATCCTGCTCTCTGATTGGCCATAATGAGGAAATTCAAACAGCATTTCCTCATTGTTGTTAACACCAAGTACTGAAGCCATGTAGTACCGAAGCCATGTAGTACTGAAGCATGTAGTACTGAAGCCATATAGTACTGAAGCCATGTAGTACTGAAGCATGTAGTACTGAAGCCATAGTACTGAAGCCATGTAGTACTGAAGCCATATAGTACTGAAGCCATATAGTACTGAAGCCATATAGTACTGAAGCCATGTAGTACTTCACCAAACTTCATTCTCAGCAGGTCTTCTATCCATTCATCTGTGGCCTGATTCATGGAACTAGACACTAAATCCATTTCTGTTGCTAAAACATGTAAATGTTTGGTCTCCTATTTCCTGTTATCGTGAGATGATTTTTGTGTAAACTAGGCACAATGCTGCTTTCTCACCACATTTGAGAAATAGGCTATGTGGTAGTAAGTTGCATCTTTGTGGTTTTAAAAGGTTTGCTTGCTGCCTCCAGTGCTTTTTGACATCTGTACTGGTCCAATGCACATTATTTATGTATGTCTTTATTTATTTATTTAGGCCTGTTTATTTATTTATTTACTTTCACTTTTTCTGCAAGACCTTATAACGACAGTATTTAAAAATAGCAATAAAAAAATCAAATTGTATAATAATAATAAAAAGAAGCCGTGACTGAGTGTAATGAGCCCTGTTGACCAGTAGATGACAGCAGAGCGTTAGCTATTACTTGTCCCGGTTCACACTGCGCACGGCGGACGCACGAAGAAGCCGGACATTGTTTACAGACACAATGGACATGCTTTAGCTTGAAATTTGGCTTCAACTTGGAAAAAAAAAAGCGCAATAAAAGCCGCGTAATTAGCGTATAGAAACACACTTTAGCGTTCTTGTATCCGCCGAGTTTGCGCAGGGACCCGGATAACTGAGGACTTTGCAGAAAAAAGTGAGTAGTAGCTTCAGGTTGTGTGTGCTGTTAGCTGTTAGCCGTTAGCTGCTAGCAGTTAGCCGGTTTGTGCTGAAGACTGAGAAGAACTGAGCAAATGTGTATGCAGCGTGTCTAAAAGTTAACATTTAGTTTAGATTAGTTAGAACTGGAGAAGATGAAGGTTTGTGTAAGGTTTATGCACTCAAATAAAACGAGAAAAGGGGAGAAGTCTGAACTACATGGACCTTTAAATCTTTTGTTTTGTGCAGAAGTCAACTCTTATACTTTAAACATTTACCTAAAACAGGGCTGTTCCACAAAAATCTAAGAAAAGCTAGTTATTTTACAATATTGAAGCAGATTTAATGTTGAATATTGAATCAAAAATATATATATTGTGTAGTAAGACTTTTGAAATATATTTTTGGCCAAATTAGGTTGAAATATCATGACACAAAGTTTATAGTTGAAGATTTTTGTTGCTAAAATTGCTTGTTTTTCAGCCATTCAGTGGTTGTTGCTATAAAAAAATGTGTTTGTACATGAATTTTAGAGTCTGTATTGTAGTTCTGGTATTGATTATCAAAAACAATACAGATTTTTTTATTTACATTTATTTAGTTGGTTAATTGTTGCAGTTGTATGTCCGCCCAGAGGTCACTACTAAATCTGTCTGGCCCTCGAGGAAATAAAGTTGAAACAGCCTTGATCTAAAAGCTTGTAATGTCCAGAATGTGGAGCACTGTGTGATCTCAGTGGAGACAGTAACCTCAAAATATTATAAAATCAGTTATATGAGCCTGACTTCAAAACATTTAACATGGATTTAGCATTTTTTATATTTTTTGGGGGAAATTATGATCACATCTGTATAGGGCTGCAACAAGTTGATCAATTAACTGCAGCTAATCGATTATTGAAATAATTGTCAACTAATTTAGTAATCGATTATTCCTTAACTGATCTTTATAGGTTCTCAATAGGGCTGCAACAAGTTAATCGATTAATCGCAGCTAATCGATTATTGAAACAATCGTCAACTAATTTAGTAATCGATTAATCGTTAACTTGTCTTATTTAGGTTCCAAGCATGAGCCTCAGACTGAACAGAAATGAGTGTTTTGGGGGTTTTTTATGTAAAAACTGGTTTGCCTTCATCAAGTGTTATGACACTACATTTCAAAATAAGGGAATATGCTTGATTCTTAATACTAAATATGGAACCACAGAAATGAAAAATGTTCTTTTTAATGTCAACTTTCTGTACAATAGACTGGCATTTTCAGCACAAAATACAAATATTTTCTTTTTTAAACACTTTGGGTTTAAACTAGTTTTGATAAAACTTGGGAAAATTCTAAAACTCCTCCGATTACGTCAAAATTTGTCCCGTTATTGGTATTTTTGATACTTGTTTAAATGAGTGTCTAGTTCTATGGATACGAGTTTAAGTGTTGATTAATATCTGAATTTCGATACTTTTGACAAACATAAAATCTACATTTCCAGGACGTTCTCAACCAAAAATCTTGTAATCAAGTCATTTTTGCATTCTAAACAACTAATCAATTAATCGAAAGAATAATCGTCCAACTAATCGATTACCAAATTAGTCGTTAGTTGCAGCCCTAGTTCTCAAACACGTATAAACGGAAAAAAGACGTTTTAAAAGTCCAGTTGAGCAGCAATGACACAAACACACTGTTACTAGTAAACAAAGGTTTGATATTGATTTGAGTAAAGTCGACACTTGAAATTGGCCAAATATTAAATACACCCCACTTGAAATAATCACATATTTATTTGATTTTTTTTTTTTTCAAGTGGAGTGGCATTTTTTGCTTATTTCAAATGAGAAAATGCTTGACCTTCTCTAATTAATTAATTAAATCAATTATGAACTGATCTCATTTAAAACAAGTTTAGCTCATTTTTCCATGTTTGATTAAAAAAATATTTTGTCAGTACATACAGTATAGACTACACCTCCAAAACGTTCTCAAGGCACAATACTCGAAATTTGGAATAAATCTCATCGCCTTTTGTGTTCTAATCTAAACAACTAATCGATCAATTCAAGAATACATGATCAACTCATTGATTAGCAAAATAAATAATCATTAGTTGCAGCAAAAAGTATGCTTTGCCAGATATTTTTAATCATCACATATATTAAATCTTATAGCAATGTTCTTCTTTTTTTCACTACTTCGGACACTCACTACTTTTTACTTGTCTGGTTATATATAAATGAATTGTATTGTGAGACTGTATGGATACAGGAGAGTGAGGAGCACCGGTCCGGAGCTGATTTGTATGCTGGAGCTAACCAAATAGTATTCAAAGGTTAATTTAGTCACATGTTTTGGTCATTTACCTCACATAACACACTCTCAGACTTATAATGGAATAGGGCCGGGCGAGATGGACACAGAATTACATTGTCTTGATATTTACGATAAGGTTAAATTCATATCTTGACCACTAAATATTTCAATATACGATACATATTGTTATAGAGGGATTTTTGATCGACGTCACTTTTCCGCCCGGCTGCACATGCGTTACAGCATTTTACTCATCGTTTTTTCACCTGAATGTCACTTTTAAGGGTCGTAGGTAGGACTGGGCAATATAGTGATAAAAATGGAATGGTGAGCTCATCTCTGTGACAATCTGCTTTTTTGATGAAATCATCAAATGGTGATTTCTCATTTCTCCATTCAATGCCTTTGTCTGGTCAAAAACAGAATATTTCCCCATCTACCTCATGTTAGTCGGCCTCAGAGTTGCCAAGTCTGTTTCTTTTTTCTTCTTGTGAATTTCGACAGTTGTGGGACGACTTTTTCAGCTTTTGTGTCCAATTAGAAGTTAATTTTTGGCCATTTTTCAGGTTTGATTAACTAAAATATGTTTGAGAGAAACATGCATTTTTTTTGTATTTCCATGTCTTAAAAAGTCGTTTTAGTGTTAAAAATATGCCAAAATATCAACTCTTGTTCTGCAGCGACTAGGGCTGCACGATATATCGATATCGAATCAATACCGCGATATTGACAACTGCAATTAGCTAATCGCAAAAGCTGCGATATTCCTCCTTTTCTTACGCAGTACTCTTTTATTGTTATTGGACACAGCGCACGAAAGTGAACAGCGACAGGCCTTTAAACTGCACAACACAGCTAAACAGAAGTCTCTATAAACACTGCTTTTATAACTGTTCTAGTGCATATTCAATAAAACCACTCATAAATAAGGAGTCACGTTTTAAAGATGCTGCTAGCGTTAGCTGCTTACCTTAGTTTCCCAGACAAATCCAGTCTGTTTTCTTCACAAACATAAAATCCAAGCGAATAAAAGCATGCATGACTGATATTAGTCTATAAACACTGCAGAATTACACAGGTTTGCTCAGTTCTTTTGAGATAAACGTTGTTATTTGAGTTTTGTTTTTTTTTCACTCTGAGACGTCAGAGCTGTTCAGGGTCATTTAGTGCCATCTGCTGGTGTAATTGTATATTTCTGTTAAACAAGCTAAACAATCAGTTACTTTTTATGCAGGCCAACTGAAATGTGAATGTAAACTATGCAATGTAATGCATAGTTAAACTTTTCAAATTAGTAGGGCAGTTTATTTTTAGTATTTTACATAATTAACATTTTACAATTGTTGCAAAATGGTATGAACAACAGAAAAAAACAAATATATACATACAGTATGTTAAATATCGCATATCGAATCGAAATCGCAATATCAAACAGAAAAATCGCAATTAGATATTTTGTCAATATCATGCAGCCCTAGCAGCGACACGTTTTAATTAATTGATTATTTCAAAAAAAATATTTTTTATGAAAAGCTGTGGTAGATGGTTTTCTTTTGTCTTATATGTGGTCAGCCTTTGACAGAATAAACCTTGAAAGCAATAAGAAAAAGGACAATCTAGAAGAATCGTGATAAAGTTGAAAAAGTGATCTGGCTCCAAGAAAATCGTGATAATATTTTTTTCCCATATCGCCCAGCCCTAGTCGTAGGGTCGAATTATTTTAGTCGACCCATTCTTTTAGTTAGATTATATAAGAGTTGTATTGAACATCAACATAAAAGTGAATTTGCTCAAGAGATGCTTGCCTTATGCCTTTTTTAACCAAAACACACAGTTTCTTATTCATTTTCTATAAATTGTTGTTTTTGCATGAACTCGCTCAACATTTGTAGACTTTTCAAGCAAAGTTTGGGTTTGACAAACGACCAGATCAGAAGATATTTTTAGCATCAAAGATTTCGTCGTGCCTTCTTAATCGATCGGTGGAAAACGTCTTTGGTCGATACAGACCTAGTGATACAGGCCTCTTGTAGCTTTTTCCACTTGTTTCCACTGTTTGTGTTTCTCTACTGTATATTGCCTAGCTCTAATGGAAGCACCTTTCACAGCTGTTAGAAGCCAACGTGATTGAAGCAGAGTAGATTTGATTCTGAACTATTTTCCTTAAACTTTGTGCTTTGCTTGATTTAAAAAAGTCTCCACTAATAACTCATGAGTGGTTGTATAAAATGGGTCTTGCCGTCTTGAACACTAATGTTTGTCCTTGACTTGTTCAGGTTTCCGTTCGTGGGCTGACCCTCCTGGATGCTGATTGGCAGACGTATTCCTCAGACTGTCAGAGCTTTGAGCCTTTTATCTCATGGAGCATTCCTGAGGACACATCTTTTCTCCAGCCAATCACCAGCGTCTCCTTTGTTCCCTCAAACCCGCGTTCACCCTCTCCATGTGTTAGCCTCACCTCACTATCAGACTTTCTTTAAATCTTCCCTAAACCAGCCCCTCCAGCCCCTCCAGCGTCGCCTCTGCTGCGCGTCCGACATGTCTGAGCAGAGGTTCATCGTGGAGTACGCCAAGCGCGGAACGGCCGGATGTAAAAAGTGTAAAGACAAAATCGCCAAGGGGGTGGTCCGCATCGGGAAGATCGTGCCCAACCCGTTCAGCGAGTCCGCCGGCGAGATGAAGGAGTGGTACCACGTCAAGTGCATCTTCGAGAAGCTGGAGAGAGCCAGAGCCACCACCAAGAAGATCGAAGACCTGAGTGAGCTGGAGGGCTGGGAGGAGCTGCAGGACGAGGACAAGGACCTCATCAACAAACTCGTGGCAGGTGAGGGAGGAAGGGAGACATGTTCATAACGTTTTACCAAGTTTTACAGGACAAGGAGCTCATCAACAAACTCGTGGCAGGTGAGGGAGGAAGATAGACATGTTCATAACGTTTTACAGGACAAGGAGCTGATCAACAAACTCGTGGCAGGTGAGGAAGAAGATAGACATGTTCACAAAGTTTTACAAAGGTTTACAGGGCAAGGAGCTGATCAACAAACTCATGGCAGGTGAGGGAGGGACATCACAATATTCTAGTGGCCAGTTATAGTGTATTTAAACCATGTAGTGGACAGCTAAAATGAAGATTGTTTAAATGCGACTTCAACAAGTCTAGCTTAAACATTTCAAGTCTTTTTTTTTTTTATCGAATTACCAAATACATATGGTTTATTAGGGGTGGGCAATGATTTTTTTTAACTGAAGGCCATATTCAAATCCAGATATATGCGCTGTGTAACAAATTTTCTTTATCCCTAAATGTTCAGACTTGCAGCTCCCCTATCGACTCGAAGGTTGCCAGAAGTCCTCCAACAATATGTTATATTCTGTTCAAAAATGTAGAATGTTAAGACACAAAAACATCAACAATGATAATGTCTGTGGACTGAGTGTGGATTTAAAACAGTAAATTAATCGAATTAAGGCTATAAAGTAAATTTTCTATCATGCTTGTTGTGTGGACAACATATGGAAGCCCCTGAGCACCCAGGGAGCCCCGGACCCACTTTGAGAACCCCTTCTGTAAAATGTAGGTCATTTTGAACTGTTATAGTCCATTTATTGTGCTATTTACCAAGAACACTGGGTGTACTGTAGACACATTTTTCATAGCAAAGTCAATTAAAAAAAGGATTATAAAGAACCATAGGTCTTTTTTAAGTGACACCGTGTAACTTTCTGGTGGGCAAAATTTTATTTGACTTTACAATTCAGTGGAAATGGGAAGTTAACTTAGAAAACCATACGTTGGATCATTCTTAATATGGATCAATGTATTTGATGTCATCATGGGAAGAAACCTAGCTTTAGAAGCAGCTTTTCTGTGGAAGTATAAATGAGGAGGCCTTCTACCAGGACAAATAATGATTCATTATGTGTCTATGTAAGTAAAGACAAAGATTTGTATTGTTTATTCAGTGTAACAAACGCATCTAAAATACAAAAACATGCTTTAAGTGTGTACGACACGTTTCATTTTAAGTTTCATTCATTTTAATATAATGTAGGAGATGAGAACTTTGTGTAAACATAAATTATAGTTTTACATGAATCAAGAACAAATTAATGAAAAAAAGTTATGAAAATATGTCTCAAAAAAGTAGAGGAGAGTTCTAAACTGATGACATCACACTGTCCAGACAAATGAATATTTAATTTTCTCACAATTAATATATCTTAATGATCCTTTGAACATAAATTTAACAAAATGTGTATTTTTTTGTCTAAAAAGTGAAAAACATTACATTAGAAGGTTTGGCCCAATTTATTATATGGTCACTAAGCAACTCCCTAGTGTGAAGCCTTTTTCTAAAAACTGCTATAATTAAGCTATCATTGTTATAAGATTCCTCATTCAAAAACCACACCCTTCTTTTCTTTTGTATAACAGTCTTGTGTCTTGTTGTCTGTCAGACTTGATGACTAAGATTAACTCCAGTCCAAAGAAGAAGGTGCAGGCGAAGCTGAACACCAGCGGTCAGCTCACATCTCCTCCTGCTGCTGCAGCTGACCCGGCCACCAACGCCCCGAGAAAGTTCTCCGGCTTCACTGGTGAGTCCATCAGGAAGCACAAGAGCCAATCCCTGCACAGATCAGGTCTGCAGAGCCAATCCCAGCGCAGATCAGGTCTGCAGAGCCAATCCCAGCGCAGATCAGGTCTGCAGAGCCAATCCCAGCACAGATCAGGTCTGCAGAGCCAATCACAGCGCAGATCAGGTCTGCAGAGCCACTCACAGCACAGATCAGGTCTGCAGAGCCAATCCCAGCGCAGATCAGGTCTGCAGAGCCAATCACAGCACAGATCAGGTCTGCAGAGCCAATCCCAGCACACATCAGGTCTGCAGAGCCAATCCCAGCGCAGATCAGGTCTGCAGAGCCAATCCCAGCGCAGATCAGGTCTGCAGAGCCAATCCCTGCACAGATCAGGTCTGCAGAGCCAATCCCAGCACAGATCAGGTCTGCAGAGCCAATCCCAGCTCAGATCAGGTCTGCAGAGCCAATCACAGCACAGATCAGGTCTGCAGAGCCAATCCCAGCTCAGATCAGGTCTGCAGAGCCAATCCCAGCACACATCAGGTCTGCAGAGCCAATCCAGCTCACATCAGGTCTGCAGAGCCACTCACAGCACAGATCAGGTCTGCAGAGCCAATCCCAGCTCACATCAGGTCTGCAGAGCCACTCACAGCACAGATCAGGTCTGCAGAGCCAATCCCAGCACAGATCAGGTCTGCAGAGCCAATCCCAGCTCACATCAGGTCTGCAGAGCCAATCCCAGCACAGATCAGGTCTGCAGAGCCAATCCCAGCACAGATCAGGTCTGCAGAGCCAATCCCAGCTCAGATCAGGTCTGCAGAGCCAATCACAGCACAGATCAGGTCTGCAGAGCCAATCCCAGCTCAGATCAGGTCTGCAGAGCCAATCCCAGCACACATCAGGTCTGCAGAGCCAATCCCAGCTCACATCAGGTCTGCAGAGCCACTCACAGCACAGATCAGGTCTGCAGAGCCAATCCCAGCTCACATCAGGTCTGCAGAGCCACTCACAGCACAGATCAGGTCTGCAGAGCCAATCCCAGCACAGATCAGGTCTGCAGAGCCAATCCCAGCTCACATCAGGTCTGCAGAGCCAATCCCAGCACAGATCAGGTCTGCAGAGCCAATCCCAGCACACATCAGGTCTGCAGAGCCAATCCCAGCTCAGATCAGGTCTGCAGAGCCAATCCCAGCACAGATCAGGTCTGCAGAGCCAATCCCAGCACACATCAGGTCTGCAGAGCCAATCCCAGCACACATCAGGTCTGCAGAGCCAATCACAGCACACATCAGGTCTGCAGAGCCAATCACAGCACAGATCAGGTCTGCAGAGCCACTCACAGCGCAGATCAGGTCTGCATAGCCAATCCCAGCTCAGATCAGGTCTGCAGAGCCAATCCCAGCTCAGATCTCACAGCACAGTTCTCATCCTGCTGTGAGAGAACCAGTTTGTGCAGTACTTATGAGCTCAAAACAGAATTTACCTTTGCCACTGTTTCCATGAATGTGGGTTGAATGAACGTGCAGCTTGTTGTCACACAGGAGTGGCCAATCCAGATTTATGAAAAGTGGTTGTCGTGGTAACAGCTCTTAATGCAAGTTACTGGTAGTTGCTTTAAGTCAGTATTTAGTATTTGTTGTTGGATTAAACTTGGGACACACTACAGGATTATTTGCCAGATTCTAGGCCTTGATTTGGGGCTTCAATGAGATACGATCTGATGTTGGATTATGGTGAACGATTAATCAAAATCAATTTGAAATCTTAATTTCAGTGGATGCTTTATCAGGGTTCCCACTCATCTTGGAAAACCTGAAAATTATTAGACCATTTTCCAGTCATGAAAAACAAAAAAAAACAAAAAACAAATGAACCAGATTTTCAGAACGCGCACAGCTGTTTTTCTTAGCAGTCACATAAAATGCTTTCTATGTCGTACCTAATTAACATGTCCGTCGTGTCATTAACAACAAACAGCGTGAAAGAAAAGACTAATGTAACAGTTTGGAAGTTCTACACAGCTTTTAGCCATTTTTTACATTTTTTTACAATCTGCCCTATTGGCAAAGTTGTGAGCAAAACCACTGAAACATGATTAGAACATAAACCTTTTAAAAAAAATTCAAGCTAGTTGAAATTCTCTTTAAAAAAAAAGTAGTAAAAAAGTAGTACTGCCTTTTTAATGCAAACACACATTTCAGCATCCCCAAACCACATGTTCCCACAGTCATATGTAACAGGAATTCTCATTTATCTGTTTTTCAATTGGCTGTTTAACCAAATGTTTTAATTGAAAAAGAGACTCAGCAGTAGATTGATTGTAGTTCTACAGCCTGATTCTTATTCTTATTTTCTCCAGCAGGAATCTGTAAAATGCATCAGAATGCACCAAAATTGTCAAAAGTTAAAAAAAAAATTGGGGGAGAAGGCCAAGACCCCCCGCCTGTGTTTTTTTACTCTGCACCACGACAAAAGACGTTATTACGACAAGTGATTGTGAACTATTGGGCTGCCACAAACTTGGCAAAACGGCTAAATATTTGGAATTATGAGTGAGAACCCTGTTTAAAGTAACAGTATCACCATTTTCTTCTCAAACAACAAAATATGTGATTGTCTGCATCCAAACGGTTATTTCAAAGCTAAAACATTTTAGTTTAAACAGCTTACATTATTAATTCTTAATTTCATCTACATAGTTCATTGTGTGTATTCTCCTAAACCTAATTAAAACATGAATTGAAAATCAGATCGATGGGTCCTTTCATTGTGGAGTTTGCATGTTCTCTTCATTTCTATGTAGGTTTTCTCTGTGTGCTCCAGTTGCTGTTGTCGCCCAGTATTTCAATGCAAATACAGTATTTATAACACACTGTCTTAATGTATTCCTTGTCTTTTCTTTTTTTCGTCCTCATGCCAAACTAACAAAGATTTGCTCGTTCTCTGTCTGGTGCAGCGGCCAAAGCGGGCTCCTCGTCCAGCAGCCCGGGGCCCTCTAGTTCCGCCCCCTCGGTCCAGGGCAGTGCTCTGTCTGCCCAGCTGTGTGACCGCTCCACAAAGACTGTCTGCTCCGAGAGTTCCGCAAACTGTGTGCTCTGGTGTCCGAGAACGCCAGCTACAACACCAAGACCCAGATCATCGAGAGGTTCCTGAAGAAGGGCTCAGGGGGAGGTACGGGCCTACAGTAGAAACACTACTGGATAGGTCAGACTCTGTAGTGGTTATAAGTGCTGCTCTGTGTGCTGTTTGTGCAGATAAGTTCCATGGAGACCTGTTCCTGACGGTGAAGCTGCTGCTGCCTGGCGTGGTGAAGAGCGTCTACAACCTCAACGACAAACAGATCGTCAAACTGTTCAGCCGCATCTTCAGGTGTAACCAGGACGACATGGTGCGAGATCTGGAGCAGGTCAGTGCACTGTGCACATGTGCAACGACGTTCTGCTGTCATGTACATGTGCACGACGATGCGAGATTCAGATTCAGATTCAGACGACTTTATTAATCCCGCGAGGGGCAATTCGTTCGAGCAGTAAAAAAAGCACATCCACAAAGAAAACACTTATAACACACAACAGGAGTTCTGAACAAGGAGGAGATTTGAGGTCATTATGGAAACCAATACAGTAAAATACAATAAAATACTATTTACTCATTCCTTAAACATTTACATTTAAAAGACGAATAGAAGTAGGGATAAAAGATTTAAAATACCTGTTTGTTTTTGCATAAGGGACTGCAAAACGACGCCCTGATGGCAACAGACAAAATCCACTTTTTAAAATGTGGTTTTCTGAGCTAAGAATTCCATTGGCTTTTTGTAAAATCTGTGCATTACAGAAAGAAGCCAAGTCTCTCTGCTGCACTCCTGTGATCTTTGAACTAACTCTAACAATGGAATTAAGACGGTTTTTGTCTTTCACAGAGAGGTTGTTAAACCAGCAAATAAAAGAGAAACACAAAAGGCCTTCGATAAAAGACTGATAAAAACGACACAGAATAGAGGGGCTTACAGAAAAACAGTTCAACTTCCTCAAAAGGTGCAGTCTCTGCTGACTCCTTTTGACAACAGATGCCGTGTTAACATCAAATTTAAGCTGGTTGTCAAAGATTGTTCCCAGATATTTGTAGGAATCAACAATTTCAACTGTTTCGTTGTGGATCATAGATTCTACAGCAGTGACTTTGTTCCGTCTAAAGTCAATAATGAGCTCCTTGGTTTTAGCAGCATTTAAATCTAAGAAGTTTCTGTCACACCAAGAAATAAAGTCACTAAGTGCTGTGCCATGGTCAGACTCCAGTCCATTTAGACGACTTTATTCGTCTAAATGTTCTTGTCTGTTCTTGTGACAGACAAGGTTTTTTTGTCACCCAAATAAGGATTTATTTTAAAGTTACCAAAAAAGACCAAATTTAAACATCATGCAAGTTACAACAAAAGGTGGTAAAATGTATAATTGTGTATTTTTAACTTATAACTTAAAATACTGTATAATTGTATCATTTATATTTAGTGTATTTTTTGTATTCAATATTCAAATAAATGTAGTTTGTTGGGTAGTGCTTTATGAAATTGACGTAAGTAGTATGTTCCTAAGTCAAAATGTATTACATTAAACTAATAAAAAACAACACAAATAAATCTCATTATATCATATTAAGCCGTAAAAAGCCATATAAAGTAATCATTTAACTAACCAATTAATTGAAAAATGTGTTGATAGATTAGTCCATTAATCGAAAAAATGATTAAAGGTGGGGTAGCTGATTTTCATCCTGCAAACATGGTTTAAATCTGACAACTTCCTCACAGAAATTCTTCGACACATACTTGATATCAATGTGTTCATTTTGGTTGCAATTTTGGCGTAAAACCCTTTTACAAACACCAAAGTGAAACTGGAGAGGACTACCCAGTCTCAGCCAATCAGAGCGCTGCACACATACTTTGTTAGTACTTACTGCTCTCATTTATACACAAAATGCTGCATTTATCAGACTTTTTAGTAGAAAGCACAAAGGTGACTAATTTACAACAAAAAAGTTAGTTATTCATTCATTCATTTTCTACCGCTTAATCCCGTTAGGGGTCGCGGGTGACTGGAGCCTATCCCAGTGACTTTGGGCCTTAGGCGGGGAACACTCTGGACAGTGGCCAACTTGTCGCAGGGTTAGACAGACAAACATTCACTCTCTCAGTCATTCACTAAGGGAAATTTACAGTGATGCTCAATGAACCTAAACATACATGTTTTTGGAGGTGGGAGGAAACCGGAGAAAACCCACGGTGACACGGGGAGAACATGCAAACTCCACCCAGAGAGATTGTGAGATGTTGATATGGTCCGACCCGGGAGTCGAACCCACGACCTCCTTATTGTGAAGCCAGAGCTCTAACCACTTGGCTACCATGCACCCCAAGTTAGTTAACCCAACTTAAATCGGTAAGAAAATAATCGTTAGCTGCAGCCCCACTCATCACTCACACAGAGCTGAGGAGCTAAACCCTTTTTTTTTGTGGCCTTGGGTGCAAACGCAAAAAAAATACAGTTAAAGAACAAGGGCTGGGTATTGCCAAAAACCTTCCGATACAATACGTATACCAATACATGTATGCCTCCTCAACAGGATATTTTTTTGAACAAATTTATTTACTTTTCAACTTAGTAACATCAACCTTATAATAAACAAACTTTGATTTACTGACCAAATCAAGAAAATGTAAAAAATATATATTTATAGAAAAGTGTTGTATCTTGTCTGTAAAAATGATTTCAACATGTTATGAGTATAATCCTTCCTAAAATCAATGTTCAGAATGTAACTTTGAATATGTAGAAAAAGAAAACATTTTATTTTCACACTGCTCTTTATATTAGAAGTGTCCAACGAACAAATCATTTTTCAGCTCAATAGTTTCAGCCTTCAAGCAGCAGTACAGGTTCAGAAGTGTAAAAAGTGTCCCGATATGTATCTCAATACGTCCCTCTTAAGTTGAGTTATTTTTTAGTATGGCGCATAACCACAGTAGGTTGTAATATAATAGCAAGAACCGTACATATTTTAACTCTCTGATCCCAGTATAGAATGGGTGTATCTGTAAAAGCCTAGTGACCCCCTCCTCAGTCCTGCCGTGTGGCTGCTGTTTCAGGGGACGTCTCGGAGACTGTGAGGATGTTCTTCGAGGACAGTAAAGCCTTCCCTCCCGCTGCCAAAAGCCTGCTGACTCTTCAGGAAGTGGACTCCTCCCTGACCCGCCTGGCCCAGCTCACCAAAGAGGACGAGCAGCAGAGTGAGCTGGAGGACATCGCCAAAAAGTAACACTTCCACTAATCTGCTGCGACTGCTGGACACTTACACAACATATGACTGTACAGTAAAATAGTAGTTGCTAGGTAACAGAGGTGAAATTACCTCTACATAGTATGTCTTATTTACTGGATAGAAACCAAATATAAACCTCATCAAAACAGATAAACTGAAATGTTTTGTGAAATCTTAAATATAATCATATGTTTTACTGAAACGTGACAGAAATGGCAAGTATCTAAGTATTTTTTACTCAAGTACTGTACTTAAGTAGTTTTCTTGAGTATCTGTACTTTACTTGAGTTTTACTTGAGAGTTTGTACTTCTTACATTTTTCAAGAAGTATCTGTACTTTCTACTCCCTACATTTTAAAAACATGTTAGTTACTTTATAAGCTCAGAAACACTTTTTTTTCCTCTTTTAAAATCAGTGCAGGCCTGCTGTATTAGAGCTTTGTGAATAAGTTAACAAGTAAAAATTGACTTTTTTTTTTTTCTTTTCTTTTTTTTTTTTTTTACTTAAAGGTGCATGGCGTAAGTTGCAAAGATTTTGAACAAGGGCGCCATCTTTGGCGTTTTGTGGCACTGCACCCACGCTACTATCTTCAGATAAAGACGTATTTTACGCTTAAAAGATTCTTTTCACACATCGTTATTTTCTGCTAAATGTTTTCTGACTTAAGAAGACAAAGACTTTTGTATGAAAAAGTAGATGCTGACTATTTTATGTTCTTTTTGACTTAATGATCAGTTTACAAACTCCAAAAGTTACACAAGGAAAGATTATTGAGAGTTTGAGGAAAAGCTTTGTTTTAGTGTGAGAGAAAATTGTAAACAAGCTCTTTACAGGCCTCATTTGTCATAAACTAAATGCTCAATGGCAATTTATTCCTCTAATAAAACATAAACCTTACCAAGACAAACAGCTAACCGCTAAGCTACTAAATCTGTGTCTAAATGTGCGATGTACTTGGACAGGCCTGAGAGTCTGACCTTCTAATGAAAATAATCACAGATGAACCTCTTATTGATCTCCAGCACAATTCCTCTTTCTCAAAAACATGTCCAAGTGCTCCTCGGTCCTGCAGTCGGCTTCATACCATGTCGTTACGGTGGGCTAGTTGTTTTGAATTCTTTCATGTGTTACGGGGGTTCGGAAGCTAGATGGCAGTATTTACCAATGATTATTTATTTTATTTTTCATTAAACAGCCTTTACAACAGCCGTCCATTGTATAAAACCGAGAGCTTTTGCTAAATAAATAGAAATAATGACAATAATCCAGTGAAGGAGAACTAGCACGGGAAAATGCGACCAGCGCCACTCACATTTATGAGCCTGTGTGCGCTTATACAGGTTTACAAAACATCATGGCGCATATCCAGGCAAGTGCCAGTGGACGGTAATTTGATATATCGTGATATTGAACATTTTAACTTACGCAATGCACCTTTAACTCACTGGCATATTAAGTCTCAAATCTCTTGAAAACAGTACAAAAATATATATCTTGAAACTAGTGAAATAAGCGGCCAAATATCTAGTTTTAGCTGACACTAAATAACTTTTGGCAGTCTGGTTCTACTTTTTACTTGTTTTACTTAAGTACATTTACACACATTTACTTGTATATTTTTACTCAAGTAAAGGAGTTTCAGCAGGACTTTTACCAGAGTTGTTTTTTTTACACAAGTAACTGTACTTTTACTTGAATAGTGGACTTCAGTACTTTTGCCACCTCTGAAAATTGAGTCTAACCTGTCATGGGCACTTAAACTCAGTGTAATACAGGGAAAAGAGAAAAGTTGAAATACGGTGAGTGAAGACAGGTCAAATGTAGACACAAGGTCCTTATCACACATGGATTGACCCGTATTAACAGTATCTCTGTGACCTGTATTTGAGCTGTTAGTCTGACCGCTGCTCTCACATCTCACTGTGTTTCTCCTCAGATGCACCAGTAATGACCTGAAGTGCATCATCCGCCTGATCAAACACGACCTGAAGATGAACGCAGGAGCCAAACATGTGTAAGTGTCACCAGCACATGGATGATTACAGAGAAATTAGTTTCATTTCTTTCCTTCTCCTTGTCAAATGCATCACTTTTTATCAAGTTTGTGATCAGTTCTATCTGTGCACTGCGTGAGTAAAAATGCTCAAAGTTGTGATATATCAAATTACAGTCTGTTTGCGCTTACCTAGATGTGCACTGTGATGTTTTGTAAATTCTCTTGAGTTTGCCATTATAAACGCAGCCTGTTCAGTGAGTGTTCAGTAGAGCGGAGGTGACTGTGTTATTGTAAATATTTGTATTTATTCTGCGAGAAGCTCTCTGTTTTGTTGTTACACATCAGAAGAATGTTGTACACTGTGTGTTACATTAAAAAAAAAAGCTACAGCACATGCGTAGTGTAAAAACTCACAACCTTACACTAGTTCAACCGAGGTGGCATCCACTAGTGCCACTGTCTTCTCTTTTGTCTCACTAGCCAAAGCAGAGCCGCCACTGCCACAGTCAACTTGTCTTCTTCCTCCTGTATCTGAAACTGCTAAAGGGCAAGCGCATTTTGCATCTTCTCCATCTTCAAAACGATCGCATCACTGGACTCAATAGGCTTATAATTGTGATTTATTTATTTTTTTTAAGATTGTGTAAGGCGTTCGTAGTTACAACTTGATAAAGGATTGGGTTGGACGTAGGGAGATCCTGCAGCTCTCGTTCGATACAAAACAGATGTAGGATTATCGTAAAGATGTGTTAGGGAAGCTTTAGGGCACACAAAAGGATGCCATACAGCTTCATTTCCCGAGAATACCATAAGTTGTTGGTGAGAGATGAAAGTCTGCTGTAAGAAGAATGAAGGAAAACAGTCTCTCCTCCACGATCGCCACACAAACTCCAGATTTCATATGACCTGTGAGATTTGTATGAATGATTTTTTTTCGTACGGGTCATTGTGACCATAACTTTACTCACTGTTGTTTTTGGATTGATTCCTGCATGTTTGAGTACATTTGTATTGTCTTACAGCTGATCCACAGGTACTCTGAAAATCCTTGTTTTCACCTACCACCTATCCCCTAGCCAGGCTGGCACCGCCTAGTGCCTCCACTCAATTTCATTTCACTCCAGCTCTTGGTCAGGTATCACAGAATTGCAGACAGTTTCCAAAAAAGTAGGAAGTACGATCGTCCAATCAGCAAACAGGAGCGGACTAGAGTTGTGATAGCAGAATGTGTTCTCCTCCTTTGATCAAGTGTCAAATATTTTCTTAAAACAGGATATTGTTGCTTTTAATTTGTAAATTAATCTCACATAAACGACAACATAAAAAAAAACACACACAAGTCTCCTTTAAGACCTCACTTTAGACATTGAGCTAAGAGTGTATCTGCTTCGTTAGTAAACATTATGACTAGAACAAGATTACGTCGAGTATAATGTGCTTCCTTTTCCATTTGAATCCTGTACAGTTTGGACGCTGTGGACCCGAATGCGTACGATGCGTTCAAGGCCTCCAGAAACCTGGGAGATGTGATCGAGCGTGTCCTGAGGAACCAGCAGGAGGCGGCTAACGGCTCTGGACCCAGGAAACTGCTCACTGTGGAGGCAACGCTTATGACCCCCGTGCAGCCCATGTTGGTACGACACACAGGCACACAACAGAACTCACTGCTGGTACGACACACAGGCACACAACAGAACTCACTGTTGGTACGACACACAGGCACACAACAGAACTCACTGTTGGTACGACACACAGGCACACAACAGAACCCACTGTTGGTACGACACACAGGCACACAACAGAACCCACTGTTGGTACGACACACAGGCACACAACAGAACTCACTGTTGGTACGACACACAGGCACACAACAGAACCCACTGTTGGTACGACACACAGGCACACAACAGAACCCACTGCCCATGTTGGTACGACACACAGGCACACAACAGAACCCACTGCCCATGTTGGTACGACACACAGGCACACAACAGAACCCACTGCCCATGTTGGTACGACACACAGGCACACAACAGAACCCACTGCCCATGTTGGTACGACACACAGGCACACAACAGAACTCACTGCCCACGCTGGTACGACACACAGGCACACAACAGAACTCACTGCCCACGCTGGTACGACACACAGGCACACAACAGAACCCACTGTTGGTACGACACACAGGCACACAACAGAACTCACTGCCCATGTTGGTACGACACACAGGCACACAACAGAACTCACTGCCCATGTTGGTACGACACACAGGCACACAACAGAACTCACTGCCCACGCTGGTACGACACAGGCACACAACAGAACTCACTGCCCACGCTGGTACGACACACAGGCACACAACAGAACTCACTGAGGCTTGGTTTCTAAGTTGTTTACTTTAATACAGGAGACCGTCAGTTAAAAAATGAACAATTGTCTAATTTCAACAGACGTTTGAACAAGTTTTCCTCTAACTTCATTGTTTAAATAACACAATGTCTAGTTATTTGTAACAAAGACTCACCAGTCAGTTTGTTGTGGATAAAATGACCTGCCAATAATGTCAATAGGCTTTGAATGTAGTTCTATATCCACCTAAATAACTTGCAGAACATTCACAAAACTTTTATTTAGCACGTTTTTTATAGGCTGAGGCACTCACGCTATTCATAAAACCTTGATTTTATTATACATTTGAATTGTATCACTTTTTTTATCTGGTCACATGACATTGGTAAAGTCTTTCCCTTCAATCTTTCTAACTGATCTTAAAGCTTCAGGGCTCTTTAGTGTAGTAGTCAAGACCGCACTAATCGAGACCAAGACTTGCCCGAGACCACAAGATCTCGAGACCGAGACAAGACCAAGACCACAAAATGTCGAGACCAAGACCAAGACCAAGACCACAAAGTGTCGAGACCAAGACCAAGACCAAGACCAAGACCGATCGAGACCAGGCCAAGACCAGTTTAAAAATTATGACTGTGCCCAGAGATAAACATTGTTCAAGAATAAACCATAGACAGAGTTCAACAGTATAAAAAAATGTTATTAACAAACTGAAAGTCTGGGCTCCATACAAATTTTTTTCACAGGAAGCACTGTAACTGGTTCAGTTTAGGGGCACAGGGAAACCTTTAGAGCACTGGTCGTAAATTGATAATTGACATTTTTTTATTGCTCAATTAAATATAATTGACTATGCAATGTTATTTTATTTTATAATCCATTAATTTATTTTGCTACAAAATTGTATGTTGGCTAAAAAAAGCAAAGCACAAAAACTAACAAAAAATAAAAATGTTAAAATAACTATACATAGGCTACTTTGTGAAAGGAAAAGCAGCAGTAACAGGGCTGCACAACTGATCTTTACATTAGAAATGTTCAGTAGCTCTACTCTAAAGGTTTTATTATTATTTGCACAAATATTAAAAGTAGCCTAAACTGATCATCACAGGTTGTGAGGGTTCTACTCATTTAGACACTGTGTACATTTAGAGAATTCTGATAATGTAGGCTATTGTTTGGCCACAGCCAGAATTGAAAAGCTTCCACAACTGCAATGAGATGCTTTCAGTAGGCTATTTGTTTTTAAATAAGACATTATGATGGGAAATGGATAGTTATGTTATAAAGCACAAACATTGTAAAATATCTGGCCTAAGTGCAGGGTTATTTGTTTAAAAATATAGTTTGACACGGGATTTCCACAAACCCCGTGTCCTCAGCTCCTCTGCACACTGGTATCTGTCCTGGGCCATCCACGCACCGCATCTGCACGTAAACCTCAGCCGTGGGAGAAGAGTAGGATGTTTTTGTTTGTCACGGATGTCACAGAATTGGATCTCTCTTGACTCGACTCGCAAACAAAGTGAAAGCGCAGCGCTGGGGTCACACAGTGCACGAGGACCGCGAGCGCGCACGGACAGAAGTGAAGCCAACGGGAGAAAATGAACAGCGGCGGAGGCTGGCAGCGTGAGGAGGAACGAGAAGTGGAGGACCGAACACAGGTAATGACCTAAACAAACCTTACGCGTGAGCTAGAGGCGCGCGCCCTCGGTGAGCGGGTTGCTTGATGGAGTCTCCAGCGGGAAAGCTTGGAGCGTATTTTGGGTTGACGAGCGGCTTTGGCTGGGCCTCGGGGCGCGTGGCTGCTCGGCGCTTTGGCGTGCTGTGTGCACGATCTGACCCACGTGTAAGTGAAATGAGCCTGGGGCTGCCTGCACGAGGCACTAAGCTTGCCGTTCCGCTCCAAAATGACCAAGTCCCAGAGCGTCCTAGACCAAGACCGAGTCCTGGAGCGCTCGAGACCAAGACCAAGACCAAGTCCTGGAACGCTCGAGTCCGAGACGAGGCCAAGTCCTGGAACGCTCGAGTCCAAGACGAGACCAAGACCTTTAAAAACGGTCTCGAGACCGGTCTCGAGGCCAAGACCGGTCTCGAGTACTATGACACTAGGGCTCTTGGATCTTCTTTGAATGAGCTGCAGAAGTGTTTTTGGAAGAAAGATACTGACAATGTGTAACTACTACAGGTGGAGTTGATGTCTGGATAGATTTCTTTATTAGGGAGCTAACCCCTGTGAGTGCGGTGCAAGTCGGGACTCGCGTGTGTCCTACAAGGCTTTAAAAGTGAGTCAAACCCATGCACCCTGTACGCAGACCTCAGAGCAGTGCAAACGCATGTCCGAGAGTTGCACTAGTGTACAGAAATCCGTACAGAGTCTATTTTCCCAGAGGGCACAGCGTTCTGATGCGACTTTCAAGTCATAATACGAGCATTCGCAGAAATCCATGTGAATCTGCGCAGCTTTAGGCAAACCCAGACCAGGGCCGCTGCTAGCCATTTTGGTGCCCTATGCAAGATTTAAAAAAAATTCCAGCCTCAAACTGAGCCCACAAACGCACTGCATCTATTTATTTAAGAGACAGGGTCTGAAAGTCCCCCTACATTTTTGTTTTGTTTTATTTATTTATTTATACTTTTTTATTATTATTATTTCATAATAGATGCATTTGTTTTTTTTTATCTGGGATGTTTTAGAACAGTAAATCTATTCATTTCAAATTTTTGCCAGATTGCTTTCCAGTGGGGCCCCAGACCTCTTTGCCCTCCCTAAACTGCCCTATGCACCGCCACTGCTCCCTCTCCTGCGCACACTGAACACAGCCCAGCCTGGCCCAGCGTAAAGCTGCATCCTCGCGCAAAAGTTTGAGGAAATACAATCGTCTGTAACTTTTGTCAGGACAAATAGACTAGATTCATGGTTTGTGTTTCCCTCTGAAAGAATCTGAACATAAAAGTGGAAAAATCCGCCGTATTTCGCCGCGGTTATTTGCGTGTTCAAATCTGCAGCCGTCTTAAATCATCTGCTGTTTCTCCTCTTAACTGACACAATATTTGTCCTATTGACGCGAAATAAAGATTGACCAAGAGCTTACAAGTTGTAGAACATGTTCCTGTGTTCGAAACGGTTTCCAGAGTCTGCTTTTGCGCCGTGTGTTAGGAATCATCAGGCACCTGCGTCTAGACCAAACTTGTCTGTCACTCATGAGTTCAGCAGCGGGACGGCACAGCTCGGCTTGGTGCCCCCAGAGCAGGTGATGCCCTACGCGCTCTGCGTAATGTGCGTATTGGGAGCGGCGGCGCTGACCCAGACTGCAGTGGACTGGAGCTGGTACTTCACAAGAAACTCACACGTGTCTCAAACTCTCCTCACAGTCCGTGTACGGGAGGCGTTTGGGTCACTCCAATCTATTAGTTTCAGATTCCAGGTTCTCTGTTTCTGAAAAACTTCAGCTGCTTGGAAAATTCATCTCATCTTTGAACCAGTGTTTGTATCAAATATTACTGAAATATATCAGTTTGGAATATACAGATTAAGGTTTAGAGGTTTCTTTATTTACTAGATTGAATTTTAGGAGAAAACCTGGCACCTAAATGGTTAAAATGGCAAGTTTCTGCACAATCATCATTTATCATTTAAAGAAAACACCTGGCATCCTTGTGTGTTTCAGGCAGAGGCGTGTAAGTCTGTGGAGATGGCCATGAAGAAGTGTCCAAACGGAATGTACTCTGAGATCAAGTACGACGGAGAGAGAGTCCAAGTGCACAAGAGCGGAGACACCTTCAGCTACTTCAGCCGCAGCCTGAAGCCCGTGCTGCCTCACAAGGTGCAAACAACCCCCTTCACGCACACGCACGTTTTCATGTCTCACATAGAATTTTCTGATTTTGTGCGAACCTAAAAAGTACTGTTGTTTTGTGTTGAAAAATGCATGCAACACTTTTCTGTTGTGTGCATTTTTTAAATGATTGAGTACTGAGTCTGAGACATGACAAAATTTGAATCCTATTGTTCAAAATGTCTAAACCCGAAAGTAGCACAAATCATCTCTGTGTGTATGTTTTACAAAAGTCTACACAGTCTATTAAGTTGCCAAAATAGGACGAAGTACATCTGTTTCCACCCAAACCGCAATGCTGCTTTGTGACTGGTCCAAAGCTAGATGGATTCTCTAGATTTCCAGATTTCATCTGATAGAGCCAGATTATAATAAGCCTGCTGCTTTAGCACGACAATTAAGTAGTAGTGTGTCTGTTCCCTCAGGTGGCTCATTTCAAAGAGTACATCCCCAAGGCCTTTCCTGGAGGACACAGCATAATCCTGGACGCAGAGGTGCTGCTGATCGACACCAAAACCAGCAAACCCCTGCCCTTTGGGACCTTGGGAGTCCACAAGGTAAGACCAACAAACCTCTGCCCTTTAGAACTTTAAGAGTCCACAAAGTAGGACCAACAAACCCTTTAGAACCTTAAGAGTCCACAAGGTAAGACCAACAAACCCTTTGGGACCTTGGGAGTCCACAAGGTAAGACCAACAAACCCTTTGGGACCTTTGAAGTCCACAAGGTAAGACCAGCAAACCCTTTAGAACCTTAAGAGTCCACAAAGTAAGACCAACAAACCCTTTAGAACCTTAGGAGTCCACAAGGTAAGACCAACAAACACTTTGGGACCCTTAGAAGTCCACAAGGTAAGACCAACAAACCCTTTGGAACCTTAGGAATCCACAAGGTAAGACCAACAAACCCTTTAGAACCTTAGGAGTCCACAAGGTAAGACCAACAAACCCTTTGGGACCTTAGAAGTCCACAAGGTAAGACCAACAAACCCTTTGGGACCTTTGAAGTCCACAAGGCAAGACCAGCAAACCCTTTGGGACCTTTGAAGTCCACAAGGTAAGACCAGCAAACCCTTTGGGACCTTAGAAGTCCACAACGTAAGACCATCTTGAAGTTGCCTTGGACTAAGCAGAACCTACTGTATAAAGACGTGAGGTGTGTATTTGTGTCCACAGAAAGCTGCCTTCCAAGATGCTAACGTGTGCCTGTTTGTGTTCGACTGCATCTACTTCAATGGAGTCAGCCTGATGGAGAGGTGAGTTTTAGGACCTTCTACTGCCCTGGTCTGTTTGAGAACATGTTTGTCATTATCATTGTCACTTAAAATAAGCAGGTAAAACCCTCTTCATTAAGGTGTCCTCTTGTATATTTTAAATGTACACCTAAAATGTACACCTTTCTGTTTGCAATTCTGATACATGTGGGCCAGTATAATTATAAAAAATATATACAGTATGTGTCTGTGGGTGAAGCACACAGTCACCCTAAATCCAATTGTTTATTTTTGTCCTTTAACATTAACTGAAAGGACTTTGGACTCGTATAAAAATGCTAAGACATGATATAAAACGGGCAGTTAACAGTATTTTTGTGTATGTGCTGTTGTGCAGGCCTCTGTGTGAGCGCAGGAAGTTCCTCCATGACAACATGGTGGAGGTGCCCAACAGAATCCTCTTCTCCGAGATGAAACACGTCACAGTAAGTGTGCACGCTGGCTCGGACGTCTCACTAATGCTTTTCAATGCAAAGCTCTGTTAAAGGAGAAATATTGTGTGTCTGAGCTAAGTTATAATTTGTGGACTTTGTTTTGTCCACCATTTTTATTTATTTTTATTTAAACAGCCTCATTTTGTATTGTGGTATTCAATATATTGTTCAGCCCTAGACGTCTGCACATAACCTTTGTCCTGTTGTTGTGCTGTTGTTCTGAAGCGTCCTGTTGTTGTTCTGAAGTATCCTGTTGTTTCCAGAGAGCAGCAGACCTGGCAGACATGATCACCAGAGTCATCAGAGAAGGACTGGAGGGGCTGGTGCTCAAAGACATCAAGGTAAGTCCGCTAAACTGTGTGGGATGGAACTGGTAAGAGCTTCTTAAGATTCCTCCACAAAAACATCTGGAGTTGTGTTTTGCTTAATTTACACATATTGAATATTGCATATTATATAGGCTGGATTTTCTCTCACTCTAAAAACCTTGTGATGTCATTAGGTATAATACAGGAAGTGCTCCTCTGTGTTTTTTTACTCCACACACCTTCACTTGAATCATGTTCACATTTGAGTCAGCTACAGCTAATGTTTAGCCTTGTTGTAACTGCTTGATTGCTCTTGGTGTAAAAGAAGTAGTAATACAAAAGGAGTAACCAAGCTTTAAAGTTGTGTTGGAGCCTGTTTTGAAGCTGCTTTAATATTGTGCTGGAGCCTGTTTTGGAGATGAGTTAAAGCTGTTCCGGGGCCAGTTTCATGACTAGTGAAAGCTGTTCTGGAAAGGTGGTAAAGCTGGTCTGGGGCCAGTTTTGAAGCTGCTTTAAAACTGTGTTGGAGCCAGTTTTGTTCAAAGCAAAAAAAAAAAAAAAAAGGCAACTTCATCTGATATTTGGGGAGTGTAGCATAAATCAGTTCAGTTAAGTCTAAATGACTGTTAATGTAATGACATCACAACATCACTTTGCAGTAGGCGGCTTTTTTGAGTTAACCAGTCCAATATTAAAACATGTTTTAGTATTGGACACAAGGTCAAAGAAGAACATATACAGTCTGCTTTTGGGAACCGTCTGCGGTCCTGTGATACCTGACCCAGAGCTGGAGTGAAATGACATTGAGTGGAGGCACCAGCCTGGTTAGGAAACAGCAGGATTACTCAGACATTTGTGAATGAAAGATCAGGATTTTTGATCAGGAAGCTACATTCTAATATGGCTAAAAAGGCCCTTTAAAGTGTCTACATCAAGGTAAATGAGACATTTGTAACAAAGATTTTACTCAACATTGTTACAAATGTCATCCCAGTTTAGCATCTTTTAAGATTAAACCTAACCCTATTTTCAAACTTTGCTGCCTTGTATCAGTAAAACTATATTTTATATTTAATACAGGTATTAATCTTTCAAATGCATTTCTAAGCAGTGTCACTTTAATGCTATAATGACCTGTGTGTGTGTGTGTGTGTGTGTGTCTGTGCTCAGGGCTCGTATGAACCAGGGAAGCGTCACTGGCTGAAGGTGAAGAAGGACTATCTGAACGAGGGGGCCATGGCCGACACTGCAGACCTGGTGGTGCTGGGAGCCTTCTACGGAAAGGGCTCCAACGGTCTGTGCTCTTCTGCTTTTACTTTATGGAGATTTAGTTTACTGGAGTGTCCAAACTATAAGGCACGACAAATACAAGTACAGTTTGGCTCAGAAAAATGGTCAGCGCAAGATAAGATATAATAAGATAATAAGATATTCCTTTATTTGTCCCACAATGGGGAAATTCCAGTGTTGTGACGCACAGTTTAAGAACAGCAAGGAAAATAGAAACATGTAATCAAACAAGATCATTATAAAATAGTCTTAGCAAACAAAAATGATGTATATAAATAATGATAATAGTTTATATACTCTTATTTACAATAAATGTTTGCTATGGCACAGTGCTGGATATGGCAGGATAAATAGATAAGTGGCATCAGTATATAGTATTATGTACAATATATGACTATGACAGGGCTTAAAGTTCTCAGTCACTGTGACGGATTTCAGTCAATTAAAAAAAAATATATAGGAACGTTTATCTGATAAGTGGCTACTGTATTTAACATGGCCTGTCAGGCGTTCTGTCGATTTATTCACATTAAAAAGTGGATTCTTTGTTCAAATCCGACAAGGTAATAATAGTAACATATCATACAGCATGGCCAAGAACTGCACATGTAAAAAAAGCTGAAGAAATTCCTATTAAAATCTGCCAAAACGTAGGAAATTAGTTCTGTTTTCAGCAAAAGTTTCCGGGGGGAGGACCCAGACCCCCCTTTTATGCAAGAATTGAGCCTATATACATTTCTCAAAATTTCTCATCACAAGCTTCTCCTTATTACATTGATCTCAATTCTCAATTATCATAGCTAAGCTGTAAATGTAATATAACTAAGATCAGACCTGTTTCCTTAAAACATAGATGTCACTGTATTATTACCATTAAAATGCAACTAAAATCTTGACTGCAAAATATTTTCAGTCAAATAATTTTTTTTTTTGCTTTAACCCCTAGACTATGATTGTGAACAACTGAAGCAGATAAACAGAATAAATAACCAGTGAATAAATATGAGGTAAAAGTATGACTATGTTTATGTACAGAGCAGGAGAAGGTGTAAATAGAGGTAAATAAATAATAACATAAAGTGACATGAGTGAGATGTTTCCATGGTAACACAGTTTTGCACAGATTAAAGTAATGATGTCCAGAGTTAACAGTGTTCATTGTACAGTCTGACCGCGGCAGGAAGGAAGGACCTGCGGAACCTTTCCTTCACACAGCGAGTGGGAATCAAAGGATACTTTTTAGTTTCAGAGCTTTGACCACGCCCCCTTTGTAGTCGATGGGACATGATTTTAGTCAACCAAGACTGTCTCACCCCAGACTATGAACTTCTTCACCCTATTCTACTCAATCGCCTGCTAAAGTTCTGAATGTTACGAGCAGAATCTTTCTAATGAAGTCAGGATCATTTTTGCTGCTGAAAGAATTCCCGTAAATCCAGTTTGTGTGTGAAATCCTGCTCTTCTCTTCTCCTCTCCTCCAGGGGGCATCATGTCCAGCTTCCTGATGGGCTGTTTGGACCCAGACTCGGGAAGTGGTGCACAGTGACCAAGTGTTCTGGGGATACGACGACGCCATGTTAGCGCGACTGCAGAAGGAGCTGGACGTCGTCAAGATCAGTAAGGTGTGTTCTGACTCCTCTGGTCTGGTCTGGTCTGGTATGAGGAGAACCGGGTTGTGTGAGGATGGAGGTGGACAGAGGAAGATCACACCGGTCCAGGAAGTACACACTCACATTAATCCCATTACTCACATATGAAGAGTTTAAAGACATATCACAGGTCAGCTCTGTGCTAACTCAGATTCACAGTGTTGTTGTTTTCAGTCTAAAAAGAACTTCTATAACTTAAAATTCAGCAAAATGTCTTACTGAGTCACACCAAGCTGATTAGCCTGAGGACGTTTTCAAACTTTTAGAATAAAATCTTTTTCAAAATCACCATGGGGATTCAGAATGGAAGCCTGTACTTTCTACAGGCTAACACACAGTTTAAAAATGGTGAGAATATCTTTGCAATTTCTGGTAAAAAGAAAAAGTATCTGGAGCAACGCATTTGGACTTAGGCAGTCAGTGCATAGCAACAAGTTTGTAAATAACAACAGTCTGCAAGGGCATTTTACATGAAATACAAAGTGTATTAAATGTAATGAATCTGCGGACACCCCAGGAACAACAGCCACTGATTCATTCAGGAGCAAAGCAAACAAGCAAATGCACGATATATCGAAATCAAATCAGAAGTGTCATTTTATTAGATGCAATAAGGAAGACCTACAATTTTTAAAGTGCCATAATTTCTTTCACAAACAACAGAATATGACAGGATTGTTCAGTCGTGTAGTTTACATTTGTCACATCTTAGAACTGCATCGGTTCTTATGTTTATAAAGTATATATAGTATTCTATTATTGTAATTACAATTAGACCTATTTTACAAATCCTGCAGCTCTTTAAAAGATGATACTGTATATTTAAGGTTTTAAGTAACAACAGCACATGATGAATGTCAGCTGCAGACTACACAGCTCACAAACTATGAAACTTCAATGACAGATCCAGAAAAGATTCATCAACATTTAAAGTGAGTACTTAAAGGACAAGAGCAGTAAATCATCTGTCCTCATTAAGACTGTGAGGACAAGTGTGAGACCAGAGGGTTTCTCTTTGAACTGCTGCTAGTACTTCTTCTTCTCTGTGTCTGTAACGGTCTGCTAATGATGAGCTCCAGCTGGGATGCACTTGTGTGGGGTTTAAGAGGAAGAAATGTGACAGTGATCTAACTTTCAGTTGTTTAGGTATACTGTTTGAATCTGTTAGTAATGTTAAACTTAACAATAAATATCCATGTGTTCTTCTTTTCTGCTTGACTGTAGGTGCATCATGTAGTTGTTGTAAAGCAAAAATGATACAGTACATATTCGACGTCCAACAACACTGTAAAACTGTTTTCTCCAACCTGAAGCTCATCACCACTGGACAAGTATCTTAACAAAAGATTTTGGCCATTATACATAATCTGCTTTTTTACTCTAATTGTATTTATTACATGTTTATTTCTACTGTAATTGTATCTTTAACCTTACTTGTCTAATTTTGGCTACTTCTTCATGAATAATGACTAATGTTTCATAATAGCACTTAACTGTGCCACATTCAATGTTGTGTGCTCACCGTCAGTTTGGTTTTGCAAAAGTAGCTCTCCAGGGGAAAAGGGTTAGAGACTTCTGCTGTAAAACATGAAACCAGATCAAATACATGACTATTTATGATGTGTGTGTGCAGGACCCCAGCAAACTGCCCGGCTGGCTCAAGATTGTCAAGAACTACTATCCAGACTTCATCATCCGGGACCCAAGGTGAGTCCTGCTGTTTATGTGTGACCAGACCTGAGTCATGTACTACGAACGTCGCTGAATTTATCCTGGATAAGTTTCTCTTCCCCGGAAGCTGTCCTACGAAACAAGTTCACAACTGGATCTGTTAACTCTGGATTTTCTCAATGAAGCAGTGTCACAGAGCAAAGTGACCAATCAGAACAATGAGCTGTGGACTTCAAACGTGAGGAAACGTCAATCATGAAGCAAAATATACGAGTATTAAAATCTAAGCAAAGAAAACTTGCTGCAGCTTCAAGTGAAGTCTGAGCTTAAGACCAATCACAGACACAGAAGTTACACTACAGAGTTCATTTATATGTCCTGCATCGATATAACAGACTAAATGTGCAGACATCACCAAACATTTACTAGATCGACTTTAGTCTGAATGAGCTGTGTCCTTTGTCTGAGTCAAAGTGATGCGTAAAAATCCACAGCCAAATGTGACAAAGTGCATTCAATCATTATTTCTTGACAATGAAAGAGTTTATTAATCATCACAGATTAAACAGGATTCTTCAGTGTTAGGTACATATAAGATCTCATGTCTCATCTTTATAAATACGCTACGTGTGTCGCATTGATATAAAAGAATACGCTGTGACTTTCACATTTCCTCATTTCTCTGCTGCTCTCTCTCTCTCTCTCTCTTTTCACAAACGGCTTAATTCTCGTCTCTGATTGGCCAGCGTCTCGTCTTTTTAACTTATTCAGAACTTATCCTGGTCCAGAGCAGGTTATGAGTTTGCTGCATGTTGCCATGGAGATCTGCCTCGATAAAAAGTGATCCAGTTTTGTAAGACCAGACCAGGTTTAACCCAGAACTTACCTCGCTAAACCCCAAATCCAGCTTCGTAGTACAGGGCTCTGGGATGGGACCAGATATGATAGACCTACTGTTGAAAGTCTGTCCAGAGCCTTCATGTGCTGTACGTGTGTGTGTGTGTGTGAACTGTGTGTGTGCAGAGCGCTCCGGTGTGGGAGATCACAGGAGCAGAGTTCTCCAAGTCCGAGATGCACACAGCAGACGGCATCTCCATCCGCTTCCCTCGTATGACCCGAGTGAGAGACGACAAGGACTGGAAGACCGCCACCAACCTGCCGCAGCTCAGGGTCAGTCTGCTCACACACACACATCTCACAAAGTAGTGTTAGTATGTATGTTTGGGTGGTGCCACAGTTAAGTGTGTATGATAAGTGTTTAGTTTTAGAGGCTGATATTGACGTCTTTGAAGAAATGCCTTTGAGAAGTTGAATATAGTTTATTGACAGACATTATTATATTCAAATAAAATGGATTAAAACCTTATTAATTACATTTACCAATAATAATCATTTTCAAATTGAGTAGAATACATTTTATCTGTAAAGTAAATGTCTGGGATTCAAACTTCAGTGCCTGACACATTAAGCAGCCGCCTTAGCCACTGACCCAAACACCTTTAACACAGATTATTTGTGGATAATAATCAGACTTCTGCTTTCCACCGTGACATGACTCTTCTCCAGGAGCTGTTCCGGATCTCCAAAGAGAACTGTGACTTCCAGGTGAGCGCGGGGCCCTCAGGAGTCAAAGAGGAGAAGAGTTCATCAGGAGGAGACTCACCTCCACCTCCTCCACCTCCAGCCTCAGCTGCCCCAAGAGGAAGAGTGAGTACTGCTCTGTGTCGGCTGAAGCTGGACTACAACTAGAGCTCCACTGATTAGTAACAAAGGCTTCAAATGTTTTCATTATCTTATGAATATGACCATTTCTCTGAAGCAAAATACAGACGTCTACTGCCCATCAAAAATAATGTTTATGCAGGAAAAGGATGTATTTATTTATTTATAAATAGACAGACAAAGCTCATTACAGTTACTCATCCTTTCTCCAAAAAAGTAACTAAATTAGTACATGTTTTCTTTAGATTACACAATGCTTAGCAAAAAGCTGAGGATTAGTCTCCAGACAGCTCCCTAGGCCTGGTGCTACTGACAAAAATGGAAAACTCGATTACAATATTCAGACGATATCATGTCAGTCCAACAGAAGAATGTTCAAACATGTCTTTAATTATATTAGTTAAGGTTTAACTAATATAGATATTGAACCTACGAAACAATCTGCAGATGGATTAGTCGACTGAAAAGGACACACCTTCTTTTCAAAGCTAATAACACCTCAAAGATTTGACCAAAAATTCAAGCTGAATAACTGTTCAGACAAAAAAATGCAAGCAGGTTTTTAAATGTTAAAAAAGATGGAATACATTTGCTGCAAATCCTTCTCATCCTAAAAAAACATATTTTGAACAACTTCAAACAAAATCTGTGTAAAACAATGAATGAAAATATTGGATTTAAATAGTTGTTACAAGTTTACAATACATTTTATATGTATTTTTAAACAGCTTTTTTTTTTTTACTGTGAAAGCTATACTCAGTATTCAACTTTAGCATAACTTCAAAACAACATTGACAATATTATCTAAAATTCACCCAGCTCTAAAGCTCACAGTGTCTCATTTCTGCTTTTGTCTCATTTGATTCCTCATAACTGAAATAAAATAATTAAATTGACTAAAGCTGTCCAGCAGAACCAGTGTGAACTCACAAACACTCTGTTCCTAGTTCTAGTTCTTAAACAAAGTTACTAGAGCAGAAGAACTGTCCAAACACTGCAGAATGTGTCTCTTTAAGTTTGACATCACGTCTTGTCCATGTGTTGGACCTGTTCTCCTGCAGGCAGCAGCACTCCCAAAGCCAAGGCCGTGAAGACAGAACCTCGGACCCCGGACTCAGACGCAGGCAGCGCTAAGAAGGTACAGTGAGAGTAACGTCCTGTAGAGTGTGTCGTAAACCTACTGTACGTGTGACGAGTGTGATGACGCAGGTGAAGAAGTCTGAAGCCCACACAAACGGACAGAACCATCACAAAGCCACCGCTCAGCTGCTGGAGCCCAGCAAAGACAAGGTGAGTGTGTGGAACGTCTTCTCCTCCTCCTCTCACTGTGACTGAGTTTGTGTCTCACTCTGTCGTCTCTCTGCGTGTGTCAGACGCTGCTGGACATCTTCAGCGGAGTCAAGCTGTACCTACCCTCCACGCTGCAGGACTTCGACAGACTCAGGAGGTACTTTGTGGCCTACGACGGAGACCTGGTGCCGGACTACGACTCGACCTCGGCCACGCACACCATGGGAGAGAACGACGACGACGACGACGAGGGTGGAGCTCAGAGAGTGTCTCCGTCGTGGCTCTGGGAGTGCATCAAGAAGAGGCGTCTGGTCCCGGCCTGCTGACCACGCTCCACAAACACACTCTACCTCAGCTCAACAAAATATACTCACGTCTGATTCTAGGGTCTCATTCTGTTTGTTTTCTTATCACTGACTTTTTGTTCCTTTTTTATTTAAACCACTTCACACATTTTTCCTGGACATTCTAAACTTCCAAGAAAAATTTGCAGAAGGATTTGTCCATCTCTCATTCTAAGACACATTTCTTTAAATAAAGAAACTAAAGTTAGTCTAATCTTCAGTCAGATCTTGTTGACCCACAAACTAATCTGAAAACACGCTGTTCCATCTTGTGATGTCATTAACTGGTCATTCAGGAAGTGCTTGAGCCTTGAAAGAGTAAGTTCATGTTTGGCCTTGTTCCTTGTTGCAACAGATATTATAGAAACATTTTTTGTAGTAATCTCAGTTGACTATTTAATGAGTGACTTAGGAACACTGAGGGTTTGTTTGACAGGTTCACAGGCCAATAGATAACGAGGTACCTTTTTATTTTCCTGGATTTATCATGTCCACAGCTTATAGATTTTTATAATTATTTTTTGTTTAGCATAAGTACAAGGCTGTTACAAATCTATGCAACTGTTTTTGACCAAGACTGAGAACAAACTATTTTTGAAAATCCTCCATACAACCTTTAAAACGAAAAAGACAAAAGCTCAATCTTATGATAAGAAAATCTACCTGAATTATACTTTTTCTTCCTGCAATCGACCTGAGTGATTCACAAAAAGACGTGTGATCATTCTGTCTGTGGCGCTGTGAAGGTCAGACTATACTTCTGTTCTGTTTGTCACCTTTTAGCATCCATTTTCTTTTTTGGTAAAGCCTCTGTGACTCTGAGCTGCATTTTAAACCAGTTTTATTCAGCACATTGAGGTTGGATTATGTTGGACACATTACACACAGGGTTTACTAGTTTTACTGTGTTTGGCCCCAACCTGAGCCTATCCAAACAGGGCTAAGAATGTGTGCTAACGTTAACCCTTTTTCAGTTGAAATGCAATTGTGTAAATATAAAGTCTTCAAACTTTCACCTGGTCAATTTAAACCATTATTTTTCTATAAGACCAGAGGGACTAAGTTGAGTTTGGTATTTTGTTTAAGCTTCTGACACTTAACAAAATCAGAATATCTGAAGTCTGAAGACAAACAGGTCTATTTTGCCCTTTGTCTTAGCCTTGGTCTTAAGTATTCCACTGTTGGCCACTAGTGGCTCTCTCCAGGCGCTGTACTCTGTCAGTGTAGAAGGTGTGGCTTCAGCCAGATGTGGGGTGCAATTTCCTTCAGTGAACCTTATGTAAAAGAAAAGACACATTTTTAGACAAAGTTGGTAAAGTATGTCATATGAATAGACTTTCACCAAATACATTTCTATTATTACACTTTTTTTCCCAAACTGAAGCTGCTGCTACAGTTCACTTTTGCCTGTGATCTTAATGCAGCTGCTCACTTGTCACAGACTTGACACATCTCAGGTTCACTGAAGGAAATTGCACCCCCACATCTGACTGGAGCCACACCTTCTACACTGACAGAGTATAGAGCCTGGAGAGAGCCACTAGTGGCCAACAGAGGAATAATTAAGACCAAGGCAAAGACAAAGGGCAAAATAGACCTGAGAGAGTCTGAAATGACTCGGTGCAGAATCGCTACTTTGGTGCTTAAAGGGTTAAACTGCCACGTAATGACATCACAGTGTGGAATGAAGCATTTTTGAGCAGGATTACTCCAACTTTTGTGAACGAAAGAAAACACAACTTGTATATGTTTTTGATAAAGAAGCAGCATTCTAACACGGCCAAAAGGTCACATTACAGTCCAGTTTGTGCAACATAGTGTCAAATCTAAAATCCCCTTAAAAGAAATATTTAAAACGTTGTTGAGCTCTAGACTTGTGTCGATATAATTTAGTCAGATTCTTTTGAGTCAGAAGTGGGATCATGCTAAAAGATAAAGTGCTGTTTGTTTACAATATTATTCCATAATCATGTTTTTGGAGTGTAAAGGCTTTTTGATTGCAGCAGATGTATCAGAAGACTTCATGTTCTCATTCAGAATCACTGTCTTGGCTTGGGAATGATTGTCTTTTTTTCATAAAACGTGATGATGGTGGGCGGAGCCAGTTTTCAATTCAACTTTGCCGTGAAATCTCTAAAATGTCACGTTCATTTGTCTGGTAAAAAAGTTGGAATTTGGCAACAACATGGCCGCCAAAGTCTGACAAAGAAAGAACAAACAAACGTCGGTGAATGTATTTGGAATTCTCTTCTTTATGGACACATTTTTCATCCAACTTTCTGTAATCATGTTTATGTTTTCTCACTTTATTTAATGCTTTGATGAAATTGATGACAAACCTGATGCTTGGTTTTTCTCTTTAGTTTTTTTACAAATGAAAAAGAAAATGTCACGACTCAGAATAAATCTGTAAAACTTCTGTGTGTGTGTGTGTGTAAAGTCCATGTTCCTGCTGCTGTTAGAATGGGGTTCAGGTCTGGGACAGTTTTCTCTTGGCAGAAGCTTCGTCTTTAGAGCGACTCCACCAGCTCAGGTCAAAGTTCACCTTCACGTGACACGGCTGAAAACAAAAAAAAAAAAGAAAATGAAAACAACTTTGTAAATGAGTTTTTCTTAAATGATAGACTATTTGAGTTTCTTTTATATAAGGCAAAAGGTGCATTCTGCCCACACAAATAAGTCTGTTTTGTTTTTTTTTACTTACAGGCTACTATTTAAATAATGGATTGAGAAGAAAAGGAAAAAGATACAAATAACATGTTGATTTTATTGTTTTAGCCTCATTCAAACTGATAGAGGGTATGATTATTCTAATGTATTGCAGAATAATGTAGAGACTTCCTTCAACAGACACATGGTTAATAATGACAAGTGTTCATTTTGGTTGCAATTATGGCTTAAAAACTTTATACAAACAAAAGTGGAGAGGACCACTCAAGCTCAGCCAATCAGAGTGCAGCATTCTGCTCCTGATCAGAACTAAAAATGTTTAGTATTCAGTTGTCAGTGGTCTCAATTTGTGAGTGCTGCATTTATCATAGACTTTTAGTGGAAAACACAAAGGTTCCTAATTTATAATGAAAAAAATGTAGTAAGACCTTTAACTTTGGAACTACCACTTATGACATCACAAAGTAGAACTGAGTATTCTGAGCTTTGCAAATGTAAACAGAGTAAAAAGCAGGATTACTGGATGAGGAAACAACATTAGAACATGACACATAATACTAGAGTAATAATGTGAGGGAGCTGGTTTTAGCTGAGCTGATGCTGGAGTCATGTGTGACAGGACTATCAGGACTTTTACTTAAGTCATGAATAGCACAACTTGGAGCATCTCTGGTCACAACTACAGAGCTTTGCCTCACAAGTGACTGTTGTGATTCTCCAGATAAAAGCTGGACTCTGGAACATGCAGGTGATGGACACCTCACTCACGGTGCTTTACTTGTCCCAGTCACACATGTTCTATCACATTATGATCTACAAGTGTGATACTTGGTGTCTTTTGAAGGTATTAGTTAAAGTGTACACATGTCATACAAGTGTTTAATTAAATATTACATAAAAGGTTTGCACCACATACAGTATAAACATTGGCATGTGTACTATACACTGTGATTCTAGTTTGAACAATTGTATAAATCAGACTGACCAAACTTCAGCCAGTGTGCCACATACGGTCTTTGGACCAATTTTATTTTGCCCTCAGACTTGGCTCAAATTACAAAATATATAGTTTTTGTGTCAAATTGGAGCAATTCTTGGAAATTTCAAATTTGGCCCACTGTGAATAAAGTTTGGACACCCCTGGTATAAATCAATTTGCGTACAAATGTTTAAGCGTGACCTTAAACTGCTGTTTAGCTCGAGCAAGTCATGCTTGATGAGAATCATAGAAAAACTACACACACCTCCAGACCATGGGACTGTTTGGACTTAAGAAAACAGTAGTTACTTTACACTCATGATACACTCATGTGCTGGTCATCTTTCCTCAGCACAATCTCAGTAGGTTTGATTGTGTTCACATGACACAAAATCTATCATTGTCATATTATTGTGGCCTGACACAGCACAAAACAGGCTCAATGCTACATGTGTGCTTATTGTCAGCTTGTGAAAATATCAGTTCACCATACTACAGTACTGCTTACACGTATGGCTTATCAAACAGTATTCATTTTCAGTCAACCCTGGTACAATGAATATGTAAGAAACAACGACTTTCACTGTTTCCTTCTGCACACATCTAAAGATCACACACACACCTGTCTGGAGGACTTGACGAGCGTGGCACTCCTCCAGGAGCTGAGGCCCTGTCACACACACACATATACACACACCTGTCTGGAGGACTTGACGAGCGTGGCACTCCTCCAGGAGCTGAGGCCCTGTCACACACACACACACACACACATATACACACACCTGTCTGGAGGACTTGACGAGCGTGGCACTCCTCCAGGAGCTGAGGCCCTGTCACACACACACATATACACACACCTGTCTGGAGGACTTGACGAGCGTGGCACTCCTCCAGGAGCTGAGACCCTGTCCACTCTGGTTAGATCCCTCCAGCAGCAGGCGTGTGCGGGGCAGGTGGCTCCAGGACACTCCCAGAGCAGGACGCACGGCTCCAGACACACTGCGGGTCACGTGGTTGGTCACCTGAGGACGACAGCTTCAGTTACAGCTGGGATGGCTCTGTCCCACGGAGAAGAGCTGAAGGTTTCACAGGATATATTTGATCTGTGTATCTGTGTATGTGTGTATGTGTGTGTAGAACAGTGCTGTGTCCTCACCAGAGCTGCCATGCTGAAGTCTTTGACCAGAGTCTTTAGGAGAGCTGCCACCTGCACCATCAGAGACACACCTGCACACACACATACGGGACAGGACAGCAGTGTTCCTTCAACAGTTTTACGATGTCAGAAGTCTAGATGAGGGCAGGAGCTAGTCCTCTCTATAGGTTAACGTTAGTCCTTATGTAAAAACCTCTTCTCTTCACTCTTCTCCCGTTCTAACAGTGTCTCTCATCTTTAGTGTACTCACAGCTGGATTTGGATTCATTTGGATTCATTGCTGCATGTTGTCCTACAGCTGCCTACAATTCTAGAACATGAAAGGAGCCTATGAACAATGCTGTACTTTACCAGAGAATATGAGGGGATTCCTGCTCTTTATATATTGGTTGTAAACTGTTGGGACTCACCTTGTGTGAAGCTGGTCCCGAGCAGAGGAGAGAGCACCGCCCACACAGAGTCCACGATGATGGCCCTGACACAAGCCCCGCCCACTGACACCTGCACCAATCAGAACACACATGTTGGGGGTTTACTTGGTACTGTAACTCAGTCTCACACATGACTTTTTTGTTGTAACCAGGTAATCTAGTATGTAATTACTATTTTAAATCTGTTAGTTTAGTTCAGACTCAAGATTGTCTTGCTCCAGTGTATAGAGTGGACAGCGTGGACAGTGTGCGGACAGTGTAGACAGTGTAGACAGTGTAGTAGACAGTGTAGACAGCAGCTGTTTTTTTTTTCTTCTCTGCACAGCTGTCTTCTCTTTCTGCTTTAAATTCATGTAATCCACAGCGATCTCATAAGGAACCTGGCTCACACCAGATGGACCTGATTTGAGTTCTTCCACATTATCCATGTGGAACTTCCCCCATAGAAAGTGTTCAGGAAAAAGTGGGACGTTTAAGGAAATATTTTGAACTGATTGGGCGTGCGGCCGATCTTAGTTTGTGCTTAAGCAATCACAGCAATAATGTGTAATGATGTATCAAGTGTGCATGTGGGATAGAACAAGTGTCATTCTTCTTTCAAAAAGAAAATCCTCTGTATTTGTACTAAAACAGAATCAAACATTAGCAGAAACACTAAGCTACTTCCTGTTGTCTTTGCTTACAACCCCCTCTACCCACTGCTGCAAAGTGATTGAACAGTTAAACCAGTGGTTCTGACTCCAAACTAATCGACGGGTGGGACCCAAAGGGATTTTTCCAGTTTGTGAATTCACAAATATTGCTATTCACGAGAGAATCCAGCTGGCTGGACAGGTAGAAAGTAGTTAAAGTATGAGTGTGCTATATTGAGGGATTTTCAGTTGATGTCACTTTTTGCTTTACTGTGCATGCTTTATGCAGAAAGACCCGCTCTCCATCTGCTTAGCTGGGGAAACTTCTTTGAATTTGTTTGAATCAGGTCTGAACCGGTCTGACAGACGTCTGTCTCCTGAAGCTGGAGACAGTGTTTTTCTCTGTGTTTTTCACCTGAATGTAACTTTTAAGGGTCGTAGGGTGTTGATTTGTTGATTTAGCAGCAGAACTTTTGTTTTCTCACAGATAAATTCTTGTAGTTACTGACAACAGCCCTGGCTTGAGTTGTTGCTCCAGCTTGGCCAGTGAGCAACAACTCTTTCTGCATATCAGGTGTGCACGCATCAGAAGTGTTGATAAATAAATCATCCCTATAACACATAAGTTTTAACACTGATCTCAGTATGTTGAATATAAAAGAGAACCTGGTGCAGTCCAGAGCGGCGCAGGCTGTACAGACAGTCCAGTAATGAGAGCACGTCAAACACACGGAACACATGGATCCTCTGCAGCGCACACATCTGGAAACACATAAACATACAGTAGTGCACATCATTATATACAGGTTTTGTCTGTGATTTTAGCCGCTTTTAGCCTTACTCAATCCCCTTTCTCAACTTTTAATGTTTCACTTCTGACAGAGACAATCCAAAACGTATTCTTTTGTTTTTTATTTGACACTTATAGACTCTAAACCTAAATCCTTTGCTGGTTTAAGAAGGCTCCAAACTGAGATGACTTGTGAAGGTGTCTAAACGTGCGGTCCTGACCTGCTCCTCTGCGCTGCTGCTCTCACTCTGGAGCATCTGCTGCAGTCTGCCGGCTGTGACGCCCCCGGTGGTGTCTATGAAGATGACGGTCTGTTTCAGATGAAGGGCAATGTGCACGGACACTCCCAAACACACCTGCGGCACACACACACACACAGAGAGACAACAGTTAGCGTCACAGAAGAATGGGCCAAGTCCTTTTACAGCACTGCTTCTCTGCTTGTTTGAGTCAATGTTTCTGTGGCATACCGATTACACAAATATGACCAAATCAAGCCATTTAGAAAACAAAATAGAAGAATTGCAGAATTGCCACGTCTGCTTCTTCATAGCGACTTTGGGCTTCGTTGTTTACTCATAAGTAGGAGCAAAAGAGAGCTACTGCTTGGTGGATAGAAGTTTTGAATACATTTCTGTCCTTTTCCTCTGAGGTTCACCACAGGGGCTGCTCTTTGCACCACTACTGTTTGGCTTAACAGAGAGAGTCTGAAGTGTTGCAACAAGATTCATAATACCTCCACCATTGTGGCTTTGGGCTTGGTTGTTTGGAAAGTTGTCTTGTGAATTTTGACAGTGGTGGGTTGTGTTTTTTTGGAAGGCAATTTGTGATTTTCGACCATTTTTTTGCAAAACTAAAATCCAAAGTCCAAAGTGCCCAAAGCTACTGAATGAGTAGTGAAGGATAGAAGCTTCATACTGTCTTGTGAGGCTGGATTAAAGTTTAGCCAGGTAACTTCAGGTTAACTCTGGATATGAACGGGTCATGTTCTCGATTATTCATTATACTGCAATTAGAGTTTCAGAGTTTAGCTAGCTTTATAGAAGTGATGTGACAGACCTGGGTTTTGCCGGAGCCTGGTCCTCCCGACAGCTCCGTCAGCTCTCCAGTGTACAGGCCTGAGTCCAACAGCTCGTCCAACCTGAGGAGGACATGAGGAGGCATGTGAGGAAGACAGGAACTAATGAAGTCACTGCTGTATCTAGTTCTCTTTGGAGCTACAGTATGTAATGATGGGTGGACCATAAGAGAGTGGTCCGCCTTTTCTCTTTTCCCAAAGCTTTTCAATGAGTTTACTGTTTGAAATGTGTTTGTTGGGTGGAGTTTGAGGAGTGAGCTTACCTTTAAATGTGAGAAGACAAAAAATGTGAGAAGATCAGATGAAATGGGTGAGATATCTTATAATAAAAAGAAAGAAAGTCTGGGACCTACTTTTACAACTCAAGGAAATATCTGAGGCTTACAAACTCACTTATGAGTCACGGTTAATAATCACCATTACTCCATTACATCATTTTTGTCAACCATTGCAGCAGTAATCCTAACTGAAACTGAAATTCAATTAATTGCAGAGCCCTAGAAGTAAGGTCGTCCAATCAGCAAACAGGAGCGGAGCGGCATATTGGCCAGAACCAACCAGAGCTGATTGAGCTGTTCTCCTGCTTCAACCTTGTGTCAAATATTCACTTAGAATACATTTTTAACTTTTAATTTGTGAATTTACCACATAGAGATGGCAACAATCACTGACACACGTTTATGCTCTACTTCCTGGACGACAAAACGCCCCAATGTCTGACAATTTCCACAAAGTAAAATGAAACCTGCTGATGCAACAAACTAATAAAATGTACGTTCATGGTGCAGTTTCGTAGTGGCCCTTGGACCATAGCTCTCTGAACACACACTATATGACCAAAAGTATTGGCTCACCCATTCAAATGATCAGAATCAGGTAGGGCTGATGTGTGGTTTGGAGCAAAAGTCAAACTTTTAGGCAGAATATTGATATACGTATAGTTCCAAAAAGATTTAATAAATGGGACATATTCAAAGTTTTTTCATGAATGGCATTTTTCTTTTGTTTTTGAAAAGGTTAAACAAAATCATACTGAAAATCGAGATCGACCAATAAGAGAAAAAAAAATATTTTTATATATTTATATTTTTTCCCAGATCGCCCAGCCCTAGAATCAGGTGTCCTGATCACTGGGCCTGGCCACAGGTGTATGAAGTCAACACTCAGGCTGCAGACTGTCAAACAACACATTTGTGAAAGAATGGGCCGCTCTCAGGAGTGAGGAGTGAACTCCAGCGTGGAACTGTCATAGGAGCCACCTGTGTCGTGACATGTCCTCACTCTTAAATATTCCACAGTCACTGTCAGCTCTATTCGAACTAAATGGAAGCGTTTTGGAACAACAGCAACTCAGCCATGAACTCAAATGTTCAAATTGTGGAAGAGTGTAAATTTCTTGGTTTGACCTTGTCTAAAGACCTGACTTGGAGCAAAAACACGACTAACATTGTAAAAAAGTCTCGTCAGCGTCTCTTCTTTTTGCAGAAACTTGGAGAATTCACCCAGAACTCTAAGATTCTGCTGAACTTTTATCGCTGCACCATTGAAAGTCTTCTTGTGAGCTCTGTTACTGTGTGGTTTGGAAACATTACAGAGAAAGAAAAGAGAGCTCTTTACAAAGTGGTTTGTTCGGCCAGAAGAACTGTGCACAGAGACCTGCCTGTGCTGGAGACTCTCTATAAAAGCAGACTTCTAAATCGAGCTCTTCAGATCATTAATGATCCCACTCACCCTGTAAGAGACATGTTTGAGCTGCTTCCTTCAGGGCGGAGGTATCGCTCTGTTAGATGCAGGTCTGCACGCCACACTAAGAGCTTTTATCCACAAGCTGTTACCAGCGTGAACAATGCATTTTAAATCAGGCACCTTAAATTTTAGACTTCAGCACTTTTTAACTTTTAAAATTGTACTTTTTTATTGATTTATTTATTGATTGATTTCACAGTGTCTTTGTGTTATTGTGCCAGTTTGTGTCTGTGTTTCTTGTTTGTTGTTATGTCCATGAGCACTGAACTTTTGCAATGTTTTTCCAATGTGGTTTTTAACTACAAATGGCAATAAACTACCTACCTACCTGAAGTTAGGAATGGGATTGCACTAGTCATAGTCTGAGTAAAGACAGGTGAGCCAATACTTTTGTAATATACTGTATGTGGATCTAGTAGCGAATGCCTGTGTGTTTGTCCTTTAGTTAGCGCTGCATGTACCGGGGGTGTCCTGTCGACAGGATGGCCGTAGAGCTGAGCAGTTCTTCATACAGATCTGCTCCAGACACAGGGAAGGCCGTGTGCTGAGCCAGGAGCACTCTGCGGATGGCAAACAGCGCCTGTACACACACAACACACACACACTTTAGACCAGATTAGAAGGAATTGTATAAAGACGCTCTGCCCATTTTAAAAGGGGGACTATTCTGTAAAATCAAACTTATATTTCTACATGTTGGAGTAATCTGATATTGTCCTGAATCTTGAGTGTTTTCACCTACCACCTATCTCTATATCTATGTCTGTTTCCTCACTTAAACAGTAAATGAGTATATAAACAGTTTCTAAAGATACAAATAAACTAAATTAACTACTCCAGTTCTGTTTATGTGTGTTTTTACAAGAACGTTCATTGGTTAAATACATCGTACACAAATATGCAATTCCAGACTAGTTAAAAAGTCTTGAGTCTTATAGTTCAGATGTGTTTTCTTGATGGACAATGCATTGGATAAGTAAGACATTTTGTCCAGCAGAGCACTTCTATTAAAAACATTAAAATTAGGAGAAAAAAAAACACATCTGTTCTCATTTTTCAATGCTGCCTTAACTTCCTATGATTCTATAGTAAATATTCATCCTAGATTTCTATCAGTCTGATTGAGTTTGAAAATCGAATCCGGTGTCCTCAAAAACGTCAGACAAATGTAGGTCTGCACAAAGCTGACACATCTTTAAATCAAGGCTTTTTACTAAGGGACATTTTCCAATCCAGACAACAGGTGTAACAAATTATCATTACTCCAATTACATTTCTGTTGATTCTTTTATTTGGTCCATTTAGTGTTATTTATTTAGAACACACGCAGACACTTGCACAATAGTAAAAAAGAAATGTAAAGCCTAACATTTATTCTTAAAAACATGCTGGGGCCACAGTTTTACCCCACACTGAGGCTTAGCTAGTTCCAGTCTGATTATACCAGTGGATTGTTGTTTCCGGTCAATTCATTCTCTCGGAAGGCTAGCTCAAATGTCTTAAACTAATTAATTAATTAATTAATTGACACAAACTGGACAACAAGTTACAGCCAGACAATCATTTTCTGGCTGTATTTAATTTAATTATTAATGTTAAAATAACTCTACAAACTGAACTAGTTTCATAAAAAAAACACACGGCCTAGGATGTATTTTTATCAAATTGTCTGCTTTATATTTATGCTAATTGTATTTAGAAGCAATGCGCCAAAATTACAACACACTTTTATAAACACACAGGCTTTCCCTCATATGTGAAGGTTTGCTCTCTGCTTTGAGTTTAAATTCATTTTAGCGTATCTCAGCAAGGAACTCAAAGTAGAGCTACTGCTCCTCCACATCGAGAGGGGCCAGCTGAGGTGGCACATGCATCTGTTTCGAATGCCTCCTGGACGCCTCCCTGGGGACGTGTTCCAGGCATGTCCAAACGGTAGAAGACCCTGGGGAAGACCCAGGACACGATAGAGCACATGTGCCAAACTCAAGGCCCGGGGGCCGGATGCGGCCCTCCACCTCATTTCACGCGGCCCTCAAGGTCTTATCAGGTTTACCTAAGGTTTTAATTTTAATTTCAAGTTTTAGACAAGAGAGAGACCCAGGTCTCATGTCTCTAATAAAATTATTTGTCTAAAACTTAAAGAGTAAGTGATTTTTCAGACTAACGCAGACGTATATTCAGTAATTGTGACTTCAAATAAATATACAATAATCAAATACAACCATTATTTGTAGTACGTCAAAGATTAGTAAGGTTAATTTTAGTTACAACTGGCCCTTCGAGGACAACCCCAATGCCAATGTGGCCCTTTGTCAAAATGAGTTCGACACCCCTGCGATAGAGTCTCTCGGTTGGCCTGGGAACACCTCGACATTCCCTGGAAGAGCTGGAGGAAGTGTGTGTGCACAGGGAAGTCTGGGCCTCCATGCTCAGACTGCTGCCTCCGCAACCCGACTCCGGATGAAGCGGAAGAAAAGGGTATAGTATGGCATCACAAAGAATGAATGAAACGAGATGGAACTTTCCACAGATATTACGTAAACCAGAGCTAGCATAGCCACAGCGTTGTTTACAATATGCTGCTGTGTAACACCTGCCCTACACTGAGTGCGACTTTGGCCCGAAACGGAACTCACGCGACTCTCGCAAGACTGAGAAAGTGCCTTATACACAGACCTCGGAGCAGTCGAGTAGGGGAAAAGAATCTGTAGAGAGTCTAGTTTTCACGGAGGTCGCAGCGGTCTGATGCAACTTTTAACTCATAATACGAGTATTCTCATGGGAATCCAAATGAATCCATGTGGTTTTGGGAAAATATGGACCAAAGTGGACAGGAGCTGGTGCACAAGAAACTTGCATTTGTCTCATACCGAACTCACCTCAGTCAGTGTACGGGATCTGCTGCTCAAACCAGTGACATCATTAACTTAACCAAAAGTGGGGTTAATAATGCCATATGACATATCATTATGTTTGTGTGAAAAGTTAAGTCTAACCTGTCAGACACACTTTAAATAAACACTTGTGTCAGACTAAAAGAAAAAGAGCGTTTACCTTGTAGGAGATGGAGCATTTCTGAGCCAAAGCTTCTAGATCAGCAGACACCAGCTCCTCCACTGGACACACACACATTCACACACACACGATGAGTTCTGATGGAGAGAGAGAGAGAGAGAGAGAGAGCTTTCATCAGCAGCTCCTCCACTGGACACACACACATTTACACACACACGATGAGTTCTGATGGAGAGAGAGAGAGAGAGAGAGAGAGCTTTCATCAGCAGCTCCTCCACTGGACACACACACATTTACACACACACGATGAGTTCTGATGGAGAGAGAGAGAGAGAGAGAGAGAGAGCTTTCATCAGCAGCTCCTCCACTGGACACACACACATTTACACACACACGATGAGTTCTGATGGAGAGAGAGAGAGAGAGAGAGAGAGAGAGAGAGAGAGAGAGAGAGAGAGAGAGAGAGAGAGAGAGAGAGCTTTCATCAGCAGCTCCTCCACTGGACACACACACATTTACACACACACGATGAGTTCTGATGGAGAGAGAGAGAGAGAGAGAGAGAGAGAGAGAGAGAGAGAGAGAGAGAGAGAGAGAGAGAGAGAGCTTTCATCAGCAGCTCCTCCACTGGACACACACACATTTACACACACACGATGAGTTCTGATGGAGAGAGAGAGAGAGAGAGAGAGAGAGCTTTCATCAGCAGCTCCTCCACTGGACACACACACATTTACACACACACGATGAGTTCTGATGGAGAGAGAGAGAGAGAGAGAGAGAGAGAGAGAGAGAGAGAGCTTTCATCAGCAGCTCCTCCACTGCACTGTAAGAAATCTTTCCGTAAAAAAACAGGAAAATATACTGGCAAAAAATTACCAGCAAACTGTCAGTTTTTTTTCCGTTGCAATTCCACTCTGTTAATTTACAGGTTTTGTCCGTAAAACTCCTCGGGGCAAAAAACGGAAAGTTTTATGTTAATTTAAGAAACGTTTTCATTCAAATTACGGACTCTTATGTATTTTATATCTTCCGGAGACTTTTTCATACGGTGAAGCATTTCTCACACAAACAGGACAAAGACAGTGTTTTTTTCAAAGTCAAACATTTAATAAAACAATAATACTACAACATGAACATAAACAGTAAAAAACAATCATCTTTAAATCACAATAAAGACAATTTACCTTCAGGTTAAAACAGGTTTGTGTCAGAAACAGTTTAAATCCAGAGAGTTTCACTTTAGTCTTTCTGTCCTTTTAATCTCTTAGTCCAGATTCTCTCAGAGAAACTTCTGAAGGAAAAAAAAAGATGATTAAGAAATGTACATTAAAGACCAAAGCAGAATCTTAATCCTTTTTTTCTCCAAACCTTTGTGTGAATCTCAGATTGTTGCAGAAGCTTCAGATGTTTTCTTGTCCAAACATCACTTTATCTGAAAATACAGTTAAAATATAAATCATGTTAAATACAAATTATTATTTGTTCAAATCCACTAAAACATGATTCAGCACTTACTTAGTTCTGTGGGAAAAACTCATCCAGTCCTTGTTTTCAGACACTTCTGGTGCTAGAAATCACAATTTAAAATATGAATCAGTCATACATTTCTCAAACAGTTCACTTTTTTTTAGTTAAATATAAAAAAAGAAATATGTATGTTTTACTCACCAGAGCAGTTCAGATCTCTTCTGTCCAAACAGACTGACTCTGTCTCTGACTGTTGAAGTTTTCCCTCCAAAACACTTTCTTTCTCCCACAATGCATTGCTTTCAGTTAGAAATTACGGAAAAACCCGTAGAATTAAGAAACGGACTAGTTCATGTAAAACTACAGAGAAAAGTCTTTCTTTTACAGACAGAGCTGTTAAAATACATGAAAACACCAAAACGGACAAAATCCGTTAAAATAAACAGGAAACATTCCAGTTTATTTACGGATTTTTTTAAGAGTGTGGACACACACACATTTACACACACACGATGAGTTCTGATGGAGAGAGAGAGAGAGAGAGAGAGAGAGAGAGAGCTTTCATCAGCAGCTCCTCCACTGGACACACACACATTTACACACACACTGTAAAAAAAAAAAAGAAGGCAGTTAAACTTAAAGTACAATCTCTGCCTTAAAGTTTTATGTTGATTAAACTCGTGTGTGAGTCTGTCTGTTTCTCTCTCTCTCTCTTCATTTCTCTCCCCTCTCCGTCTCTTTCTCTTGCTCTGCCTTTTCTCTTTTATTCTTTTTCCCCTCTTCTCTCTCTCCCTCTCGTTCTCTTCTCCCTCTATCCGTTTTACTCTTTCTCTCTCTTCTCTCTATCTCCTGCTCTCTCTCTTGCTCTCTTCCCTTTTCTCTCTCTCTTTTTCTTTTCAACCTCTTTCTCTCTTCACTTTTTTCTCTTTGTCTGTCTTCTCTCTCTTTCTTCTCTCTTTTTCTTCTCTACCTTTTTTCTCTCTCTTCTCTTTTTCTCTCTTCTCTCTATCTTTTCTCTTTTCTTTTCAATCCCTTTTCTTCTCTTTCTCCTCTCTTTTCTCTCTCTTTCTTCTCTTTCTTCTCTTTTCTCTTTCTTCTCTCTATTTTTCTTCTCTCTCTTTTCTCTTTCTCTCTCTTTCTTCTCTATATTTTTCTTCTCTTCTCTTTCTTCTCCTTTTCTCTTTCTCTTCTCTCTCTCTCTTTTCTTTCTTCTCTCTATTTTCTTCTTTCTCTCTTTCTTTCTTCTCTCTCTTCTCTTTTCCCTTTCTTCTCTCCATTTTTCATCTCTCTTCTCTTCTCCTTTTCTTTCTTTCTCTTTTCTCTTTCTCCTCTCTCTTTTTCTTTCTTCTCTCTATTTTCTTCTTTCTCTCTTTTCTCTCTCTTCTTCTCTTTTCTCTTTCTTCTCTCTATTTTTCTTCTCTCTTCTCTTCTTCTCCTTTTCTTTCTTTCTCTTTTCTCTTATCTCTCTCTTTTTTCACTTTCTTCTCTCTATTTTCTTCTTTCTCTCTTTCTCTTTCTTCTCTCTTTTCTCTCTTTCTTCTTTCTTTATCTTTCCTCTCTTTCTTCTCTCTCTCTCTTTTTCTTCTGTCTCTTCTCTTTTTTCTCCTTTCTTTCTTTCTCTTTTCTCTTTCTTCTCTCTCTCTCTTTTTTCTTTCTTCTATTTTCTCTCTTTCTTCTCTCTTTTCTTTCTCTCTTTCTTCTCTTTACTCTCTTTCTTCTCTCTCTCCTTTCTCCTTCTTTCTTTCTTTATCTCTCTATTTTCTCTCTCTCTTTCTTCTCCTTTTCTCTCTCTCTCTCTCTCTCTTTCTTTTCAACCTCTTTCTCTCTTTCTTTCTCTCTCTTCACTAACCCTAACCCTAAGTGTGCTTGTGACCAACGTGTATATGTTTTATTATTATTTTGATATAATGTATTTCATATGGTTGTATCTTAATTGTTTATGTAGTAAGATCTGACAGCAGAGCATGGCACTAATCAGGCTTTTTATACAGAAAGACAGGCTTTTCTACTATTTTTCTGAATAATAAGAAGTTTAAGTCTAATACATGTCAGTCCGAAGAGATGTTTTTTAGTTTGAGAGTACTCTTTTTATTTGACTAATCAAATGTCAGAAGAAAATACAGTTATCTTTCCTCAAACATGAATGTCCATGACCGTGTGATCCTTTACTAATGTGTTTCTGACCTGTGGAGATGTCGGCCGCTCTCAGGTCTCTCACCAGCTGTAGCTCCAGGCCTGGACACATGTGCTCTCTCAGGACCACCATGCTCGGAGGTCAGAGGTCAGCGGGTTAAGACATGATGAGACTGCTGGGGCTGGAGGAAAACAAAACCAGTATGATGATAACCTTCACATGAAACAAAAACAGAGGCACAAAGATGAACCTAATTTACATTTTTCACAACAGCCTTACAAACCAGTGCTGTTCTTCAACTCTAAACTCTACTGTTGCCAGTTTTAGGACGTTCAATTGTGATTTGGAAATTACAAACCAAACAAACAAGCTCAAGGTAAAACACTTCTATTTATTAAGTTAGTTTTAGATGGTGTTTTGTTTTGTTTTTTGGTTAATGGTAAAGTATGTCAGGAAACGACATTTATATGAAGCTTTTGACATTAAATTGAAACCAAGAACTTGTAGAATGTTGTAAGAATATTCTAATAAACCAGCACATAGCATCTTTGGATACATGTATGTTGTCACCAAACCAGCTGACCTGCAGGGAAGGAGAAAAGGAGCAGAATCTCGTCCTTTGTAGCTCCATTTCTCGTTCTATTTGTGACTGTGTTGCTGTCCCACGGTCACAAACATGTCACGTTCACAGATAAGACACAGGATAAACACAGACATGAATAAAACCAGAACAGAAGAGTTTTTGTTACTTTACCAGAGGAAAAGTGGCGCCGCTGTGTTTTCAAACTGACCTCGCGCCGCGCTGTCACTTTGACGTTCACTTCCGGGTCTCACGCGCGCGGAGCTTGCTAGGAAATGAAGTTTGGAGCTTTTCGTGAGCTAAAATAGCCCTTTTTAATACAAACAATGTACTGTGTGATTTTATTTTATTTTCATAGGTCTACCAAGCTGACACTCACGTACATTTGATTTATATGTGTGAGTGCGTGGGTCAGTAAAATAAAATCCAGAAACTCCAGATACATACATACGTTTCCTTGGACCCACCACTAGAGGGAGACCTAGGCACATTTACTGTATCTCAAATAGAAACATGACGCGCTCTTTCACAAGAGAGACTTTTAACAACGAAAGAGACACATTTCCCCAATTCAAACCAAATCAAATCAGACTGATACGCTTTGTTAGACAGTTACACTGTAAAAAATATAAGACTGTTTAACTTAAAAATGTAAGTACACTTTAAAGTTTTATGTTGATTAAAATCATTCTCTCTTAATTTCTCTCGCCCCTATTGCTTTCCTCTCTTTCTCTCTCTCTCCCGTCTCTCTCTTTCTCTCTCTCTCTCCTTCTCTTCTCTCTCTCTCTTTTCTTTCTCTTCTCTTTCTCTCTTTTTTCTCTCTTTCTCTCTCTCCTTTCTCTTTCTCTCTTCTTTTTCTCTCTTCTCTTTCTCTTTTTTCTTTTTCTCTCTCTTCTGTTTCTCTCTTTTTTCTTTCTTTCTCTCTCTTTTCTCTCTTCTTTTTCTCTCTTCTCTTTCTCTCTTTTCTTTTTCTCTCTCTTCTCTTTCTCTCTTTTCTCTCTCTTCTTTTTCACTCTTCTTTCTCTCTTTTCTTTTTCTCTCTTCTCTTTCCCTCTTCTCTCTATTTTCTTTTTCTCTCTTCTCTTTCCCTCCTCTTTTTCTTTCTTATCTTTCTCTCTTTTCTTTTCTCTCTCTTCTCTTTCTCTCTCCTCTTTTCTCTCTCTTCTCTTTCTCTCTCCTCTTTTCTCTCTCTTCTTTTTCTCTTCTCTTTCTCTTCTCTGTCTCTCTCTTCTCTTTCTCTTCTCTTCTCTCTCTATCTTCTCTCTCGCTCTCTCTCTCTCTCTTTATAACTTAAAAGTCTAATTTGTAAATCTTTGACTCACATTGTCAAGTTACATCAACATAAAGATTTAAGTTAGTTTAACTTTTTGGCTTTGAACTTAGTATGTTTTGCAAAATAAGTGAAAGATGATAATTAGTAAAGGTGGGGTAGCTGATGTTTACACTGCAAACGTGATTTATGTTTTAAATCTGACAATTTCCTAAATCTTCTGACACGTGGTTAATATCGACATATGGTTTAAAAAACACTTCTTACAAAAATTAAAGTGAAACTGGAGAGGACCACCCGGGCACAGCCAATCAGAGAGCTGTTTTCGGCTCCTAATTAGAACTGAAATTCTTTATTATTCAATTCAGACAGTAGCCTACCCAGTGGATCTCAGTGCTGCATAGAACATATATTTTTAATGGAAATCACAAGGATACTAATTCCTAAAAATGTATTTACCCCAACTTTAAGTAGCCTAAATAAGTCATATGCATACACTAATCAATTGCAAATTTAAAATAAACACATAGTGTAAATACAATAGAAGAGTAAAGAAAGTTCTTTAACTTTGTTGCTCATTCTCAACCAAATCTAAAAGAGTTGCACTGTTGTCTTTAAAGAGCCTCATGTAGCTAGACCCCTGCTCTGTGTACTTCATGTTCATTCAGACACATTCTGAAGGAGTCTAAATACATTTTAAGCCATAATGTGAAAAAATATGGCAAAACCAACCACTTTTTACAGAAACAAACATGAGCGTCCTCCAGGACAAGAAACTGTCCATACTGTGGTCATCCAAGCAAAGTAAACAGACAGATTTGTAGTGATAAGAAAATTGAAATGACAAAACCATGCTTTTTGAGCATTTTTTAAGCATAATTGATGTAGGTGGGTGAAATTGTAAATAATTATATCAGTTTTCTTGGCTCCACGTCATGTTCAATTTTTCTCGTAAACTCTCTATTTTTCTAAGAGATAAATAAAAAAAAAAATACAAATAAATTCAATTTCGTTTACTTTTCGTAAATGAAATGTACTCGTTTTTACAAGGGTGCAGGTAGAAGTGTGGTTAGAGCTCTGGCTTCCCTATAAAGAGGTTGTGGGTCAGACTCTCGGGTCGGACCATATCAACATCTCACAATCTCTCTGGGTGAAGTTTGCATGTTCTGCCTGTGTCAGCGTGGGTTTTCTCCGGTTTCCTCCAAAAAACATGCATGTTTAGGTTCATTGGGCATCAGGTTGAGTGAATGAGTGTTTGTCTGTCTAACCCTGCGACAAGTTGGCCACTGTCCAGAGTGTCCCCCACCTAAGGCCCAAAGTCACTGGGATAGGCTCCAGTCACCCCCTAATGGGAACAAGAGGTAGAAAATGAAATATATATATATATATATATATATATATATATATATATAATATATATATATATATATATATATATATATATATATATATATATATATATATATATATATATATATACACATATATATGTATATACATATATATATATACATATATATGTATATACATATATATGTATATACACTTTTACCCTAGAAACAAAACAATACTCAAGAACATCATAATGATCTTTGATTTAACCAACAAAAAGTCAGAAAAACAAAAACTTAATACAGACAAACTCATTAAGCACTTTTTACAGTGATTGGTTTATTCCAACTGCCACGCACTCAGAAAATGTGAATAGTACATCAGACAGCTTTAGGAAATAGAGATACGACAATTTCACCAAATAAAAGATAAAACGCAGGAGGCCATAACTTGTTTTAAACTGAAAAGAACTAAAAAAACAAAAACTGATTTATTCATTGTTTGGATGAGTGTTGCTCCAACTTCAATTTTTTTTTTTTTTTTGCTGATGTAATTTAAACATTTTCTAGACTACATTTATGAATTACAACAAGTGTCTTTGTGTTTGCAGAAGTTACTAAATGGATCAGAGTCAGAGTTGGTCGAGGGCTGCATTTTAAAATATCGGTCCTTCTGTGTTACATTTAAATATGACAGTGAGGCTTTATTAACCCTAAAACAACACGCTTACTGTGTGTCCAGACTTATATTGTAAAACATTACATGTATTTGTGTTATATTAGGCTTTATAAAGCCTATAATCTCTCCAGGGACAAATGGAACAGAAACTCCAAATTCTAGCAGAGCAAGCCAGAAGCTGAAGCTCTGCACAGAACCTGCTCATTTCATCTGCACCAGCTGTTTGGATAGAAAAGTTTTGACATTTCAGGAAACTTTTTACAGCAAAGAAATGTTTTTGAGCCGTAAAGTTATGCATCATTGGAGCTCATGTTTTTGTTCTGGACAAAGATGTGATGGAGATAAGGTTGTCATTTATGTTTAAAAAAAAAAAAGGCTGTTGGCCTGTGTTTGGTGAGTTTTACAACAACAAATACCAATGTTAACATAGAAAAAAATCCCTCCAAATATGGCTACCGTCATGAGGCAAAGCAGGTCAATCAATTTAATCATATCTTTTTTTTTTTTTTGCATTTTTTTTTTTTAACACTTTTTTTTCTTTTTTTCTTTCTTTCTTTTTTTAAGAATCATTATCACTTTACTTGGAATAAAAAATGTTATGTTAAAAGCAGACTGTTTTACCACAGCAGTGTTGTGTTTTAAATGCATTACCTTTGATAAACAAAAGTTGCAGCTTCATGTGTAATTACCCTTTTGGTGTGTTACAATTAGCCCCTTTGATCTGTTACAACGGCCCCTTTGATGTGTTACAACTGCCTCTTTGATGTGTTACAACTGCCTCTTTGATGTGTTACAATTGCCTCTTTGATGTGTTACAATTGCCTCTTTGATGTGTTACAACTGCCTCTTTGATGTGTTACAACTGCCCCCTTTATTTGGTTGAGAATAAAAACATGTATTTACAAAGTCATTTATTTGTTCCAGACACAAAAAAAAAAAAAAAAAAAAAAACGCACAAGACAAACAACAAAAAACAACACCAAGATTATAAAAGACAGATGTACCAGTGCTTCCACAAGGACGACTGGTGTGTTACAGTTTTGGTGTGTTACAGTTTTGGTGTGTTACAGTTTTGGTGTGTTACAGTTTTGGTGTGTTACAGTTGACGCTTTGCTGTTGCTAATTGTCCCTTGTGTTACAACTACTCATTTGGTGTGTTACTAAATAAATGTATTTACAAAGACATTTATTTTTTCCAGACTCAATGTCCATAAAAAAGACACTCAAGACAAACAACAAAAAACAACAAACAAGATTCTAAAGACAGCTGTATCAGTCACCAGTACTGTGTTACACTTGATTATTTGGTGTGTTACAGTTGACTCTTTGGTGTGTTACAGTTGACTCTTTGGTGTGTTATACTTGACTCTTTGGTGTGTTATACTTGACTCTTTGGTGTGTTATACTTGACTCTTTGGTGTGTTATACTTGACTCTTTGGTGTGTTACAGTTGACTCTTTGGTGTGTTACACTTGACTCTTTGGTGTGTTACACTTGACTCTTTGGTGTGTTACACTTGACTCTTTGGTGTGTTACACTTGACTCTTTGGTGTGTTACAGTTGACTCTTTGGTGTGTTACAGTTGACTTTTTGGTGTGTTACAGTTGACTTTTTGGTGTGTTACAGTCGACTCTTTGGTGTGTTACATTTGACTCTTTGGTGTGTTACAGTTGACTCTTTGGTGTGTTACACTTGACTCTTTGGTGTGTTACAGTTGACTCTTTGGTGTGTTACACTTGACTCTTTGGTGTGTTACAGTTGACTCTTTGGTGTGTTATACTTGACTCTTTGGTGTGTTACACTTGACTCTTTTGTGTGTTACAGTTGACTCTTTCGTGTGTTACAGTTGACTCTTTGATGTGTTACAGTTGACTCTTTGGTGTGTTACAGTTGACTCTTTGGTGTGTTACACTTGACTCTTTGGTGTGTTACACTTGACTCTTTGGTGTGTTACACTTGACTCTTTGGTGTGTTACACTTGACTCTTTGGTGTGTTACACTTGACTCTTTGGTGTGTTACACTTGACTCTTTGGTGTGTTACAGTCGACTCTTTGGTGTATTACAGTTGACTCTTTGGTGTGTTACACTTGACTCTTTGGTGTGTTACAGTTGACTCTTTGGTGTGTTACACTTGACTCTTTGGTGTGTTACACTTGACTCTTTGGTGTGTTACACTTGACTCTTTGGTGTGTTACAGTCGACTCTTTGGTGTGTTACAGTTGACTCTTTGGTGTGTTACACTTGACTCTTTGGTGTGTTACACTTGACTCTTTGGTGTGTTACAGTCGACTCTTTGGTGTGTTACAGTCGACTCTTTGGTGTGTTACAGTTGACTCTTTGGTGTGTTACACTTGACTCTTTGGTGTGTTACAGTTGACTCTTTGGTGTGTTACACTTGACTCTTTGGTGTGTTACAGTTGACTCTTTGGTGTGTTACACTTGACTCTTTGGTGTGTTACAGTTGACTCTTTGGTGTGTTACACTTGACTCTTTGGTGTGTTACACTTGACTCTTTGGTGTGTTACAGTCGACTCTTTGGTGTGTTACACTTGACTCTTTGGTGTGTTACACTTGACTCTTTGGTGTGTTACACTTGACTCTTTCGTGTGTTACAGTTGACTCTTTGGTGTGTTACACTTCACTCTTTGGTGTGTTACACTTGACTCTTTGGTGTGTTACACTTGACTCTTTGGTGTGTTACACTTGACTCTTTGGTGTCTCTCTTATAGAATATATAATGATCAAGCATCAACATATTAAAATGTGGCCCTCAAACAACTCTGACTTTGCTCATTTCGGCCTCAGCTCGTTTGGAGTTTGAGAACACTGATTTAAACAAAAAAAAGAAATCTGCTTCTACAATTCTACTTATTATTCCTCCTTTAAACGACTGCAGCGTGTGAACTGCGATAACCTAAAACGACCACACCCCAATCTCCATATTCACGCCGGAGCTCTTCCACAGATCCTAAAATAAAGCCCCATCTCCTCCTCCTCCTCCTCTTCCTCCTGCTTTGATGGTGTAAGCCCTGCTCCAGCTTCAGTCCTGCCCCAGTCCGTCGGTATCGCTCCGGCCCAGACGCAGGCCCCCTCAGCCGGGTCAGTGATGCGGCTCTGATCCCCTCCCTCCACATCAGGCTCCTCGGGGGACCTCCGGCGCTGTGGTCCAGGCCCCCGCTGCTCGCGCTGCTGTTTAATGAGGCAGATGAAAGCTTCTCTTCCTCCCCCCATCTCTCCCTCTCTCTCTCTTTCGCTTTATGCACTTTGCTCTGATCCGCCTGCAGCTTCACACACCGAGGATTTTTACATTTGGAGCCGGTCCGCCAAGTGTGCAACTTTTCCTTCCACGCCCACGCTGCTTTCACCAGATCTGAGCGGGCTGGTGTGCGTACCTGTCTGACTTCTGCCTCTGGACATACGGGCCTTTGTCTGCAGCTTCCACGCTCGCCAAAGCAACAGTTGTATTATCCTCTGCGAGTTTGGTAAATATAGATTTTAGTCAGGCTACAATTTTGAACAGCACATCCCAAGTATTGTCTTGCACATGCTTCGATCAACTCAAAATATATTCCAAGGAGAAATCTGAAAGAGGTTCAGTTGTGCTTGAGTGATTGATCTTTGAACAGAACTATGAACACAAACAGACAGGTGGCATTATTGGAATTCATAATCTATTTTTCTTCACACTGTAACCTTCTGCAATCAAATCAGTTAGTTTATTTATACAAAGACCAATAATTAACCTTATTGTCACAAGAATGGACAATTTGTCTTGGGCTCTATCAACCTATGCTGATGTCAGTATTTACAGTTATTTGTTATTTGATAAAAGCCACAATTCTTTAAGTCTAAATGCATACAATTTACAGTAAATAACAACACAGCAGTCCTATCGGTGCACACACAAGGTTAGGCTCCCATCACTGCCACATGAGGGGAGCAAACAGGGTATAGAGTAAAAGCTGTCTAATTTGTGCAGCAACTTTAAATGTAGGTGTGGTTTTCATTTTGTTTGACCTGTTCTGTTCTGGTTTGCTGTGTGTATTTACCTGTGTGTTTTCGCTGAATTCATTTGCAGCTGGGTAGGGGTGGTATATAGTTTAAAAACCCGGTGTGATCTTCCTCTCTCCTCTCACAATCTGTTTGTCTCTGTGCAGGTCAGTAACATGTGACATGTAGCATAATGTTTGAAACGTATTAAATCTAATGCTAAGTACGAACTTGATGATTGGTTAGCAAAATGTTTAGTTTGACTCAACTGTGCTGGGGTGGAAGTACCAGACCAGCGAGGGCATGAGAGATAAAAGCCTGGACGCCAGGCAAAAAATGATTTAATGCACCTCAACCACATTTGCACTTTAGAAAATTTGCATTTTAGTACCTTGAGTGAGTGTGGCCTTTATGAGTTGTTGTCTTGTTGTGTTGTCTTGTCTTGTCCTAAATGTAAAGGGACTACGAATATAAATTAGCTGTTCGCTAACTTCGGCGCATTTACACATGTATTTTATGTACTGGTGTTCATTAATGTGCATTGTCCCTTTCAAATAAATCAATTAATTAAATTTAAAAAATGGATTAAATGAGGATTTGAAAAAAGCAGAAACTTGGGGCCATTTAAAAGGATGTTTAAATAGACTGTTTTTGGCAGTTATATTGAAAATGTTATGTAATAACACTCTTTATATGGTGAAGTTCTAGAGAAAATATGGATTGAGATTGTTTTATATCGACAGGGTCACACACAAAGTATTTGTATGAAACAGAAAGACAATGTTCATGCAACTTATTGTAATGTAACTTATACTGCAAATACATGTATATTGTTGAATTTTAGTGAAGAAGGGGGTAGGTCAGGCCTATTCAACTTAAGGCCCGGTGGGGTGCCAAATCGGCCCTCCGAGAATCTGAACCGGCCCTTAATTCACTTTCCTAATAATACAAAAATAAAATGGTAAATGGTCTATTTATATAGCGCTTTTCTACCTTTCCAGGCACTCAAAGCGCTTTACAATCTAGCATCCACTCACCCAGTGTAACAGACACTGAGGCAGTGTGGGTTAAGTGTCTTGCCCAAGGACACAACGACAATCTACTCCTTTCGTCCCACTGTGGCACCTGGTGTTCTAACAAATATATTTTCCCTTTTGTAGATTTCATTCTGGGTTATTACTCTGGAAATAGTGCCGACTTAAATGTCTTAATGTGTCAGTAAGTGTTTAGACTATAGTTAATTATATATTTTTACTGCCTGAAAATAGGTCTAGAGTGTTTTGTACTTTTTTCATCTCCAGTTGCATGTTTTGACTCATTTCCAGTGAGAAAATGTTGTGTTTTTCATGTTTTTTAGCAAAACAATTCTCTTTGTTCTTGTTCTATTGCCAAATCTGGTTTGAAAACAGTTCAAATATGCTCAAATAAAGATAAATATGACGTAATTTAAGCATTATCCGATTTAAGATGGTCACTTTTTACAGTGTACGGTCCTGATTTCATTTTTATTTTGCTTTAGAACTTGGTTAGTTCTGATCTTGAGATGCTGCAGGTTCTGATTTGGTTATGTTCTTTAACACTGATTTAGACATTTTGTAGAGCCATAAAAATACACTGCAACTTTAGCCATTCTCACTATCTACTCCTGTGAATATTTGGTGCTACCTCATGGCAAAAGTAGGGATTACTCGGCCCAAAGTCGAGTAATGTTTGATAAAGTCTTTTGTACTTTAACATTCTAACCCTTTTACAAAACCATTTAGTAGCTCGTTCACCTCATCGTCGTTTAAACTGAGCTGGGTCTGTAAGGTTAGTACCTGGTTCTTCATCCGCGGAAATACAAAACCATGAAAACATTCCCTTCAGGTGAATTCTTTTTTTTTGGGACACACAATGGACCCACGTGAAACCTACACCACCTTCTCCAAACTTCTCCTGAGGCCGTGCATGGGTAAGTCAGAAAACCTAGACCACCTCCACCTGACTGCGATCCAAAGTTACTGTTGAAATACGTCCAGGTAATGACATCATCTCTTATCTGATCCAGAAGAAGCAACAAAAACAGCCTTTGAAGCCGTGAAAGGAAGAGAAGCGTCCCCTTGACAGTCATCGGTCAGGTCCTGTGAGGCTTTGAAAACATAGCAGACTTGACCGCCGTGTTAGTTCTTCTGAGTCATCTAGAATAATGAGGGATCACAGAGGAGAAGCTGCTCACCTCAGATAAGAGCGAGTGTCTGCGCAGGAGTCAGAGGTTGAGCTGACCCGGTTTAGATTGGTTCAGATACATATTAAAGAGAAAGCAAGTCAAATGAAACGAGGTCTGCTGGTTTAGGACAGAGACAAGAAAACCATCACTGTGTCACCAAGGGTCTAGTAAACGTTCTAATCATCTAATCATGTTACAAACTTGACTGCTTCAGGAGTAGGCCATTCATTATTTTTCAAGAGCATCTGGCTGCAGACATTTTCACACAGCAAACACAATTTAGGTTTTAAAACTGACAACTTTCTCTCATACATTTTTCCACACATGCTTAAAGTCAACATGTATTCATTTTGGATGCAGTTTTATAGCTTAAAGATGTCTTTTAACAAACATTAAAGTGAAACTGGAGTGACCACCCCAAGCTCAGCCAATCAGAGCGCTGCATTTGACTTAGAACTAAATTTTTTATTATTCAGTGCTGACATAGACATATAATTAGTAGAGGCGCAGACTCTGATGCTATCGAACACTTAGCATCTGAGCTAGTCCGGTAAGATTTAAGCTAGTCCGGAGCGTTCTACTGTTTATTTTCCTATAGCCGTTAGCATTAGCCGTTAGCATTAGCCCGCAAAAAACACAAGTTATGAAAGATCCAGAGCGTGTCAGCTGTACAAACCTACTGACAACATTTAGCAAAGGTCAGAGTCTTGTTATAAATTATTGTTGCGTTTACAAACCTTTTAGTATTTTATTGTCGATAAAAATTGTGTAAAAAACTGCTAACGGCTAACAAATTTATACATCTTTTAAGACTCTAGTGACACAAACGTCTCTTTTACATGTTACTAGTGAGAAAAGCAGACAAATTACATAAATAACACCAAACACAGTTACAGCTTCACTTCTCTGTGGAGGCGTCTGTCACATCAGTGATGGAGCATTTCCAGTCTAAGAATAGGCCTATAGTAGTTTGAGAAATATAATCTCACATCGTCAAAGTTGTTTAATTAGCTTCATACATAAATCAGTTTGTTTTGCTCGTGGTTTTGCTGAAATCACTTGTTTAAGCTTGTTTTATCTATAAAAGTGACACTTCTGCCATTGAGTTCAGTTGATTTGCGTCATCACATCTACAGGAGGAATATGGCGTCGCTCTGTTCGAGTTGTAGCAACAGAGCAGAGACGCTGATTGCGCGTCTACTCATTTAATGTCTATGAGTGCTGACAGTACACTGTGGTCTCATTTTTTTCACAAAGTGCTGCATTTTTAGTGGAAAGCACAAAGTTTACAAATTTACAACTAAAAAAGTTAGCTACCCCAACTTTAACATTTATTCACCAAGTATGAATAGGGTTAAATGCACTGTGTTAAGTTAAAATGCTCAAAGTTGAGATATATCAAATATAGTTGATTGACAGTTGTCTGGATGTGCTCCATGACGTTTTGTAAATCTGTCTGTAGAAGTGCAGCTTGTTGAATGTGAGTGACTCGGACTGAATCCTCCTGCGCTGGTTCGGTGGAAGTGACAGTATTATTGTAATTATATGTATTTACTTTGATTAGCTGTTTCACAGTAGACAAATGTTGTACACCACATGTGTCAAACTCAAGGCCCGGGGCCAGATGCAGCCCTCCACATCATTTTTATGTGACCCTCAAGGTCTTTTAATGCTTTCTTTAATTTGATAGAAGTTCCAGGAGTAATCTGGGAGTCGTAACCTAATGAAATGATCTGTCTAAAACATAAAGACTCAGTCATTTTTCAGACTAATGCAATGTGTATTCAGTCACTTTTACTTCAATAAATATACTATAATCAAATATAGAAACAATGATTTGTCATATATCAAAGATTAGCCAGGTTAATTTTAGTTATAACCGGCCCTTCGAGAACAATCCTGATGCCAATGTGGCCCTTTGTCAAAAAGAGTTCGACAGCCCCTGGTTTATCAAGCCGGGTGCTAAGTTGCTGGTGCAAAAATGAAACAAATTCATGTGTTATTTATGAGCATTTTACACAAACTTTAATATTCGAAGATGCAAATACATCAAACTAAACAAAACAGACATGAACCACCTCAAGGTCTGCATCTTTAGTGTGTGAGAGAGAAAAATGTCATCTCTGCCGGGGTTTTGCTCCACTTAACCTGTTTTTGCACATGAGCAAACGCTTGATAAATCTGGCCCTGAGTGTTTAAAGAGAAACTAAACTCAGAATCAACTTTTTTTCACTGTCAGACTGTGTATATGGGGTCAAAATTGAATGATCTACTGTTTCCAGGCCTTTTTGGACATTTTTGTGCAAACTCACTCATTTTGCAGTTATGTGTGGAAAAAACAGCAGCTGTACTGCCACGCTGGGCAAACGCTGTCAGTGCATTATCAGTTCACGCTGACGTCACAGTGAGTTGACGCGTAAGAAAAGACATAGTGCTGTACAGCTTTCTCATCTGTAAACCTCAGGGACCTGGACCGCTCCAACACAAAACTCAGATCATTTACCAGGCTCACTGTTGACATTTGGTGCTGTCAATCAATGTCTGTTCACACCCACCTGGGCGTCTCTTAAAAGGCCTCCGGGCATCTCCCACTTTTGCGAGACTGTTTGAGGTGCAGTTGTGGGCGGAGAAAGCGCGTTTAGCCTCACTTTAAATCATTCATTCATTCATTTTCTACCGCTTAATCCCGTTAGGGGTCGCAAGTGACTGGAGCCTATCCCAATAACTATGGGCCTTAGGCGGGGGAACACCCTGGACAGTGGCCAACTCGTCGCAGAGTTAGACAGACAAACATTCACTCTCTCATTCACTCACAGGGGAAATTTACAGTGATGCCCAATGAACCTAAACATACATGTTTATGGAGGTGGGAGGAAACTGAAGAAAACCAACGGTGACAGAAGGAGAACATGCAAACTCCACCCAGAGAAATGGTAAGATGTTGATATGGTCCGACCCGCGAGTGGAACCCACAACCACTCTGCTACTGTATTGAGTGTTTAAATAAAAAAAACAACAACAACAAACTGATCAAACAAGACTGATTATCTGTTGATTATCACTATCTACATTCATACATTCACTTTGTTTTCTTATTTTCTAACGCTCGTTCTAAAACTTTAAGCACCTTTAAGCAGGGGTAGTAAGGTTTTGGTAAAAGTTTAAAATCTTTCACTGACGATAACTGCAATTCAATCGTTTTACTGGTTGGCTACTTTTGCCTTTTTTTTTTGACCCAGGGAAGCACTCACACTTTTACTTGTTTTACTTGTACCCTAACCCTACCCTAACCCTCGTTCTTGGTAACTAAGTTTTAAGGTCTAAATTTTACATTTCAGTTGAATAGGCCTGCTCTGAGCTTTTCTGTTTGCAAAGAGAGAAGTGTGTGATACAACTAAACCCCGTCACAGGTAAGATCTGTGGAGAAGCCAGCCAAACTTCATATTTGTTTTTTTTAATACAAAATATACTTTTGTGTTTATGGTATTTGCCAGTTTTGAGTAAGTCCCTTTATCAGGGGCCATCTGTGGACTAGACTTACACTGAACAGAAGCACCTCACTGCAGTGTTTTCTGATCTGATGTCTGATGGGTCAATGTTCACCACTTAAATCTAAAAACTGTCTGTAGATAATAGGTTTTTTTGTTGTTACCTAAAATGTTGCATTGTCAAGTTTTAGATTAAAAGAAAACATGCTTAAAATCCAATTTTTGTGTATTGTATGTGGACTGTTACGTATTAATCTTCTATCATATAAATAGAAGTGCAAAGTCCATATGTGTTTTATCTCTGCAAAACAGATTTAAAGGGGCACTGTGTAAGAAAAAATAAATAAAGTAATCCAAGTAATGTCCACTTTTGAACACCAGGGGGAGCATATCCAGTGCATTTTGCCCATATACCATGCTGACATCTAGCGTCAATAATCCACATTCCGGCCCGTAATAAAACCTTTCAAATACGTATAAATGTATCACAGTTGATGTGGATTGGTTAACAGTGCTCTCTTAAGTATTCATGTTGTAAAGAATAAATATGATTTAAATGTTTGTGGACTATAAGTGATAATTAAAATTCCTCTCAATCTTACACAGTGCCCTTTAAATCATCTGAGGTACTCATAAGGTCATTGTAAGGTACCAATGAGAGTTTGAAAGTGGCCATAATCAGTTTGATTTTTTACAGGTGTGGCATGACGAGGGTTCTCCTAGTTAAATTTAGCAGAAATAAAGATAGAAGTTAAATACTATTTTAACTGTATCTGTAAAGAAAATAAAAGTAAAGAAAAACCAACAACGCCACCGGAATGAACCCGGAAAGCAAATAAAACTAACTATAACTAAACAAAGACAACACAGGTTCATAATGATTTTGACAGAGGCATGATTAAGTTTAACAAAGGAGCATTATTTATTTGTACATTTGTTTCATGAGAGTTCCTTGTGTTTAATACCATTCATAGTCCAGTTCATTCATAGTCCATATTAAATCTTGTTTTCTGATCACGACGTTCTGATAGATCCAGACCATCCAGACTCAGTAAGGGTCCACCTCCTGCTGCCCCTCCTCCAATGGACAGCAGAGGCCCGCCATCGGCCTGTGATATGAGTTTGCCATGAACAAGCCAATCTCGGCAGGGAAAATAAAACGCAAGACAGCAGCAGGCAGACGACTCCAGTCACATCTGTAAAATACATTTGAAGTTAGTTAGAGTCTACTCTAGCTAGTATCTTAGCCACCGCATTTAGTAAAATACTGCGTTAGCGCTGGGTAACGTGGGCGCAACCAGGACACCGGAGCACACCTCCGTCTCTACACCGGTACCTGCACAAGCCCAGCTCGGCACAAAATGCAGCCATAGCCTAACGCGGAACCACAAAATAGGTCAGAGGGCGTGTGACACAATGAGACGCTCTTTTATTGGTTGCTGGCTAGCACAACAGCCAATAAGAAGCAAGCACCAAAGTGACAGAGTGGCCTGCAGGCTGTCCTGTCACATAGGTAACATTCTATACAAGTATAGAAAATCTAATGCTTACACCATATAAAACATTCTTTTTTTTCATATGGGTTTTCTCTTGTTGACCAATGTTAGTGAGTACTTCTCCTTTGCTGAGATAATCCATCCCACACACTCACAGCCGTGGCAGATCAACATCAACACACGAGCATTGCACAGACTGTGTTTAGTCAGGCCACAATAAAAGGACACTGTTCATGTTCAGTTTCACACAGACAGGACAATGACACAGCTGGAGTGTGTGATTGTCTTATGACTAATGAGAAACTAAACAGAAGGACCATTTCTCTAACATGAACTGTCTACAGAAGCCTTTCAGAGAATTTGGCAGTGGATCCGACTGGATTTACTGCAACTGCTGCGTTTACATTTTTGCTAAATGTATTTTGGGGGCAATAAACTCTGCCTGTATCAACGAGTGTTATTCAGAGTGAAACTGCAATCAACAGTTCAAAATCAAATAATACATAGTGTACTTTCAACGCACAAAACCTCTCCTGAAGCCCATGAACAGACCAGTATGTGCTTCTATAATCCTATCTTATCACGTCTGTTTGGCTGGCTTCAGTTTTAAACAGTCAGAGGCACATTCCAGTCTGCAGTGGCTGTCTGCTTTTCATTAAACCTAACCACTCTGTGCGCTTACTTTGGCACATCGGCCGTGCGTTTTGGCTGCGGCGAGGAGGACGCCAGCAGGAAAACGGCCACTATCAAAGACATTTGCCTGTGCGTTGTAAATGAGCTCCCCAGACGCTCTCCGGCAGACCAGCGTGTTAGAGACAGAGAAAGAGAGAGAAGTCCACGGCAGCGCGGCGAGGAGAAAAAACAGAATTCATCTTTATTTCAGCGCTCCCTGGGACTCCCCGCTCGTTATGCTGGACGAGCTGTTGGCATGGCAACCCAAAATCTGACCAAGAGGCCGCTTCCGCATGCACTTTCATATGAGGGTTCAAAGAGCATTCTCAAACACCAGCAGCTCGACTTACTGTCAGTGAGTAAGTGTGGAAAGACGTCTGAGCGTGCAGGGTGCAGTAGTTAAAGGCTTGGTTACTCACTGCTGCAGTCGTGTGGGTTCAGTTCCCGACAGTTGTCAAGGGCCAGTTCACGCCTAACTGTTAATTAAAAACACAAAAGACCTTTGAGCTTCTGTGTGCTTTATAGTTCAGGACACGCAAGAATCATTTTAACATCAATTGTTTTTCATCTGAAATCAAAGAAACAAGCCCACTTTTCCATATGTTGGCACTGCAACACTTTCAATACATCACTGTAAACAAATCTAATCACAACAGAGTGTCATAGTTTACAGTACGTCACCGTAAACATCACAACAGTGTCATAGTTTACAGTACGTCACCGTAAACATCACAACAGTGTCATAGTTTACAGTACGTCACCGTAAACATCACAACAGTGTCGTAGTTTACAGTACGTCACCGTAAACATCACAACAGTGTCGTAGTTTACAGTACGTCACCGTAAACATCACAACAGTGTCATAGTTTACAGTACGTCACCGTAAACATCACAACAGTGTGTCATAGTTTACAGTACGTCACCATAAACATCACAACAGTGTCATAGTTTACATTACGTCACCGTAAACATCACAACAGTGTCATAGTTTACAGTACGTCACCGTAAACATCACAACAGTGTCATAGTTTACAGTACGTCACCGTAAACATCACAACAGAGTGTTATAGTTTACAGTACGTCACCGTAAACATCACAACAGTGTGTCATAGTTTACAGTACATCACCGTAAACATCACAACAGTGTCATAGTTTACAGTACGTCACCGTAAACATCACAACAGTGTCATAGTTTACATTACGTCACTGTAAACATCACAACAGTGTCATAGTTTACAGTTCATCACCGTAAACATCACAACAGTGTCATAGTTTACAGTACGTCACCGTAAACATCACAACCGAGTGTCGTAGTTTACAGTACGTCACCGAAAACATCACAACAGTGTCGTAGCTTACAGTACGTCACCGTAAACATCACAACAGTGTCATAGTTTACAGTACGTCACCGAAAACATCACAACCGAGTGTCGTAGTTTACAGTATGTCATCGTAAACATCACAACCAATTGTTGTCATTTGTATTCCGTCACGCCAGGTTCAGTGTCTCTCATCATGAGTTTTATTTGGATCAATTCATACATGTTTGTGTAATCTTGTTTTGTCCCGCAGCTGATGCTCCAGTGCCCAGAAAAGTCCTATTTTCACCTACCCAGTGTTTCCCAAGAGTTTATGTAGATATCATGGTGGTGCAAGTGGCCCATGTTTGAATATATGTTATTTCAAGCAATTTTTGTTGCATAAAAATCCTTTTCTGCCTCCACTGATCAAAAACATTGCTTATAGATTAAATATAACTCCTTACCTGTGTTTATTGCACTGCTACCAGCTTTAAGTAATATTATATCCCCATTAGTCAAATGTTTTAGACTATGGGGGGCCGCCATGAGATCTCCTCTATGAATGGGAAACACTGACCTATCACCTATCCCTGCCCACTTGTCTGTATTTACTTGTGATAATCTGTGATAAATTCAGAATTAACATAATAGCGCTTTATAATCTGCTGCTTATTACAGTTACATTCTACAATATTCTGAAGCGGACGTCAATAAACCTATTTTAGATTATGTTTGTGTTTTAAATTGAACAAAATGTGAATTATTCCTCTACAAAACACACTAGGATGATAGATTTGTAGAAGCTTTGAACCCTCACATCTTGATCATTCTTTTGACTCTCTTGATTGGCCCAGGACAAGCAGCCTCAGGAGAAATGAGACTATAATTGGACGTGAAGCTCTCAGCGTGTCTCCTGTCTGCGTTGGGTCTGGAGAGGGTCTGGTGTGAGCGCAGGGCAGCAGATGGAGCAGGGTCCCGGCTCCAGGTGCTCTGCAGGGGGTCACACTTTCTGTTTAAAGGAGCAGAATGTTATGTGTGCTGAGCAGTGGAGTGAGAAAGAACACGCAGGGACACATCGGGACAGGACAGGACACTGGGTCAAGGACAAACCTTTGTTACAGCCATTTTGTCCCTGTTTGAGATGAAGAGCTTCTTTGTAAGAGGCTATAATGGGAATATCACTCTTTTTGTGATTTTCTGTATAGAATATAAAAGAACCTTTGTTTATGCACAATAAAGGGTAAATAAAGGTTGAAATATTTTCTGTGCAAAAATGGAACATTTCATATATTTGAGACCTATGTATATGAAAACCATACAAGGCAAGGTTTATTTATGTATTCCATTTCGTGGTTACATTTGGAAGCACTTCTAAATTACATTTTACATAACAGTACATTCATAACAAATGTGTGGTTATGGGGAAGCATATCTGACTTTGTTGTGAGAGGTCTGAGCATTGACTCTTACTCCTGAGCATATAACATAAACATAAACATCAGTAAGCTTTCAAACAGACTATAAAAATGCCCAGAAGGAACTACAAGAACTACACAAGTAACTCGGTTTTTGTTTTGACGTATCTTAAGTGTCGTTTGTTGTGATGTTTACAATGATGTAATACAAATTACCCTTTGTTTTGATGTTTACAGGGAAATAATATAAATGGTGACGTACTGTAAACTATGACACTGTTGTGATGTTTACGGTGACGTACTGTAAACTACGACACTGTTGTGATGTTTACGGTGACGTACTGTAAACTATGACACTGTTGTGATGTTTACGGTGACGTACTGTAAACTAAGACACTGTTGTAATGTTTACGGTGACGTACTGTAAACTACGACACTGTTGTGATGTTTACGGTGACGTACTGTAAACTATGACACTGTTGTGATGTTTACGGTGACGTACTGTAAACTATGACACTGTTGTGATGTTTACGCTGACGTACTGTAAACTATGACACTCGGTTGTGATGTTTACGGTGACGTACTGTAAACTATGACACTTGGTTGTGATGTTTACTGTGACTCCTTACGTTTATTTTCTAGATTAAACTCCAGTGGTCTTGTTGGTTGTTTTCATGAGTCATTTCATATGGTATGTTTAGTTTGTTTAATTCATTCAGCCGTCCTCCCTCGGTTACACATACATTCTATAAATCACTTTGAGCTGGCTGATAAAAGCACTCGAAGCCTGATGACATTAGAGCTATTGTTCATACGTGTTTGTTTAAAGTGATAAACGCAGCTCTCAGACATCACCCTGTTAAAGACGTGATTATGTCGGCCTCCGCGGTGATGAACTGGATCTCTGAGTGAACTTAGATTGTGGTCATTAGGGGCCAGTACCACCTGGGGCCCGTGTGTGTGTGCCCGGGGCCCGAGTGTGCGCGTGTAATCCATCAGTCCATTAATACACCTCGGGCTCCTTGCAAGTGTTACGCTCGGGTCAATGTGAACACGGTGAGGTCTGCTCCAGGGCACGGGCTTTAAAACACGCAGGCTTTAACACACACAGGCTTTAACACACACGAGATTTAACACACAACACAACACACACACGTACACAAGACACTCACTCATAAACACTCCCCCACACTGGACTGTTAACATTCATATTGTATCTCATATGTTATAATAATGATATAGATGATTTAAAATAAGGATTGTTGTGGTTAGGAACGTCACAGTGTCAGATTTTGCTGCTACATGTTGTAACAAAAGAACATCACATACTTACTGTACATGAAGAAGTTCGTAAAACGTCCAGGATTTAAATATTTAGGCCTACTAAGTAAGATCAGACTACATCTGTTGAATATTGAATATTTGAATTTATAATGAATTTGGTCTGGATCGTCTGGTGACTATAGGAAAATGTTTTTGTTCCTGTAACCTTTTTAGCCCCTGGGCCCTTTTCTGGCGTGTTCCCACATCAGAAGGACCAAGGACCAGGGAGGCCAGTGTGGGACAAACGTAGCTCCTGCTTTGGGGAAAGTACTTTTCTCTTAAGGGTCTTTCACACCAAGTCGAGGGTCGCCCGTCTGAACCAGTTTGGCAACTTTTGCCGACAGGCGGCTCACGTGTGTTTGGTGTAAATGGGTTTGTCGGGGGTCAGAGGAGCGGAGCAAGTCATGGAGGCGGGTTTTTAACGACTTGCAAGTAAAGTCGGTGTCGCCAGTTGCCACAAATGCAGCTGTTTGATTGGCCCGTGGCCACAGGAGAACCAGTGAATCAGTGCGCAGGAATATAGTGCGGAAAACTGAAAATGACGCTTACGGAAAAACAGTATTTAGCCGAGCATGGATTGTTGTTATTTACACGGGGTCAAACGGGACGTAACTACGAAGGACAATGGCTACTATTTGGATGGAGGAAAACACGGGGGAGTTACGGGGACCGCAGTACGAAGGCTGGACTGTGGAGGGAAATACGAGTTGAGTTTAATCCGTGAGGTAAGACTAGAAACATCTGTTTGCCGTCAAAGTTTGACAACTACTACTCGCGTGCAACTTATGTTTCGTCATTTTCGTCAAGCATTGCATCACACACATTCTCACTCTGCATTTGTTTGGCGACTGTTGGCTGTTTGGATCGTGTTTGTCTGAATGTTCTTTCACATCGGTGCCCCATAGAGACGTGAACAGACACAGCGTCGCTTCTCCCTACCGACAGAGACTGGGGGTTGTGTTGGTGTGAAATACCCTTTAGACTGAGAATCTTTCAGTGACACAGCGACGTTATTCGTTGATGCATGTTGTTAGCGAGCAATGCACCAAGCACGTTGGAAAGCTTTTGTGAAAATAATAATGGCATTAAAGTTTCCTGATGGCGGTGAGAGATGGATGAATGCAAAGGAACTAGCAGCACTAAGTCAGGGCACTAACAAAGAGGTACAGCAGGGCTTTGAGGGACCAAGAAAACAAAAACGTATGAATCTAAAGCAAGCTAGCTGATGAGCTAGCACAAGTTGGCATTTGTCACACAGCTAAGAGAAAAATAAACTGAAACAGGACTATAAGAACATCAAAGACCACAACAGCCGGAGTGGAACAAACAGAAAAAACAACATCCTCCACAGTATTTACGAACAGTCCAGCTTATACTGTGTTACAATGTTTGACGTCACCTTATGTCCCCTGGATCCAGTGTGAATGCAGCAGGTACTTGTTCCTAGGGTAGAATTGGCCTTGTGAAAAAATGTCTGTAGAAGTGTTCCTGATGCCTGGTTCTTGGGACTTTCATGTGTGAAAACATCTTTTATTGTGGCGTGCCCATGTTAGGCACCCTTGCCTTGGGCCCCCAAAACTCTACCAACGGGCCTGCCCATGACCTTTATAAACCTGCTTTAATCCACTGGTGTTTCACCACTGTTGTTGTTGTTTCACTTTTACAAAAGAAAACACTCTGCGCTGGATCACGTGACACACACACACTGTTCTGCCACTCACTGCTGCTCCACAAGTCTGTGTCTGTGTTATGTTCTGTCAGACTAATCATCCTGGAAATGTAAATATGTCTGTGGCCTGTTCTGTTTGACTAAATAATATCTTATACTCTAGTGGGCAGCCGGCTTATGAGTAGTGTCTCTGCCCAAAATCACACCGGATGGGAGTCACAATCTTTGCCTTAAGGAAGTTGCTTGGTTAGCAAAGAAAACACAGCTGAGAACACTGACTGACTGACTCTGAGCTCTAGTTTGATATTGTTTAGTAAATTTTAAAAGAGTTATACCAAATTTTTCTCTTGTTAATGTATCTATTCAGTTGGAAGCTAGTTCTCACTGTCCTGTCTCAGTCTAATAGTGTCCCGTTTGTTCACGAACTCATTTCTGTTGGATTCACACAACATGAAGCTGTTTGTCCTGACCAGAGTTTCATCAGACTTTACAGAGCTCCAGAGTGCAGCCAATTAGTGTGAGCGTCGCCCAAAAATGAGGTCAGTCTTACTAAACAGAGTGTGGGGGCACCTAAACCATGACATTCAGTTATATTTACCATTGTGTCAGGAAGGCTAAGGTCTGAGGGCCGGACTCCAAAACTGAACTACAAATGTGTTTTACACCCATTAACCACAAACAACTCAAAGTGATAGTATTTATTCTAAATCTGCTACTTTCATTTAGATGACTACAGCAAGCAACCAAACAAACAAACAAACAAACAAACAAACAACCAAACAAACAAACAAACAAACAACAGGAACATTTTTCAAGGTTTCAAGGTTCTTTTATTTGTCTCCCGAGGGAGACATTTTTCTTGGACCAAAAGGGGCTGCTGCACACACCAAAGACACATTACCACAAAAAACACAAAAAACAAGATGCAATACATCCCTCCTTACATTCTTCCATCATTTTTGTCTTAACAGTTTTACTGAGACCGGTACAAATGAATGCTTGTATCTGTTATTTGGACACAGTGGTGCCTGTACCTCCTCCCTGAGCTCAGTAGCTCATATTCAGGTACAGCACATGTGTGGGGTCTAAGAGGATGTTCCTGGTCTGTCTCCTCATGGACTGTTCATAAAGTTCCTGAGGGCTCAGAGGGACAGTACTGCCCATAATTTTCCCAGCCGTTCGAACCAGATTCAAAATTTGAATTTTTGATTTGAGTTTCATGAACAGGATCAATCAAACTCATTGCATTTCTGATCTTGCATAGAATGTTTTTGATTGTGTGTGATGAGGAAACTGTTAGCAACAAATAAATAATTAATACTAGTAAAATTAAAACAATGCATAGAGCTGTACCACAAAACTACATGAGCACATTTTCCTGTCTGTGTTTTAAATGGCACAGATGATGCACCTCAGTACTGAAGACAAGCTGACGCAGACAACACAGGTGATATGACGACTATCTGTGTCTGTTTTATCAAACTGAGCCAAAATAGACTTCTATAGTGGGTCGCTTTTGAAAAGCCCTGACCTAAACCCAAAAGTTCATCTGGAGTCCTGACTTCAGTATTTCTGTTCCAAAAGTCCACTTCATAGATGCTGCTAAGTGTGCACTGGAGCGAGAGCAGTCCCACAGAGAACAGGGAGAGAGGGGAGAACAGGGCACAGGAGGAGAGAGGAGAGAAAGGGCAGGGGAGGAGAGAAGGACAGGAGAGAGAGAGAACAGGGCACAGGGGAGAGAGAGGGGAGAACAGGGCACAGGAGGAGAGAGAGGAGAGAACAGGGCACAGGGGAGAGAGAGGGGAGAAGGGGGGGGGGGGGGGGGGGGGGGGGGGGGGGGGGAGAACAGGGCACAGGAGAGAGAGAGGAGAGAACAGGGCACAGGAGGAGAGAGAGGAGGAGAACATGGGCACAGGAGGGAGGGAGAACAGGGCACAGGAGAGAGGAGAGAACAGGGCACAGGAGGAGAGGAGGCAGAGAGAGGAGAGAACAGGGCACAGGGAGGAGAGGAGAGAACAGGGCACAGGAGGAGGAGAGAACAGGCACAGGAGGAGAGAGGAGAGAACAGGGCACAGGAGGAGAGAGGAGAGAACAGGGCACAGGAGAGAGGAGAGAACAGGGCACAGGGAGAGAGGAGAGAACAGGGCACAGGAGGAGAGGAGAGAACAGGGCACAGGAGGAGAGAGGAGAGAACAGGGCACAGGAGAGAGGAGAGAACAGGGACAGGAGAGAGAGGAGAGAACAGGGCACAGGAGGAGAGAGGAGAGAACAGGGCACAGGAGAGAGAGGAGAGAACAGGGCACAGGAGGAGAGAGGAGAGAACAGGGCACAGGGAGAGAGAGGAGAGAACAGGGCACAGGAGAGAGGAGAGAACAGGCACAGGAGAGAGGAGAGAACAGGGCACAGGAGAGAGAGGAGAGAACAGGGCACAGGAGGAGAGGAGAGAACAGGGCACAGGAGAGAGGAGAGGGGCAGGGGAGAGAGGAGAGAACAGGGCACAGGAGAGAGGAGAGAACAGGGCACAGGAGGAGAGAGGAGAGAACAGGGGCCCCACTGTAATGTGAAATTACGATCATACATTGTGGGACAAAATACGCATGAGTAGACATTTGTAAAAGAATCAGGCTCCAGATCAGAGCAAGTGTGTCTGCAGTGTTTTCTAGAAGAGACCCTGATATCTTATATCTATATTCTAGCTGTTGTTATAGCTATCTTTCTATCAATTACAGTAAAACTAAATCAAACTATGCTTTCATGTGTGAGAGGGCTTCTGAATCGTGACTTGGGGCAAACACAAAGCTGAACACCAGTCCTGAAGAAAATACTTTACAACAGCTGTCCCTAACCTTTTTTCTTGTAGGACTGGTACAGTCACTATTTTCTTTTCCAGGACCAGTCGAATTTTGGTAGTGCCAAAAACAACAACAGAAAATGCACACACCTGTATATTTGTACCTCTTATTGCTTGAGTTTGGTGTTTATTGGGTTAAGTGGCTCTATATCTTTATTGTAAAGCGTAAAGAAGACAGACTATAATCCCAAAATAAAATACATTCAAAGATCGTCTGGGGCTTAGTAGCAGATGGTCCGCGGTCCGGTTTTGACCAGTGGTTGGGGACCCCTGCTGTACAATATATACAGTAAATCACAGCAAAAATATTACATACAATAACTGTTTTAAGAAAAATACTCTAAGGCCAAATTTGTGAAGAGCATCATGAATCACATCTGATTCTGATAAATGATGTCTACAATATCTCTTTGTCTTGTTCTCGTGGACACAGTCTTAATTTATTGTCTTTTATCCTCCACAATAGCAGAAATGTGTCTTTGGTTCATGATAACATACAAAAACAGACGAGTTCATCAGACTTTGTACCAATAAACACTAAAGCAAAGCTGCTGCGTCTTCAAAGAAAAGAAGTGTGCTGCACATTCACATACAGCATTTCTATCATCAGCATTAACAAACTCACAGCATTTGGCACAAATGAACCTTTGTAGGTCTTTTTGTTGCCAGAGTCATTCTATATCTGCTCCTGACGACATCAGCTTAGACTCACCACATAGAGGCTGCTCTAACATTTTGTATTTGTTCATCTGTCGAATTCTCTCAATTAATAAAAACAAGACAATTCTTTGAGGTAAATCTAGTTTCTGTGTTCCACTTCACATTTGCCTCTATGTTTTTGTTTTTAAAGTGTCTAAATACACTTGAGTTTACATTTACCTCCAAACGGCTGCAGCAGTGTGAGAGTCACTTTGCATACATTACACTTTACACTGGTAACCATGACGATCGGGAATAAAAAGTCATTTAGCAAAAGTCTTAATTACGGAATGGACTCTGCAGTAAAAATTAGCATTTAAGATAAACTCCAGATTGTAGCACAAAGCGGAGCGAGAGTGGGCTGAGTTATGTGTGTGGGCGGGACCGTCTCCAGGCAGAGCCACGGAGGTGCCACAACCATCTGTCAGCTCCGAGTGCTGCTACGGCACAAAACACGCTCAAAACACCCTCTGCACAAGTCCAGAAGGCAGGCAAGATGTGTAAGCGAGAGACACATATTCTACTAAACTACTGTCAATGACTCAACTGGGTCTTTTCCCACCAAAGGTACAAGCACAAGTCTCACAGTGTCACACCTGTTTGTCCAGAAGAGTGATCTCTGTGTGTGTGTCTGTGGCTCTCCTCAAGATTTAGTTTTTTCCCCAGTGTTTTTCTTCCTCGTCGGGAACAAGGGAGGGGCCAAACACGCCGCACGAAGATTTTGGAGCAGAACGGCAAGTAAAGTGCCTCACACAGGCACCAGGCTGGTTTTTACTTCTGGGTCTGATCTACACACAGCACGCCAAAGCGCCAAGGCGCAGCCAAAGCCGCTCGCCAACCTCAAATAGGCTCCAGCCATATTTTCACGCTCAAGGCTCGCGCAGTGAAGCTTTAAGTGAAGTTTTAAGTCAAATTGCATAGAAAACATGTCTGTATTGATGCATTTTAAAGATTTCAGCAGCTCTACAGCCCAGCACAGACTGATCAAACATCAAGAGGAGAAACTGACCTGAACTGACAGTGTTTTTCCTTTTTTTTCCTTTCAAAAACTCACATCTGACCTGACCAGCCCATAGAGCTGATGAAGACAAACATATACAGTAAGAACAACTTTTGCTCAAGTGAAGTTGTTCTATGAGCTGCTGTTGACTTCCTCATAGAGACACAGAGGCAGCAGCTGCAGTCGCTTCTCTCCTCACGCTCTCGGTGTGTTATCCTTGCTTTACACTAAGCTACTCGCTCGTAGAGGGTACGCACCTCTTGCTCACGTGTGTGGTTTGTTTGGGATGAAAAGCTGCCCTGTTCCACTGAAGGCCCCAAGGTCACATCAGCCCTTCTCAACCCATTCTCCAGACATTGTAAATAAAGATGTTCTTGTTGCAGGGTTTATTCTGGATGAACCTGATTCAGTTCTGGTGTAGTTCTGCTTCAGGCCTGACCGGGTTTTCTGATGCTGGTTGTCTTTGGTTCAGACATGTCTAGTCCTGGTTTAATTTTGGTTCAGCGCTGCTTTCAAACTGTCGGCCAAAAGTGGCATGATTTCTGATAAAAAAACAAAAAGAAACACAGGACAGGCTTACATCGCTGAGAAGTGACTATAAAACTTCTAAAATGCACTGGAATTTACCAGTTTGTTCAAAAGGAATAATCTGTACAATATAATGTAACCTAACAGAGTACAATATTAATGATGTTTTTTATGTGTTATTTTAAACGTTTTAGTCTACGTGTCATATTTGAATAGAGCATAAGTAGACCTACAGTATATTTGAAATTGTGACCCTCGACTCACTCAGAGACTGACAGTCCAAAGGCAGCGGGACAGAAGGAAACCTAATTTTACTGTCAAATACTGTGTTTTGCATACATTTGGTTTAAATGGTTGTTTTAGCTGCAAACAGAAAATGAGAATATTGACACTTCCTTTCCCCAGTGAGGGACATACGTTAGGTTTAAAGTGAAGAAGCTGATTTTCACTGTGACAACTTTCTCTCACAAATCCTTCCACACACTGTTCATATCAACAGGTAACATTTTAGTTGCATTGACAGCTACATTTGAGCTTATGTTGGGTACAGTAAGGTTCCTGTAACTATGTGGACAGAACTGTTGGTTTGCCTCTGGTAATGCAGGGAAAACTAAAAACGGGCACTGAAATCACTCCAAACATATAAAAGTAACAAGAAATCAAAATCAGCCTTTACTTTTTAAATAGTTTATTTATTGAACTGTAAAAAAAAAAAAAAAAAAAAAAAAAAAAAAATCATTGAAAAAAGCCTGGACAAAAACGATGGTCTCCATAACTTAATATTTTGTTGCAGAACCTTTTGTGACAGTCACTGCGATCAAACGTTTTGTGTAGCTCTTGCCTCAAAAGCAGTTTCTTCCTCTCCTTGTAACAAATATATTGTGAACTTTACTATTACGTCATGGCGTTGTTGATGCAGTCCCGTGACTGTGCACCGCCAGTCACTGTCTGTATAGACCCTTTTCATGCCACGTCACGGTGACGTCACAGCTCTAGCTGGAGGCAAAAAAGACGAAAACTCATAGCAGACGCACTAAAAGTTCGAGGTTTTTATCGTGGTAAAATGTCGTTTGTTGTGAACTGTGACTTGGACTTTTGTGTCTAAAGTTAGTCTGACCTTACCCAGACGTGCAGGTGCAGTTTGATGTTCAAACTGATCTGTTTTATTTAGAATTCTAGCTAAAACTGTACTGTTGTCAATCATTCATATTTTACACACAAGACACCTATTTTCTACTTTAGCAAAGCCTTTAACGAGAGCTAACAGATTTTCAAAGCTACAAGCAACCAATTTTGTTGGACTAAATTAATCTTAAAATAATTACTATTATATGTTGTGCCTCTGAAGCACTAATAATGGGAGGTGCACACATTAGCATATTTAGCATTAGCTTCAAGACGCGAATGAACAGTTAAAGGACAGCATTTTAGCCACTACTGTGTTTAGCAAAGTAAAGCGAACCTCAAACAAATGTAAAAATCACCTCTTCAGTCTCGTGAAAGAGCAGATCCTGATCCAAGACGAACCACACAAGCTCAGACAAAATGCTTCCATCCGTCAGAAATAATTCACCAAAGTCTGTGTCAGGTCCCACAGAGTAAGTTACGATATATATCCTGACAGTTCCGAACAGAATTTGACATTTTTTCTGCATTTGTGTTTAAAAATCCCTCCAAAAACGTGCTAGTTTACACTGGTTTAAATGGAGGCTACGTCGTTTTCTGCCTCCGGCTAAGCTCCGCCCACCAGAATTTGACGCAATGTTTACTAACATGCAAGGGGTCTATAAACTAGAAGTTTGATTTTTGGGTGACATGCTAGCTGACTACCAGGTCCAGACCGGCTACTAACCAAAAGAGCGCGAGGCCGCTAGAAACTAGAAATTGACCAGATGGGATGGTGAGCTAAGAATCTGAGCCTGACTGAACCCAAGGCAACACGCCTGCACCAGTTCTTTACTCAGGCCCAGGACTCTTGACTCAGGAACCTCTCCTGCTCTGGTCGGGCCGTAGGAGGCTCCTGTAGCCGCCCTCAAACCTTTTTGTCCCGTCCGATTGCTGCTCGTGGCCACTCAGACTGACTTATCCTCCCTCGCACTTTCACAACCACACGTAACCATGAATTTATTTATTTAAGTCACGATTTGCATAACCCACGCTCAAGATATTGGAACTCTTGTGCTAAGCATTTTCATATAGACTATCGAATTTGCACAGCAAGATAATGGAATGTACATTTCTCTGAACTTGGATTGTAAATATTCGTTGGATTATTTTGTAGGCGATGTTCAGTGTTTTGTCCTTTTATCATCTCAATATATGCAATGAGCAAAACTTAAACCCCTCGTCTCAGTCTCTTCCTCCTCTCCTAGAGCTGAGCTCTAATTCTTCTGACCTGGCCTAACCAAATTCATAACCTTGGTTATTAAGGCATTGTTACCTGGCTGTTACGTTAGCTAGTGCAACATACATGCTACACTTGTGTGTTTTGTCCTGTGTCAGGTTTGAAGAGTCTTCTGCAGATGTTTCAGCTCCTTCCACATGCTCAGTGGGACTGAGATCTGGGCTCAGAGAAACACTGCTTTTCTCTGAGACATTCTTGGTTGTTTTTGGCTGTTCTGGCTGTTTTTAACTCATTCTACTGTTGAAGATTCATGACCTGCGACTAAGACCAAAGTTCCTGAAAGTCGACAGCACATTTTCTCTCCAAAATTGTGTTGAGATTTCATTAGACCTTCACCCTGTGCCAGCCGCAGCCGTAGCTCCATAAGCCTCAGTGTTTCACAGCAGGACAGTGAGTGTTCTTTTCTTGGTTTGCTTGATTTGTGCCTCTATGAACATAGAGTTGAGGTGTCTCACCAAAAAGCTCCACTTTTGTCTTATCTGTGCACAGGACATTGTCCTAGAAGCTTTGTGCATTTTCACACATTACTGTGATTTCAATGACCACTGAGTTTTTCTACAAACAACTGTGTCCATGTGTGTATGTGCTGTATAAATGCACAAAGTTAGGCAGATACATTTTTAATGGCAATAAGTTTTAAAAAATAAAATAAATAGGTCAAATAACTCTAAAATCCTTGAGGGACCTTTACGTGGAAAGAGTTTGGAGACTACTGCTCTAGGTTCAGAGATGTTGGACGCTAAAAATATTTTTTGTGAATTTTCAGGACAAATTACAATGTTGGAAAAAAAAAAAGTCTCCTGCCCACATCACCAAGCCTCTCCAAACGTGTGCTGGATCAGAGCAACACGTCTTTGGCAGGGTTAGAGCAGGGCGGGGGGTATCTGGACCAGTCGGAGCGGGGTGAGCGTGGTGGTGGTGGGGTATCTGGACCTGTCGGAGCGGGGTGAGTGTGGTGGTGGTGGTGGTGGGGTATCTGCTGCACCTGTGGGAGCGGGGCAGGCGGCTCCTCCTCTGGACCTGCTCTCTCCGTTTACTCCAGCCTCTGATCTCGCTCTCTGAATTATTTATCCGCAATAGATTCCTTCCTTAAAAGAGATGCAAATTTGTTTTTCCCTCCTTCTGCGGCGCGAGTGTGAGTGTGAGTGTGGGCGAGCGAGTGAGCGGAGGTTTGGTTTGAACACAAGCTGTGCCCCGGTCTACCTGCTGCTGGGCTGGGTCTGCTCAGGAAAACACACACACATAAATGACACAATTCCTACGTTAGAGTTCATATACAACCGTAACAACACGAGGTATGTTACAGTTCATAAACACACGTAACAACACAAGTCCTATGTTACAGTTCATAAACACACGTAACAACACAAGTCCTATGTTACAGTTCATATACACACGTGACAACACAAGCCCTACGTTACAGTCCATATACACACGTAATAACACAAGTCCTATGTTACAGTTCATAAACACACGTAACAACACAAGTCCTACGTTACAGTTCATAAACACACGTAATAACACAAGTCCTATGTTACAGTTCATAAACACACGTAACAACACAAGTCTATGTTACAGTTCATAAACACACGTAACAACACAAGTCCTATGTTACAGTTCATAAACACACGTAACAACACAAGTCCTATGTTACAGTTCATAAACACACTAACAACACAAGTCCCACGTTACAGTTCATAAACACACGTAACAACCAAGGTATGTTACAGTTCATAAACACGTAACAGCACAAGTCCTATGTTACAGTTCAAACACACGTAACAACACAAGTCCTATGTTACAGTTCATAAACACACGTGACAACACAAGTCCTACGTTACAGTTCATAAACACACGTAACAACACAAGTCCTATGTTACAGTTCATAAACACGTAACAGCACAAGTCCTATGTTACAGTTCATAAACACACGTAACAACACAAGTCCTAAGTTACAGTTCATAAACACACGTAACAACACAAGTCCTATTACAGTATAAACACGTAACAGCACAGTCCTATGTTACAGTTCATATACACACGTAACAACACAAGTCCTATGTTACAGTTCATAAAACAACGTAGCACAAGTCCACTACGTTAAACAGTACAAACAACCAACACTAACAAACACAAAGTCCTATGTTACAGTTCATAACAACGTACAACAAAGTCCTATGTTACAGTTCATAACACACGTAACAACCAAGTCCCAGTTACAGTTCATATACACACATGTAACAACACAAGTCCATCGTTACAGTTCATATACACACATGTAACAACACAAGTCCTATGTTACAGTTCATAAACACACGTAACAACACAAGTCCTCATGTTACAGTTCATAAACACACGTACAAACAAGTCCAAACATAAATGTAAAAAAAAAAAAAAAAAAAACAAGTTAACATAAAAAAAAAACAACCAACAGTAAAACAACACAAAGTCCTATGTTACAGTTAACATAACAACACACGTAACAACACAATCCTATGTTCAGTTCATAAACACGTAACAACACAAGTCCTACTTACAGTTCATAAACACGTAACAACACAAGTCCTATTTACAGTTCATAAACACGTAACAACACAAGTCCTACGTTACAGTTCATATACACACGTAACAACACAAGTCCTACGTTACAGTTCATAAACACACGTAACAACACAAGTCCAGTTACAGTTCATAAACACACGTAACAACACAAGTCCCACGTTACAGTTCATAAAACACGTAACAACACAAGTCCCACTTACAGTCCATATACACACGTAACAACACAAGGTATGTTAAGTCCACGTATTGTTACAGTTCATGAAACACACGTATAACAGCACAAGTCCTATGTTACAGTTCATATACACACGTAACAACACAAGTCCTATGTTACAGTTCATAAACACACGTAACAACACAAGTCCTACGTTACAGTTCATAAACACACGTAACAACACAAGTCCCACGTTACAGTTCATATACACACGTAACAACACAAGTCCTATGTTACAGTTCATAAACACACGTAACAACACAAGTCCTATGTTACAGTTCATAAACACACGTAACAACACAAGTCCTATGTTACAGTTCATAAACACACGTAACAACACACGTCCTGCAGGTCAGATCAGAGACAACCAGTTAAACCAACTTGTGAACCATCTGTCAAACATTAGAAAAGCCCATGAACAAACAATGAAAATGTCTTTTTACAAAAAGCCAAAACCTCGATTTTTGGTTGAAGCCATGTTGCGTCATATTCTGAAAAAATACATTTGACATTTGGTTGTATATTACATTTCCTCTGAGATTGTGTTACAGAAAACATACTCATTTTATTTTACTGATGTTATTTTAAGTGAGCGCTGCTTCAGTTCTGGCTTTGTCTTTGGTTAAAGCTGGACTTTTAAACTACAAAAATCAGACTGCTGTCTGAATGTTACAAGCTCTTGTGCTTCTCACAAACACCTGCAAATGAACTCTTCATGTTTTAGTTTTGGTGTAAGCACAGTTTTACTGAAAGCAGGATAAACATTTAAATCTTCACACATTTGTACACAACTTAAACAGGGGCCCAGTTCTAAAAAGTTAATACCAAGTCTCAATAGGACACATATTCATAAGTTACAACCACAAAAAGTGATGACCTCAAACATGAGGTTTTAGTTTTTCTGTTCACAAACCCCAGCGTGAGGATGAAGCTGATCGAATTGAGAGGGAGAGAAATACTGGTGAGGACATTTACTGCAAATTATAGCACAAAATTACACTAATTTAACAATTGTAAAGATGCATTAAAGGGTAAAATATAACTGTCATAAATTCAAGGCCAAGGCCCAAAAGCAGACACAGACAGAAGACAAGATTAACACTGTTTATTGGATCCAAAAGCTCTGTAGATTCAGATGAGCAATGTCTGGAGCTGGGTGAGGAGCAGGAGCAGAGTCTGGAGCTGGAGCTGAGGTCTGTGCAGAGAAGAGGCTGGTATTAGCAGAAAGTTGTCCAAGGGCAAGACAAAAAACTAGACAGAAGTGAATAAAAGCGCCAACAGCAGTTACCAAACGTTATAAACTGATGATCTGGCGAAGAGACAGAAGCAGCGCTGGAGTTTATTCTGAAGAGGTGAGTAGATGGATGATCAGCTCCAGCAGAGGTGCAGGTGTCAACTCCAGACAGACAGACAGAGAGAGAGCAGCGAGAGGGAGGAGGACGAAAGGAGGAGGCACTCACTGTTTATTGTCTTCAGAAATTCAAACATTACCTTAGGAAAGAGCTGCTTCAGGGCTGATTGTGCAGGAAATGTATTTGAGAAAACATATATTAAAGTTATAATATCTCTTAAAAGAAAAAATCAAATCAACTGGAGCAGCTCTTCTAAACAGCATCCACAAGCTGATAAACTTGGCCATGCTGGAATCTAAAGGAGGGGGTGAGAGGAAGGGGTGAAAGGAGGGGTGAGAGTGCAGAGGAGTAGTGGGATTGGTTTGACAGCAGGTGTTTGTGATAAAAAAAAAAAAACATCAGGACAGTCCACTGTAAAAGAAATAATGAGCAATGTGAGTCAAAGAGAGAGAGAGAAAGAGAGAGAGAAAGAGAAAGAGAGGGAGAGGAAAGAGAGAGGAGAGAGAGAGAGGAGAGAGAGAGAAAGAGAGGGAGAGGAAAGAGAGAGGAGAGAGAGAGAGGAGAGAGAGAGAAAGAGAGGGAGAGGAAAGAGAGGAGAGAGAGAGAAAGAAAGGAGAGAGAGAGGGAGAGGAAAGAGAGAGAGAGGGAGGAGGGAGAGGAAAGAGAGAGGAGAGAGAAAGAGGAGAGAGAGAAATAGAGGAAAGAGAGAGGAAAGACAGGGGAGAGAGAAATAGGAGAGAGAGTTAGAGAAGGGGAGAGGGAGAGAAACAGAGAGAGGAAAGACAGAGAAGAGAGAGAGAGAGAGAAAGAGAGAGGAGAGAAGAAAGAGAGAGAGAGAGAGACAAAGAGAGAGAGAGGAGAGAGACAGCGAAGAGAGAGGGAGAAAGAAAGAAAAGACGGGAGGGAGAGAGAAAGGAGAGAGAGGAGCAGGAGGGAGGGGAACAGGAAGGAGAGATTGGTGGATGAGAGAGGAGAAGGGGGAGAGAGAGAAAGAGAGATACAGAACAAGAACAAGAAGAGAGAAGGAGCCAGGAGAGAGTTAGAGAGAGAGGGAGAGCAAGAGGAAAAAAAAAAGCACAAATGTTGGGAGAGACTCAAATCACATACATGAGTTTAATTAACAACATTAAGGCAGAAGTTGTAAACTCTTTTTTACAGTGCAATGAAGTAACAGGGAAACAAGAAATGTGATTGTCCTTCGCAGTGAGACACACGAGCAGCAGCAGGACTGAAACTGGAAAAACTAAATGTGTCTGGTTTAAAAAAGGATGTAACTCTGAACAGTGGGCAACACACACAGTTTAGAAACAGATCAAGTGGTTTTAGTGTTTATAAGACTTTAATGACGCCTTAAATAGATCCACCTGGAGCTCCCACTGACTGACTCAGAATGACTCTTACAAAGTGTAGGTAAACTCTAAAAGCTGAATGCCTAAAGTTGTCTATTTCTCTTTGTAATGACCTCAACATGTATCACAATATAAAAGAGAACATCTACAATAAATATGGCTGTGTCTGTGCACTCTAACTACAGTCACGCCATTTTGTAAAGATATCAGAATGTCCCGTATGTCATAGTGCACTCAATGTGTTCACTGAGAGTCTGTTGTCTGGACCGCTCATGGAACATCCAGGGACCACTCCGCTCGTCTCGTCACTTCCTCATGTCGTCTGTTCGCTCGAGCCTGCAGAGGAAGTGAATGGGAGCTGCTCGAGTCGCTTCTGGTGAGTCCGCTGTTAATGAATGGTCAATATACCACAAGTATTTTTGAGAGAGAAGAAAGAGAAGGCAACACGGGAAAACATCAAGTCAGCAATATCTGACCACTATAAAAGAGAGAATCACATCATGGACTGGGACATACAAAAGATGGATACGAGAGGCTGTTGAAATCAGGAAGCAGGGCGCACAGACCATCAACAGAGATGAAGGAGCATTCACCTTCGCTCACACCAGGCAGGCCTGGACAGATCTGAGAACTGGCCACGCCTCGGAACATCTTTTAAGAGACACGTCACAACTAGGGATGCACGTTTTCAAAAATGTCTTTAACCGTTAGTTGGAGCTCTTCAGAGTCAATAATCGGTTAACCGAACACGTTAACGCGGTACTTTTTTATTGCTGTTATTTTCACTGGAAGTGTTATAATTGGACACAGCAGCTCTACGAGAGTAAATGCAGAGCAGAGAGACAGCGACAGGCCTTTAAACTGGGCACAACACGGCTGAATATAAGTGTGACAGTATAGACTGCGGGCAGCCTATATGCCACTAAAACTAAACATGTTTCTGATTGGTCAACGGTGACATCACTCGCATATAAAAGCGCTTCCGTTCTCGCCTTTCGCCCTCTGACCTCACGCTCTTACTTCCTGTCTCGGTTGTGTTGACACCGCTCGCTCACCACTCTCAGGTAGTATCCAAAATTCGACTTTATGCGCAAAATATAGTACCATTTGTAGCGCTGATTAAATGTTTGAATGTAGTGCTGCTGCCATGGGCCTGTGTAAGCTGCGACGCTGCTGTTGTGTGCCGCCCGCTGTACCGGTGGTCGGGTGTGCGTCCTGCATAGCGTCTCTACCGAAGCCTCTGCTGAGCACGTCCAGCTAATGTCAGGTGTGTAGCGCAACCTACAGCCGTGTAAACGAATGTTTTAGCAGCCTATCTAGAGGTAATGTTTACTTAATCTTTTAGATGTCCGCCATGGAGCTGTGGGTGCACTGTAGCCGCCTTGCCTTTCAGTGCCTTCCATTGCCAATTTGAGGGTTCTGTTAAGTGTCACTGTCTGTCTAGACACTTAAAAAGAACTGTATTCAAATGGACTTTGATTCATGAACTGTCTGCTTAGCGTATTTAAACCAACAGTATAAAACGGATTTAACTTATAAATTGTATTAATAAATGTTATATTTGCTTTTGATAATTTTTGTAAAGACAGATTTTCTTATGTACATTTAGAGATAATTCGGGATTTATTTTATTTTGAAGACTTTCGGTCTGTACAGGAAGTACATACGGTTAACGGAAATACATTGACAAAAAAAGACGTAAAGAAACGTAAGGTACATTTAAGGATAACAAAGAGACAGAAAAAGACGGCGAAAAGTAAAGAAACAAACATATTTTCAGCTACAGTCGACAGGGAACAAGGTCAGCTATCCATGAATGTAATGTAATGTTTTCTGTATGATTTGTATTGTTTTATTTTATATTAGCTAACGGTTTGCCAATGTACTGAGCTGTGTTAATAAGCTGAACAACATTGTAATGTGAAATATTTCTTGTTCTTTAGCTCTTACGTTGGTGTTGGTAAAGACAATGGCATGGAAATAAAAAAGTCTTTCAACCATCAGTTTTGGCCATACTCCGTTCGACTGGAAGCTACAGTAAGAGCTTGACCGCCGCCATTTTGCTTCACCACGAGGGCTCCACGGTTCACGGCAATACCCGCAACGTCCAGCAGATGGCAGAAGTTGGTCAGAAAATACAACGGTTAAAAGTTTAAAGAAAACAAAGTTAAAATGGAGGATCCAGAAGAAGAAAATCCTATTGAACAAAGCACAAGCTTACAAGAAGAAAAAAAAGACTTGCCTCAAGATGAAAGTAAGGATAGGCAAAGCATAGAAGTTCCAACCACAAGCAAAGAACAAATATTAAGTGAGTTGCAAGATGAAGCCCAAGGCACATCAGTAATGCCAAGACGTTCTGAAAGAGTCAGGGTACCTACTGAAAAAATGGTAACCTACCAAAAGGAAGAAACAACTAAAAAAGAAAAAAGACTCATAGCTGTATATGAACAATGGAAAATACAGGTGCGCGAAACAAGAGAAAGACTAAAGTTGGACATTTCAGAAAGAGAAATGGCAGAACTAGCAGACACACTAGAGCAAAAGAGAGACGATCTGTTAAAACTGTACACTGAAATGAGAAACAACATAGCACCTTCATCTGACATTAGAAGAAAAACTGATGCATGTGAAGCAGTGACACGAGATATTGTAAAAGTCATTCTAGAAAGAATAAGTGGTGTAGATGGAGACTTTGATGCAGAACATGAAAGAAAACGTTTACGTGGACTATTACAGAACGATTACGCACAGTCAATTTACAGTTCAACTACAGCATCAAGTAACAGCCAACAGTCCTCAGCTTCACATCTTGTTTCTAAACGTGCAGATGCAGCAGCAGACCTTGCAGCAAAAGAAGCAGAGTACAAAATTGTACAAGAGGAACAAAGACAAAAGGAAAGAATAAAAGCTTTAGAAGAGGAGCATAAGAAACAAATAGCAATTCAGACATCAGAGCTAGAACGTTTGAGAGCTGAGAAAGATGTGAAAGCAGCTCGTGCCAGGTTTGAAGCCTACAACAGAGAGTTGTCCCAACTTGGTGATGCACATTCAGTTAAAAGTGAACAGGTGAGCCCAGAGCACACACCCAAACAGAGTGCTTCACACTATTCCATACCTGTGCCAAATGCAGCTTCCTCTAGTGTCAGCCAGCTTGCACAGGCTGTGCAAGACAGCATAAGAATAAACAGACTGCCCACACCAGAGCCAACAATGTTTAGCGGTGAGCCAATCAAGTTTATTGAATGGAAATCTACTTTTATGTCACTTATTGAACAAAATGGCATCTCAGCAGCAGATAAACTGTACTATTTAAAAAGATATGTAACTGGCTCAGCTCGCAAATGTCTTGAAGGGACTTTCTTTAGAAATGATGAAGAGGCTTATAGAGATGCCTGGGAAAAACTGAATCAAAGGTACGGCCAGCCATTCGTGATACAAAAGGCATTCAGAGAGAAGCTATCTAACTGGCCAAAAATACAGTCAAGAGATGCTGATGGACTGAGGAACTTTGCAGATTTTGTAAATGCATGCATGCTTGCTATGCCTCATGTGAAAGGATTACAAATACTTAATGACTGTGAAGAAAATCAGAAACTCTTGCACAAACTACCGGACTGGATAAATGCAAGATGGAACAGGCATGTAACAAAGACACTTATGGAAGGTGGTGAGTTTCCCAGCTTCAGTGACTTTGCCTCATTTCTCTCGCTGGAGGCAGAAGTCGCATGCAACCCAGTCACATCCATACATGCACTTCGCTCCACTGAAACACCTGAAAAGAGAACCACAAAGGAAATCAAAAGAAACAAGGCAAGTGCATTTAACACAAACACCACTGAACAAGGTGACAAACAGACAAAGACTAAGACATACAGTTCTACATGCACTCTGTGCCAAGAGACACATCCACTCATTAAGTGCCCAAACTTTCTGAAAATGACACTAGAAAACAGAAAGAAACATGTAAAGGACAATAGACATTGTTACGGTTGCCTAAAACAAGGGCACAGTGCTAAAGACTGTAAACGTCGTCTCACTTGTGAAACTTGCTCTAAGAAACACCCAACATGTCTCCATGATGAAAACTACAGCAATGGTCTGCAAAGGGAAACACAAGGTCATGTGAGTACAGAAAATGCAACTCAAAGTAACTCACCTGAAACTGCAACAGCCATGTCACTAAATGTTGCTAGAGCAGAGCACACAGTGAGTACCTCAATGATAGTTCCAGTATGGGTGTCAACGGCCACTAATCCACAAAAGGAAAAGCTAGTCTATGCTTTATTAGACACACAGAGTGACACTGTTTTTATCGATCAGGATGTAACACGTGAACTGCAGGCAGAAGTGTGCCCAGTAAAACTCAAACTGACCACAATGATAGGTAAAAATGCAGTAGTAAGCAGCAAAAAAGTGTGTGATCTTCTTGTGCGAGGTTACAACTCAGCAACAGTGCTAAAGCTCCCCACTGCTTACACAAAAGAGTACATACCTGCAAACAGAGAACACATACCAACATGTGAAACAGCCAAACTGTGGAGTCATTTGTTGCCCATTGTAGATGAGGTTCCTCCTCTCCTCAGTTGTGAAGTAAGTCTGCTTATTGGTTACACTTGCCCCAGAGCATTAGCACCCAGACAAGTACTTCTAGGCAAAGACAATGAGCCGTATGCCATTCAGACTGATTTAGGATGGAGCATAGTTGGTAACTCAGTGCCTTGCAATGAACCAGACACAAGACTCTGTCACAGAATAACTGTAAAGGAAATGCCTCCATTCACTCCTGCAGATGCAATACGTGCTCTAGAAAAGGACTTTAAAGAGACTGAAGGACATGATAAAACGGTGTCTCAGGAAGATCTTATATTTCTTGAGAAACTTAAACAAGGCATAACAAAAACTGAAAATGGACATTACGAAATGCCATTGCCATTCAAAGAAAGGCCAGAAATGCCAGATAACAGACAACTCGCTGAAATCAGACTCAACCAGCTCAAAAGAAAACTCGTGCGTGACGAAAAATATAAAAGAGACTATGTCACATACATGAATGACATCATCCAAAAGGTGATGCAGAGGAAACAGATGATTATGGACCTGAAGGTGAGACATGGTACATACCGCACCACGGCATCTATCACCCAAAGAAACCAGAGAGACTGCGTGTAGTGTTTGATGGCTCAGCCAAACATAAAGGTACCTGTCTTAATGAACATTTATTGTGTGGTCCTGACATGATAAACAACCTAACTGGTGTACTTGTGCGCTTCAGACAGCGTCAGGTAGCTTTAATGTGCGACATAGAAAAGATGTTTCACCAGTTCAAAGTGAATGTAAATGATCGCAACTACTTACGGTTCTTATGGTGGAAAGAAGGTGACATGAGCAAACCACCTCAAGCATACAGGATGACAGTACATCTCTTTGGCGCTGTTTCGTCACCTGGTTGTGCGAACTACGGACTCAAACACTTAGCCAAAGAAAACAGTCTTGAGTATCCTGTAGGCTCACAGTTTATTGCCAGAGACTTTTATGTTGACGACGGAGTCACAAGCGTTCAGACAGTGAAAGATGCTATTCAACTGGCTAAAGAAGCACGTGAACTTTGTGCAAAAGGTGGATTAAGGTTACACAAGTTTGTATCTAACAACGATGTCGTTCTCAAGAGCATTCCAGCATCAGAACATGCAAAAGACACAAAAACAAAGAACTTAACATTCAGTGAAACACAAACTGAAAGAGCACTCGGCATTTATTGGAACATAGAAAATGATTGTTTCACATTTAATGTCACTGTAAAAGACCAACCCCCAACCAGACGCGGTATTTTGTCTACAGTCGCTGCAATATACGACCCCCTGGGATTCGTTGCTCCATACGTTCTAAATGGCAAAAGAATTCTCCAGGAAATGTGTCGCCAAGGAACAGACTGGGACGATCCGCTTCCTGAACATCTCAAGCCACGGTGGGAGTGCTGGAAAGGAGATTTGAACAATCTGAAAAAGTTGCAAATAAACAGATGTTACGTTCCTGCAACATTTGGAAATGTGATCAAAAGGGAATTACATCATTTTTCCGATGCAAGCACAACAGGATATGGACAATGTACTTACTTAAGACTGATCAACAAAAACAAGGATGTACACTGCAGTTTTGTAATGGGCAAAGCGCGTGTGTCTCCAACAAAGGTCACAACAATTCCAAGGCTAGAGTTGACCGCAGCATCAGTATCAGTCACAGTAAGCAATATGTTAAAAGAAGAACTACTCTATAACAATATTGAGGAATTCTTTTGGACAGATTCAAAGGTTACGCTGGGATACATAAGTAACGAAGCAAGACGCTTTCACACGTTTGTTGCAAACAGAGTGCAAAAGATCCGCAACAATACCTCACCACAGCAATGGTTCTATGTACCTACCAGTGAAAACCCCGCGGACATGGCATCAAGAGGCACAACAGTAAATGAACTGCTCTCGTCCAACTGGCTCACAGGCCCTCAGTTCTTGTGGGAAAGCGAGATAAATCTGCCAACAAAAGAGACTATTGAACTTCCAGTAGGAGACCCAGAGGTGAGAAAAGTACAGACACTCAACACGCAAACTGCAGAACACAAAAGTCTCTGTGACCGGCTCACAAAGTTCTCATCCTGGTCCCGTGCAGTCAGTGCTGTAGCTCGTCTCAAAAGGTTTCTGCTCAAAGACAAATCAAAATCACTCAGCACTGTAACTGAAAGACAAAATGCAGAAATAGTGATCATCAAAGACTTACAAAAACAGACTTTTTCAAATGAAATAACATCATTAAGCAAAGGAAAGGCATTGTCAAAAAACAACAAAATGCACAACTTGGATCTTTTCTTGGACAAAGACAATATGCTCAAGGTGGGAGGAAGATTACAAAACTCATCGCTTCCAATCTCATTCAAACATCCTATAGTCATTCCAAGAGAACATCATATCACAAAGCTGATTATCGCTCATTGTCATGAAAGAGTAAATCACCAAGGAAAAGGCTTCACGATGAATGAAATACGGTCCAGTGGCTATTGGATCCCTAAACTAAGTCAAACAGTGTCATCCTATATTCGTCAGTGTGTGTTTTGTAGGAGACTACGGAGACCTGTGGAAGGACAAAAAATGAGAGATCTACCCACAGAAAGAGTTGAACATTCTCCACCTTTCACATACTGTGGTATGGACGTTTTTGGCCCGTTTCTAACCAAACAAGCAAGAAAAGAGCACAAAAGGTATGGTCTCCTTTTCACATGTTTTTATTCACGAGCCGTACATGTAGAAATGTTAGAAGACCTGTCTACAGACGCTTTCATTAATGGACTAAGATGCTTTATCGCTTTGAGAGGCTCTGTCAGACAAATAAAATGTGATCAAGGTACTAACTTTGTAGGTGCCAAAAATGAACTGTCTGCAGCACTAAAAGAAACAGAGACTGACAAACTGACAATCTTTCTCAAGGAAAAACAATGTGATTTTGTTCTTAACACGCCTCACGCTAGTCACGCAGGTGGAGTATGGGAACGGCAAATACGGACTGTAAGAAACGTTCTCAACGCCACACTTGCTCTTTCAAAAGGACGACTCACAGATTCATCACTCAGAACTTTTTTGTATGAAGCAGCTGCAATAGTCAACAGCCGCCCACTAACAACGGACAATCTCAACGATCCAAGCAGTTTGGAACCAATAACTCCAAATCACCTCCTCACTATGAAAACCACAACAGCTTTGCCTCCTCCAGGACATTTTGTTAAAGAGGATCTTTATGCACGAAAACAGTGGCGTAAAGTACAGTATTTAGCTGAACAATTCTGGAGCAGATGGAAGAGAGAATATCTTCACAACATTATGGTCCGGCAGAGATGGCACATTCCTAAAAGAAATATGCAAATAGGTGACATAGTGATGGACAAAGATGAAACACAACCGCGATCCCAATGGAAACTTGCAAGAGTCGTGGACATTGTAACAGATAGTGACGGACTTGTGAGAAAAGTCAAAATAGCTTATGCTGACAGAAATATTAACAAAAGGGGTGAACGTTTACACAAAATGTCTATTGTAGAACGCCCAGTTCACAAGTTAGTTTTGCTATTAGAAGGTTAAGTAAAAGCTATTGTATTGAAATTTTAAGGTTATTACATGTTTACAAGGTAATGTTATGGTTATATTACTCAGTTGAGAAATTATTTGTGTTTTATATTTTGTGACAGCAAATAATTTGGTGGGAGTGTAAAGACAGATTTTCTTATGTACATTTAGAGATAATTCGGGATTTATTTTATTTTGAAGACTTTCGGTCTGTACAGGAAGTACATACGGTTAACGGAAATACATTGACAAAAAAAGACGTAAAGAAACGTAAGGTACATTTAAGGATAACAAAGAGACAGAAAAAGACGGCGAAAAGTAAAGAAACAAACATATTTTCAGCTACAGTCGACAGGGAACAAGGTCAGCTATCCATGAATGTAATGTAATGTTTTCTGTATGATTTGTATTGTTTTATTTTATATTAGCTAACGGTTTGCCAATGTACTGAGCTGTGTTAATAAGCTGAACAACATTGTAATGTGAAATATTTCTTGTTCTTTAGCTCTTACGTTGGTGTTGGTAAAGACAATGGCATGGAAATAAAAAAGTCTTTCAACCATCAGTTTTGGCCATACTCCGTTCGACTGGAAGCTACAATTTTGACTCAAGCCTCTGACTATTGACAACGAACCTACATCTAGCTAATTGGTCCTGGGCCAACTCCCAGGTGGCGTTGTTGGTTTTTGTTTTATTTTATTTTCAGCTAAAGTTAAACACACATTACACATAATTTATTAATTTCCTGACTTGTGAATATTATTGTTATTCTTTACCCACCCTGCCACATAAGCCTCTATAAATACTGTTTTAATGCACTGTTGCACTGTGTATCATATAAAACTACTCTCAAATAAGGAGTCATGTTTTAACGATGCTGCCAACGTTAGCTGCTTACCTTAGCTTGTCTTGAACAGGTAAAAACATTGATAGTTTCCCAGAGAAGTTGAATAGCCCAGTCTGTTTTCTTCACCAACATACAGTAAAATCCAAGGTAATCCTGCATTGTTGATATTTGTCCATAAACACCGCGGTGTCACAGGTTTGCTCAAGCCTTGTGAGATAAACAGTGTTTTTGTAGTTTTTTTGTTTGATCTTTTCTTCCTTACCTGACAAACGCCAGAACTGTTCAGGGGCAGTTAGCGCCATCTGCTGGAGCAATTGAATATTTGTCAGTTAACCGATGAAAGACGTGTCACTCGGTCAACGCCTTAAGGGTCTTTCACACCAAGCCGAGGGTCGCCTGTCTGAACCGGTTTGGCAACTTCTGCCGACAGGCGGCTCACATGTGTTTGGTGTGAATGGCACTGTCGGGGGGTCAGAGGAGAGCGGAGCACGTCGTGGAGGCGAGGTTTTGAAGACTTGCTCGTAAAGTCGGCATCGTCAGCGGTCGGTAGTTGCCGCATATGCAGCTGTTTGATTGGCCCGTGGCCAGCGAATCAGTGTGCAAGAAAATGGTGCGGAAAACCGAAAATGCCGCTTATGGAAAAACAGTATTTACCTGAGCATGGATTGTTGTTATTTGCCGGGTTCAAACGAGACGTAAGTACGGAGAAGAATGGCGACTACTTGGTCCGAGGAAAACAAAGATGGAGGAGTACAGCTGTAGTACGAAGGCTGGACTGTAGCGGGAAATAGAAGTTTAGTCTAATCCGTGAGGTAAGATAAAAATCTGTTCGCCACAGAGTTTGACAACTACTCGCACACAACTTCTGTTTTGTCTTTTTCGTCGAGCGTTACGTCACGCGCATGCTCACTCGGCATTTGTTCGCCGACTGTTGGCTGCTTGGATCGTGTTTGTGTGAAGGCTTTTTTACATCGATGCGCCCCAAAGAGACTAGAACAGACGGTGCGTCGCTCCTCCTACCGACAGAGACTGGGAGTTGTGTTGGTGTGAAAAAGCCTTTAGTCACGGTTAACTGGTTAATCGGTTAACCATGAACACCCCTATTCACAACACTAGACGAAGGTGGAAGTCCTGCTGCTGAACTTGTCAGGTACGAACTTATAGCTTATATCAGAGGAAAATCATATGCTTAATAATCAAAGTAGACAGATAGTAGAAAGGCTTCAAAGTTGTCATCTGGACAGTGTTTCCGAAGACCAAGACATTTCAACTCTCATTTGACTACTTTGAAGCCTTTACTACGGATCACTCCTGGACGAATGAGGGACTACACCACCAAAGTAGACAGAATGAATTTACCAAACATACTGTGGTTCCTCTGTCGGTGCTAGACTGTGGGTCTTGTAGTTTATCTGTGGGCCACTATTAGTAAAAATCCGAAATCATCCTGGGGCCACATAAAATCATCTCGAGGGTCAAAAGCGGCCCCTGAGATGCCACCAGTTTGACACACCTGTCATAACTCTGTCTTCACTTTCTTCTGTCTAAATTGTTGCCAGTCTTTGTTTTATTTATTTATTCATTTTATTTTTATTTTATAGTTCTTAATGAGGGGGGAAAATCGAAGTTTACTCACTTAAATATAAATAATATATATATTTTTTTATCCAAGGAAAAATACAATGTTAAAAAAAAAAGAAAAAGAAAAAAGAATTGTGCTGCTGACACAATCCTGCGTGATCTCTCTCATTACCGGTAAAACACTGCTCCCCCCCTGTCCCCTTGTCTCCTCCCACCTCCTCTGACCCCGCCCCCTCCTCGCGCTCAGCCTCCCGGAGCCTCTCTCTCATCCATCCACACTGCGGAGTTTGGCTTCGGACGGGACAGAGCGAGGTGACGCGTGGAATACAAGCAAGCCCACGGACACGGCAGGATTTTCCTTTGGTTTCGGTTTCACGCGCGTACGTACGTCTCCGGGCCGGACATGGCTTCACTCCGCGGAGGACTGGCTCTGCTCTTCCTGCACGTTCTTCTGCTCCAGAGCGGTGAGTGTTTCTGTCACAAAGTTTTACGGTGTCTGCGTCTGCAAAGTCCCTCCACGCGTGAAAGCTTGTTGCGCGCTCTGAGCACGAAACAGACAAACGCGAGGGGAAGTGGGAGCGTTTCATTTGACTCGCGGTAAAGTGAGAAAAGCCGTGGCTGCAGTCAGAGTCATCACGAGCCCGCAAAGTGCTTTTCCAGGACGGTCCACCTCCCTCCCTCCCACGCGCACGGTCCTGCCCGGGTCACGCTCCGGGACGGTCCGGTGCTACTGCTGCTGCTGCTGGGTTTTTACGATGACCGCTGCTGGGAAAGAGTCCAAATGTAAATCAAGTGGTGGGTGTTGTTTTGAAGATACAGTATAAGCTTGGACAGTGTTTTTCATCCAGTGAGTAGAAGAAGCACGATTCAGAGATTCGTTTGAAAATAATATTATACAAATATTCTCGTTTTGGAGTGTGCAGCAAAACTTGTCATCGAAATGAAAGAAAAGCATTTACTATGTATAAAGAATAAGTTCAAATGTCGTTAACAATATTTTTGTCATTAGATAATTCCCTAATGGATTTAGATTTGCGATATTTGAGTTTGACGTTTAATCGGTTAGTAATCGGTCGATGGAGTCTTAGTCCACCAACATTTTTATAAAGATTTATTTTGAACAGCAACAAGAAATCTTGTTGGTCTAATCTAGGGATGCACCGATGATACTGGGATCGGATATCGGTGCCGATCCAGGACATTTTGCTGGATCATCAGCTCCAATTGGACATAATGAGACTGATGTACAGGCTGGTGTTGATCCAGAACGTGATGAGCATTTTTCTTTGAATAAAACAACAAAACAGGACCAGAGCAGCTGTTTGGATCAGGTCTGAACTAGGGATGGGACGATATTAAAATTTGCACCCACGATTATTGTGACCAAAAAAATCACGATTAACGATATCATCACGATAATTTACTAAATGTAAAAGTGCACAGATTCAAAGTCACTGAAATATTTATTAGTGCACAATACGTATGTTTGTGTTTGAACAACTACTTATTGTATTTTGATCTAAGTACAATCAATAATGATTCAAAGTGAACAAATGTTTACAGTGTTGAGCAAAAATCTACTAACTTTGTCTCAGAGTCATTAATTAACTTTAACACTTGAAGCTTTTGTTCTGTTTAACCATAATACAGCTTCTTACTGAGTCAGTTTTTAGTTGCTCTTATGAAGCCACAGGCGCACACCTGCTGCTTTAATTGCAGTTAATTGCAATTATGATTATCACGATTATGAAAAAACGCCACGATTATTTATTTGCGATCCTTAATCGCAATTAGCGATAATATCGTATATCGTCCCATCCCTAGTCTGAACCGGTCTAACAGACGTCTGAATGTCACTTTTAAGGGTTGTAGGTGGGGTTTCATTCACAAATGTTGATTTAGCAGCAGAACTTCTGTTTTCTCAAAGATAAACTCTTGTAGTTACTGACAACAGAGCTTTTCTCACTTGTTTCCACTGTTTGTGTCGATGTTTTCTGCAGGATGGGTGCAGGATTCTCCACATTGATAAACAAAACATCCCTCTATGAGTAACAGTTACATAACACAATATGACCAAATTTACTATGTTTTTTAAGAAAAAAAAAAATGTCAGTCTTGTCACTTGTTTCGGTTGATATCGAGTATGTATTGTAACTGAAAAAGCTGTATAGGTGCGTCCCTAAATCATTTTTGGAGTAAATTGTTGTCTTTGCAGATCCAGTTCAAATATGGTGTTTGTAAAAATGTATTTTTATTTATGAATATTAACAACATTCTTATCTTAATCTTAACCTGCCTCAAGCACCAGCCCTAAACGTACACATTTACGTTTTTTTTCATATCGTGCATTATACACGGCGTAACGTATTTGTGCAAAAAAGGCCTGAATCTGTGCTCATCCTGCGCTATTTATGTCGTGATATAGATACGCTTTACTGTGATACTCTGTTGTTTTATCAGGTTTTAAAGATTTCATTGAACAGCAACAAAAAGAAGATGATTAGCTGAAGAGAGACAATGACACTGTTCTAACGTTTCCATTTGCAATCAGTCGATTAGCAAGTCTTCCTCATTCTGTTAGACAAAGTAAGAAGACCTATTGCTGTTGAAAGTTTAAAAGAAAATGATTGTGTATTTTCATTTGAGGCTCCATTTATTGAATTATTAAATGACAGTTTCACCAGACATGGACAACGTTATTTAACTGCTTGACTTTGATATTGTTCGTTTATATTTTTGAACAGATAAAAGTTGCTGTAGTGTTCGTTGGCCGCCTGAATGACTGAGGTCCGGAGCTCACCGACCTTACTGCTGAGTACGGCCAGAACCTGCCTTTTTAAAGTCGTTTTGTAGAAAATCTTCCCATCCAAGTCTTTTGGAGCACAGTTTGGGTCAGAGAAATGATCAGATCAGAAGATATTTTTAGTTCCAGAGCTTTTTACTCGACTCATCGTGGATGGAACATGTCTTTAGTCTTTAGTCAACCAAGAATGTCTTTGATCAGCTGCAGTCCTGTTTGAATAAGTGGTCTGCTGCGAAAGGTTGGCAAGCCTTGGACTTGGCCCTGCATGGTTTGAATATTGAGTGGATAGTTTATATATGTAAAAAAAAAAAAAAAAAAACTGCCCCATCGAGATACAAACGAGCCCAATAAAAGGTTTCCACGGTGACCTTGTTTTAAATATGAATCTCCCTACTGTAATATGAGCCTTTTGTCACTGGCTTTAGACATTCTGATCAGATGGGATATAAATACAAAATGCATGTTGTTGAGCATCATGTGAAGTTATTTCTACCCATCAGGCTTTGGGGTTTGGGTTGTGGTTTGTTCTGAGTCTGTCAAACATTTTGTGGAGATTTTCTTGCTTCTCTTCTTTATGTTGGTATTGTGCCAGTGTCTTTTACATTCTGCTATAATATATACTTTTTTTAATATAATATTTTTGTTATATACATATTTTTATATATTATAGACCAGGCCTATTCAACTTAAGGCCCGGGTGCCAAATCGGCCCTTCAAAGATATGATCCGGCCCTCATTTGTTTTCAGAATGTTACAAAAACATATTTTTTTGCTTGTAGGTTTAGTTTTGCCTTGTGAATGTAGTGGATTTTTCTTGTTTGTGGCATTTTTCATATTTTTAGCCAAACAATCCACTTAGCTCTTGTTGTGTTGGTAAATTTAGTTTGAAGACAAAGATACATTTTGAGTATTTATTCACTCGCTATCCAGTTTAATCTCATTTCTTCAGTGTATATTTCAGTATTGATTTAATTCTGCTTTATATCTTGTAGGGATGCACCGATCCGATACTGGAATCGGATATCGGTGCCGATCCAGGCAATTTTGCTGGATCGGGTATCGGCTCCATGATATCGGTTCAGTCGATACCATTGTTGTTCCTTTAATTGGATATTATGAGACTAATTTACTGGCAGGTGTTGATTCAGAATGTCTATAGCCACGTTTCCATTAGCCTGGGTCCCCCAGACCGGTTCACTTTGGAGCGGTTTGGGCCGCTTATGTTAATGATGGTGAGCGTTTCCACTGCAGGTCCAGACTCCTGAGGGTCTGCTACGAGAGCAGCTGATGTCACTCACACGTTACACATGCCTTCTCAAATAAATAAAAAAGAAAATATACCTGAATTATACTTTTTCTTCCTGGCATCAATCTGAGCGATTCACAAAAAGACGCGTAATAATTTGTAGTCTGTGGCGCTGTTAAATGAAAGTCACGCTGGTGTAAACAAAAAACTACTTCCGGTTTACCGTCACTTTTTTATAATTTATTTACCTTTTTTGCAAAGTCTCTGCGACTCTATAATGATTTTCAAACGTGTTTTGTTTAATGCTTTGAGGCTGGATTATGTTGGACACATTACGCACAGGATGTACAATTTTTTACAGTGTTTTGCTTCGGCAAACAGGAAACAGCTGATGCTAATGAGCTAGCTTTGCTTTGCTAAGTCTATCGGAGCAACAAATAAAGTTTTCAGCTGTGGAAATGTGGCGGTTTGACAGGGGATCAAGTCGGCGTTAGGTGAGGAACATTATTTCATGTTTCTGCTCTTTTCCATCTGGTTTTCGCTTGAGCCTGTGTTTTCTCTTGTCCAATCATCGAGCCTAAAGGAGGGACCGCTCTGAGGTCTGCTCCAGGGTCCTGGGTAAAGGCAGGGCTGAGAGCGGCTCGCTATGGACCCAGCAAACGGGGCGGAACGGGTCGCTTTGCGCAGTGGAAACAGCATAGGACCGTACCGTACCGCCCCGACCCGAGCCTATGGAAACAGGGCTTATGTTTGACATTTTGTTCAAATGATGTTGTTAAGTTTGCACAATAAATAATACTTACATAACACTACATAACCAAATGTCTTATGCTTTGATAAGAAAAATAAGGTATTTCAGCTCTTACACTAGTATCGGTTGATATCGAGTATCGGCAAATACTAAAGCCAAAGTATCGGTATCGGAACTGAAAAAGCTGGATCGGTGCATCCCTAATATTGGTCATGTCTTGGTGATTGAAATCATACATTCTCTGTGCGTTTATCATTTGATTATTGTACGTTTACAGAAAAAGTAACTGACCTCTGTCTCTAGTAGAAGTCTTCAAAGTAGTCATCTGGACAGTGTTTCCGAAGATCAAGACGTTTCGACTCTCATCCGAAAGTCATTTTAAATGACTTTCGGATGAGAGTCGAAACGTCTTGATCTTCAGAAACACTGTCCAGATGACTACTTTGAAGACTTCTACAATGGATCACTCCTGGATGAATGAGGGACTACACCGTCTTGACCTCTGTCTCATTCTGTCTCATGTGTGTTTAGAGCTGTGCAATATATCAAATTTTAGATAATTTCGTAAATGTGGTTTTCAAGATATCCAAAAATGGAATATCGAGTATATCGTTCATCGTTAAAATTGCCACAAAAAGAACCTTGTAAGAATAGAAAATGGAGAAAATGATGCTAGTAACTTTGAACTTAGGATATAAATGTAACATGTCTGCACGTCTGTAATTCATTTACAAACATTTCACATTGCTCACGTGACATCCCATCATTTTCCAGACCAATAATACTCCACACAGATGTTTGCAGCTCAAATAAATCTCAAAGTTGTAATACAAAAGTGATCAGGTCTAGTCACTAAAGGAAATCACTAGATTGAAACAGTTTGAAATGATCTTTTAGATATTTCATGACAAAGTACAAAATCTGAAATCTTGTTCTAGATCAGACCTGGGTAAACTGCGGCCCGGGGGCCAGTTGCAGCCCTTGGATTGTTTTAATCTGGCCCCTCAGCACTCTTTTGAGAATAAGTGTTACTCTTTACTTCTTTGCTTCTTTTCCTAATAATTATCTCAAAAATGGTCAAAAAAGTGGATTAAAAAGCTTGTTTTACAAAAATGTGCACATAATAATGATCATTTGTTACACCAACGACCACGGACCGGCCCTCCAACAGTTTTCTGGGTTTGAATCTGGCCCCTTGGTGAAAAAGAATTGCCCACCTCTGGTCTAGATTCATGACAACGTTGCATTCTTCAACTTGAACGCAGCCTATTGACGTGATAGTCGTCTGAATATCGTTATCGAGATGAGCCCAAAAAATATCCAGATTTTTGTCAATATCGCCCAGCCCTATGTGTGTTTACAACAGTTTGATCAGCTGTAGTCTTTACAAGATAACACGTGACGCTTCTTTCTCACGCTGTCTCTCTCACTCATCAGGTTTGGGGGCTTTGTGGGTGTGGTTTGTTCTTAGCAGTGTATATGCATCATGAATTAACCATTTTGTTGAATTTTCTTGACTTCTGAACTGAAGCGCGTGAACAAACAAGTCAATATACTGCTTAGAACGAACCACACCCCCAAAACACACAGCAATAGTACGACACAACCACAATATTTACACACATGGTTAGCGCTGGGCGATATTGACAAAAATGAATATCTCGATGTTTTTTGGGCACATCTCGATAACGATATTCAGCCGATTATTACGTCAGTAGGTTGCGTTCAAGTTGTAGAAGTGATCATGCCATAAACATAGACAGTGAACAAGATTTCTGATAAATACCACTGCACACTACAATGAAATATCTAAAATATCTTTTCTAACTATTTCAATCTGGTGACTTCCAATAGTGACTAGACCCATTAGCTTTTATATTACATAACACAAAATAAAAACAAAACTGACTTATTTATTTGTGCTGCAAACATCTGTGTGAAGTAATATTGGTCTGGAGATCGCTGTGAAGTCATGTTAATGCAAGCTATTGTTAGATAAACTGTGAAATGTTTGCAAATGAATCACAGAAGTGCAGAATAATTACAAGAATAACCTTAGCTAAAAGTTACTAGCACCATTTTACTCATTTTTTTATTCTTACTTTGATTTTTTTAGAGCAATTTCTACTAGAAACGATATACTCGATATTCAATTTTTGGATGTCTTGAAAGCAACATTCACGATATGATTAAAATTCGATATATTGCCCAGCTCTACACATGGTGCATATCTTCCCCAGAAAAGATCTTGATATGCAAAGTGTATTCCTATTAACTGATATTGATACAGTATATCACCCAGGCCTATCTACCACGCAAACCACACAAGCTACGTCTGGTTCAGTCTGGATGCCCTAAGTTAACCTTACGCATATCAAATAAGCTTATTTGTCATCTCATCTGATTTCCACTAAAACATATAGTTTTCAATCAATATGTTGGTGGATCAGTGGGTTTCCTTCCACTTTGTTTAAACTGTCTGACATTGCATCATTAGGGCTGATTCGCTCCACAGTAGGCGGGAACTTTTTTTTTTACTTGTAAAGATCAATAGATACTTACAAGTCCACTTAATGACATCACAAGGAGCATTTGGAGCTCTGGAACTAAAGTCAGACTAATAATGCAGGATTATTCCAATATTAGTGAATGAAACAAAATTGGACTTTGGGTTGTTTGAGTATAGGATGATCTTACAAAAGTCAGTTTCCTATAAAACAGAACCTTCTGTATTCTCCTTCCTTAAGAGTAGACTGTGTTGTGGTGACAGGTCTGGGCGCCCTGACCTCCCGGGCCGGACCGCTCCCCCTGGCCTCTAATTGGGTCTGATCCTCATAATCCCGCCCCCTCTGTCGCGGGACAAAGCCGTCTGTTTTGGGATTAGGACTCCACATCTCTGGGACCTTCTCTTTGAACTTGTTGGAGCATATAGAATGTGTACGTGCTCTGTGTTGCCAGATCCTGAGTGACTTACACGTGTGCTGGTCATGACACAACTAAAACACTGTGATTATTTGACTTTCTGTGGTTTTGTGGGGACTAGACATTAGAGCTGCATATCTGGTGAAAATTATCAAATAGTTTTTTTCCTAACCTGCCTTTTGAGCAACATTTGATTTACAATTAGTTTTCAAAACTAGATTTTCATGTTTTCAAGTCAAAAACTGCTGCCACACTGGTAAAGTCTGGATAAGCACTTACATAAGGAGCTGAGGTAGGATTTAGGATGAGGGCGGGGCTTGGGGTAAATACATAGATACTAAGCCTTAATGAACTTTTCCTTCATTACATTGTCTATTGTTCTGAATGAATTAAGTCATTCATACATTAATCGTGCTTATTCATGTTATTAAGGTGGTCAGAGCTGGCTCGTTATATAGGCAGTATAGGCAAATGCTAAGGGCGCAGAGTGAGGAGGGGCGCCGGCCGATGCTCCGGAGATGCGGAGCTCAAAGGGTGACTTACGTCTGATACACGCGTCTGATCATTCACAACACTAAACTATCATGCTAAACCTGTGTGGTGAACCGGAGGCTGCATGCGCCTCTTGACCTGTCCGAGTGCGACTTTGGCTCATTCAGAAACATTTGCGTCTCCACACGCTCTCTCTCTCCCTCTCTCTCTCTCTCTCTCTCTCTTTTTCTCTCTCGCTCGGGAAGCTGCGTGCGACTGTCCAGTGCAGCGTCCAAGCAGAGCTGTTTAACAGACACATCGTTTCTTTGAGAAGCATTTCCCAGTGATATTCTGTGAAACGAGAGCTTCATTTTGATCTAAGGTTTGTTCAAATCCGCCTTATATCCACGGAGAAAAGGTCCAAAATGTACAGTGAAATAAAACGTGTGCAAAGAACAACGGCGAAAATCGCGAAAAACGGCGCACCGCGTAAATGTTGAACGTGGCTTTTAAAGATTGTATTTTTGAATGAAAGTGACATAAAATACACACTGACCTGACAAAAGTCTATACAACAGCAGCAGATGTGTTTTCTCTGCTCTGACCACACAGGACAGTCCTGAGTCAGTCTCCTAAAAGCTCAGTTTTACAGGGTGGAGCTCAGGGGGGCCCTCTGGAGCTGGAGCCCCTAAATCTGTCATCTATGGGGATCCCCCCCTTTTGATTTTTTTATTTAACTGAATCGTGTCTTTTTAATTATAGTAAAATTACATCACATATTAAAAATATCACATTTAAAACTCACCAAAATGCAGTAAATTGCACAGAATTTTAAAAAATTCTCCTGGGGGAGAATTCCCCCAGACCCCCCTGAATTACATCAAAACCTTGTTATATTGAAATTTATTTGTATTTAAGGGCTTATGGCACTAAGGGTCTGTTTGTAAATATAATTTAAATGACAATTTCTTTTGGAAAGGGGAAGTAGAGGGCTAGAACCCACTAGAATTTATATCTATCAGGGGCGCTGTTTGAAATCTCGCTAAGGGCGCCAAAAGGGCCAGAGCCGGCACTGAAGGTGGTACTATAAAGTGGCTAACACATTATCTGTAATGAAAACTGTATGTTAGCTAAACACATTTTTCCGTCTTTAACCATGTTACAAGTGTAATAAAGCACACATGACAGTCCTGTGTTTCCCACGCCAGGAAATGAATTAGAGCTCCAGCTTGGGTCATCAAAGTATCAAAATCAGACACTAATCTTCTATATTATTACAGAAACTAGATATTCAGATGAGCTGTGGGACTTTAAAATGACATAAATAGGACAAACTTGACTTTATTTTTTTTTTTGTAAGAGTTTTAGAAGCAATTTATCAAACCACAATGTTTAAAGAATAAAGTACTTTGTCCTGAAATGTCAACCTATTTGACCTAAAAGCAACAGTCTTATTGACTGTCATGGTTTGGAAATTGGACAGTGACATGTTAGTATCGTGACAACACCAGCTGCATACTGGCAGCAAATGGAATGACACAAGAGAAACAAAGTGTTTGTGCTTGATATGCTGCAGCTGCAGAAATGTTCTAAACTAGTCTCTACGATGAATGGAGCTTTAACTCTATTCACAGTCTAGAAGATCTTACCCCTGCATGGCTCACAGAGGTTCTCACACAGACGTTCTCACATAGAGGTTCTCACACAGAGGTTCTCCACACAGAGGTTCTCACATAGAGGTTCTCACACAGAGGTTCTCACACAGAGGTTCTCACACAGAGGTTCTCTTACACAGAGGTTCTCACATAGAGGTTCTCACACAGAGGTTCTCACACAGAGGTTCTCACATAGAGGTTATCTTACACAGAGGTTCTCACATAGAGGTTCTCACACAGAGGTTCTCTTACACAGAGGTTCTCACACAGAGGTTCTCACATAGAGGTTCTCTTACACAGAGGTTCTCACACAGAGGTTCTCACACAGAGGTTCTCTTACACAGAGGTTCTCACACAGAGGTTCTCACACAGAGGTTCTCACACGTCAGTCAGTCTGGTCTGAATGTGCTGCAGTCGTCTGGATCTTTTCCATTGCAAAGAACTTTTTCACAACAAACAGGAAACCAAGCGATTGATAGTCAAGTGTATCCAGTGGTTTTCAAAACAAAAATCATTACGCAACGAATTATAATACAATTACCTCAATGTGATTTACCAAATTTACTCTCTTCTTTTCAAATACATTTACTTTGTACATTTGTTCAAAGAGAAACCAGCAGCAGAGTCACTAGAAGCACAACAAGTAACAACTGTGCAGAACCACGTCTGCTTTTTCTCCTGGAAATCTGGTCGTCTGTGGAACTCACTTCACTGAACTCAAGTGCACATCGGAGCTGAAGGCCAATCAAAGCTGTGCCCATCTGTAAATACTGTAGCGTGTTGAATATGAAACTGCACTGCTGTAAATATGAACATTTTATTGTTCTATTTTATATGTAGGGAAAGCAGCCAGGGTCAGGAGCTGAACATAAGCTGTAACTATACACTAGTGATTGCATTGTCCCTGTCAAATAATTAAATACATAAATGCACCGTTTATTCTGTAGGTGGCGAAAAATCTATCAGACAATGAACTTACGTGAAAAAAAAAACATAACTGGACACAAGTGTTTGTTGTTTACCACTGTTTCCTCCACGTGTCGGTGATATCAACAACATGCACATGCACAATCAGGTCTCAGACGGATCCGGATCAGGATCTGGATGTGTAGCCTGAAATTAGAAATCTACCTGGGACATTCAGAAGAGTGTTTTCTGAGGCTCAGAGGAGATCGAACAGTATCTCACAGACACAACTCTGAGTTTGTAATGAGGAAGGATTAAAAATGCAAAAAAGTCCATTTTGCATTTTGTGTCTTTTGGTGCAGGGACTTTAGCCAAGACTGAACCAGGTTTATAGTCAGAGCTGCATTTGAACAGGACTAAAGCAGGACTAAAGCAGGGCTGAAGCAGGACTAAAGCAGGACTAAAGCAGGACTAAAGCAGGACTAAAACAGGACTAAAGCAGGACTAAAGCAGGGCTGAAGCAGGACTAAAGCAGGACTGAGGGAGGACTAAAGCAGGACTAAAGCAGGACTAAAACAGGGCTGAAGCAGGACTAAAGCAGGACTAAAGCAGGACTAAAGCAGGGCTGAAGCAGGACTAAAGCAGGACTGAGGGGATAAAGCAGGACTAAAACAGGACTGAGGGAGGACTAAAGCAGGACTAAAGCAGGACTGAGGGAGGACTAAAGCAGGACTGAAGCAGGACTAAAGCAGGACAAAAACAGGACTAAAGCAGGACTAAAACAGGACTGAAGCAGGACTGAAGCAGGACTAAAGCAGGACTGAAGCAGGACTAAAGCAGGACTGAAGCAGGACTAAAGCAGGACTAGAGCAGGACCAAAACAGGACTAAAGCAAGACAGAAGCAGGACTAAAGCAGGACTAAAGCAGGATTAAAAAAGGACTGAAGCAGGACAGGAGCAGGACTAAAGCAGGTCTAAAGCAGGACTAAAACAGGACTAAAACAGGTCTAAAACAGGACTAAAGCAGGACTAAAACAGGACTAAAGCAGGACTAAAACAGGACCAAAACAGGACTAAAACAGGACTAAAGCAGGACTAAAGCAGGACTAAAACAGGACTAAAGCAGGACTAAAACAGGACTAAAGCAGGACTAAAACAGGACTGAAGCAGGACAGGAAGCAGGACTAAAGCAGGTCTAAAGCAGGACTAAAACAGGACTAAAACAGGTCTAAAACAGGACTAAAGCAGGACTAAAACAGGACTAAAACAGGACTAAAGCAGGACAAAACAGGACTAAAGCAGGACTAAAACAGGACTAAAGCAGGACTGAAGCAGGACTAAAGCAGGACTACAGCAGGACTAAAACAGGACTAAAGCAGGACTAAAACAGGACTGAAGCAGGACAGGAGCAGGACTAAAGCAGGTCTAAAGCAGGACTAAAACAGGACTAAAACAGGTCTAAAACAGGACTAAAGCAGGACTAAAACAGGACTAAAACAGGACTAAAGCAGGACTAAAACAGGACTAAAGCAGGACTAAAACAGGACTAAAGCAGGACTGAAGCAGGACTAAAGCAGGACTACAGCAGGACTAAAACAGGACTAAAGCAGGACTAAAACAGGACTAAAGCAGGACTAAAGCAGGACTAAAGCAGGACTGGAAGCAGGACTAAAGCAGGACTAAAAACAGGACTAAAGCAGGACTAAAACAGGACTGAAGCAGGACTGAAGCAGGACTGAAGCAGGACTAAAACAGGACTAAACAGGACTGAAGCAGGACTGAAGCAGGACTAAAGCAGGACTGAAGCAGGACTAAAGCAGGACTAGAGCGAGGACCAAAACAGGATAAACAAGACAGAAGCAGGACTAAAGCAGGACTAAAACAGGCTAAAGCAGGACTAAAACAGGACTAAAACAGGCTAAAACAGGAAAACAGGACTAAAACAGCTAAAGAGGACTAAAAAGGAGCAACTAAAGCAGGACTAAAACAGGACTAAAGCAGGACTAAAACAGGACTAAAACAGACTAAACAGACAAAACAGGAACCAAAACAGGCTAAAAACAGGAAAAGCAGGACTAAAGCAGCTAAAGCAGGACCTAAAACAGGACTAAACAGGACTAAACAGGACTAAAGCAGGACTAAAACAGGACTAAAGCAGGACTAAGCAGACTAAAGGACTAGGACTAAACAGGACTAAAGCTACTAAAGCAGGACTAAAACAGGACTAAAAGGCAGGGAACGTGAAGGGCAGGACTAAAGCATGGATTGCGAGAGCGATAAAACAGGATCTAAAGCAGAGATAAAGCAGGTCTAAAGCAGTCGACTAAAATAAAGGCTAAATACTAAAACCAGGTCTAAAAAAAAACAGGACTAAACGAGGAACTGTAAAGTAAAAAACTACAAAAAAAAAAACAGAGGACTTAAGCCTAGGACTGAAGCTAGGACTAAAGCAGACTATAAAGGCAGGACAAAGCAGGACTATAAGCAGGACTAAAAACCAGGACTAAAGCAGACGACTAATAACAGGATAAAAAAACCAGGACTAGTAGCAGTTGTATGAACAAGTAAAGCAGGTCTAAACAGGACTAAATTAAAGGCAGGACTAAAACAGGACCGAAAAACAGAATAAAACAGGACTAAAGGTATAAGCAGGGACTAAAAGCGGACTATAATCAAACAGGTACTAAAGGCAGGGACTAAAACAGGACTGGAGCAGGAAATAGTAAGCAGGACTACTCAAAAGTATGAGCAGGTCTATAGCAGGATGATAAAACCAGACTAAAAAGGATTCTAAAAACAGGACTAAGAGGGAACTAAACAAGACGTTAGAAGAGCGTAAATAATAAGGCAGGATCTCCATGTTAAAACAGACTACCAGCACGGAACTAAAGTAAATATCATAAATCAGGACTTATAGCAGGACTAAAGATACAAATCAGGACGTGATTAAAACAAGACTAAGAAGCAGGACTAAAGCAGGACTATAATAGCAGGACTGATGAAGCAGGACTATAGAGTCATATATAAAAGCATCGGACATAAACAACAGGACTATAAGGACTATTTATAAAACAAGGACTGAAGCAGGAAACTTTTTTTGAGAGGATAGTTTATATAAAAGGACTACTAAATATAAAACACATTAGGCTGTGATGCTTGAGGCAGGCTTGAGCAAGACTAAAGTAAATATAATATAAGCAGGACAATTAGATACGCAGGAAACTTAATATATAAGCAGGACTCAAGCAGACTGCTAATAACAAGGACTTGTGTGCGACTGACAGTGTCAAGGTATAAGTAATAAACCTATAAACGCAAGACACGAAGCAGGATGCACTTATTGATTATACTATTATATAAAGCAGTGACAGGATCCAAAACAGGATTAAAAAGGGATTTTGTTGGAACGCGACAGAACAGTCAGAGCAGACTGGTTAAAAGCAGGTCTAATAGGAATAAGTATAAGAATAAGAGAGCAGGACTAAATAAACAGGACATACATGTAAAATAAAAATTATAAAAAACAGTCTAAAAACCAGGATAGTAGTATATAATATAATAATAAAGCAAGGGACTAAATCTAAAAAATATCTTTAAAAAAAAAAAAAAAAAAAACAAAATAAAAACAGGGAACTTATATAAAGGGGGCAGGAGGGAACTATAAATACTAAAAACGAGACTAAGAACAGGACTATAACAATACAGGTCTAAAATAAAACTAGGCTATAAACTCGGACTAAAGCAGGAACTAAAACGGACTAAAGCAGGACTAAAAGACAAACAGGACTAAAACAGGCTAAAACAGGACTTAAAGCAGGACTAAAACAGGACTAAAGCCGGACTAAAAAGGACTAAAACAGGACTAAAAGCAGGACTAAAACAGGACTAACAGGACACTAAAACAGGACTAAAGCAGGACTAAAGCAGGACTAAACAGGCTAAAGGGACTAAAGCAGGACTAAACAGGACTAAACAGGACTAAAACAGGATAAAACAGGACTAAAGCAGGACTAAACAGGACTAAAAACGGACTAAAGGCAGGACTAAAAGCAGGACTAAACCAGGACTAAGCAGGACTAAAACAGGACTAAAACGGACTAACAGGACTAAAACAGGACTAAAGCAGGACTAAAACTAAAACAGGACTAAAGCAGGACTAAAACTAGGACTAAAGCAGGACAGGACTAAAACAGGACTAAAGCAGGACTAAACAGGACTAAAACAGGACTAAAGCAGGACTAAAACAGACTAAAGCAGGAGCTAAAGCAGGACTAAAACCAGGACTAAAACAGGACTAAACAGGACTAAAACAGGACTAAAGCAGGACTAAACAGGACTAAAGCAGGACTAAAACAGGACTAAAACAGGACTAAAACAGGACTAGCAGGACTAAAACAGGACTAAACAGGACTAAAACAGGACTAAAACAGACTAAAGCAGGACTAAAGCAGGGACTAAAACAGGACAAAGCAGGACTAAAGCAGGACTAAACAGGACTAAAACAGGACTAAAGCAGGACTAAAGCAGGACTAAAGCTAAGCAACTAAAGACTAAAACAGGACTAAAGCAGGACTAAAAAGCAGGACTAAAGCAGACTAAAGGCAGGATAAAACAGGACTAAAGGACTAGCAGGACTAAAGCAGGATAAAGCAGACTAAAGCAGGACTAAAACAGGACTAAAACTAAACAGGACTAAAACAGGACTAAAGCAGGACTAAAGCAGGACTGAAGCAGGACTAAAGCAGGACTAAAACAGGACTAAAACAGGACTAAAGCAGGACTAAAGCAGGACTAAAAGGACTAAACTAAAACAGGACTAAAACAGGACTCTAAAACAGGACTAAAGCAGGACTAAAACAGGGACTAAAGCAGGACTAAAGGACTAAAGAGGACTAAAGCAGGACTAAAGCAGGACTAAAGCAGGACTAAAACAGGACTAAAGCAAGACTAAAGCAGGACTAAACAGACTAAAGCAGGACTAAAACAGGACTAAAGCAGGACAAGGAGCAGGACTAAAGACAGGACTAAACAGGACTAAAAAAAACAGGACTAAAGGGACACAGGACTAAAAGGACCAGGACTTAAAGCAGGACCAACAAACAGGACTAAAGCAGGACTAAAACAGGACTAAAGCAGGACTAAAACAGGACTAAAACAGGACTAAAGCAGGACTAAAGCAGGACTAAAACAGGACTAAAACAGGACTAAAACAGGACTAAGCAGGACTAAAGGACTAAAGCAGGACTACAGAAGGACTAAAGCAGACTAAGCAGGACTAAAGCAGGACTAAAGCAGGACTAAAGCAGGACTAAAGCAGACTAAAGAGACTAAGCAGGACTAAAACAGGACCTAAAACAGGACTAAAGCAGGACTAAAGCAGGACCTAAAACAGGACTAAAACAGGACTAAAGCAAGGACTAAAGCAGGACTAAAGCACTAGGACTAAAACAGGACTAAAGCAGGACTAAAACAGGACTGAAGCAGGACAGGAGCAGGACTAAAGCAGGTCTAAAGCAGGACTAAAACAGGACTAAAACAGGTCTAAAACAGGACTAAAGCAGGACTAAAACAGGACTAAAGCAGGACTAAAACAGACTAAAGCAGGACTAAACAGGACTAAAGCAGGACTAAAGCAGACTACATGAGGACAGGAGCAGGACTAAAGCAGACTACATGAGGACTGAAGCAGACTACATGAGGACCGGAGCTTGGACCAGGCTCTCTCTCATGTTCGTGTCTTATTGGTTTAGTGTGGTGGCAGACGTTGTTAAAGTCCACAGGTCCACACCCAGATGACCCCAGAGAGAATAAAATAAGTGTGATTTAATCGGAGTTTCCAGACACACGACCACAGCTGGAGGCGTTTACTGCTTTTCTCTTTCTTTGTTCTGCTTCAGGAAGACCAGTAAAAGCAGACTTTTTTACTAATAACAATACAACACGTGGGATTCAATGGAAATAGTTTAAAGGGGTATGTACTTGTTATATTTCAAAGGTTTAATACTCAAAGTGAAGCATGTATGGTTCAAACTGTCCCAGAGCCCTTTCCAACATAATAATTTGTTATTTTAAGTCTGTTGCTTTTTACAGTTACATTTTAAAATGAAGAGGCGGAGCTTATCAGATCTGCAGTTTTGAACAGGAAGTCAGTAGAGCTGTTTTTATTTTTAAGTCGTTTTAGATCAACTTTGTGTTTTACAATGAACAAAAGGTGAATTATTGATCTACAGATGTTCTAGTTTCTTACTAAATATAAAAAAAACACAATAGGACCCCTTTAAGGAGACATTGTAAGCTTTTTATACACTGTAAAAAATAGAGATCGACCGATATGGGGTTTTCTTTTTACAATTTGAATTTTATGAGTTTTATACAATAAAGTACAGAAACAGTTATTGCAATTGTGGTATTTCACAAACCAAAAAGAAACAAAGAGAGAACAAAAAATAATAATAATAATAAGTAAATAATAATAATAATAAAAAATTTAAATAAAAGACAAAAATAAATAGTAAACAGTAATGATGCACCCAGTTAGAGGATTGATGGTTAAAGTCCCACCACCATATATACCAAAACAAAATACATTATATATCATCTAAGCCTATAAATACATGAACACCTACACAAATGTTATTGCATTCAAGTTTGTCTCTCTTCAATACTAGTCAGATATAAGTCCCACTTTGCATGAAAGCTATCCATCTTGTCAATAAGTTTAAAGGAGAGACATTCAAAAGCAGCTAATCTTCCAAGTTCTTTGTACCATTGAGTTATGGAGGGAGGGGAGGGAGATTTCCAATGGAAGGCAATCAATCTACGCCCCACCATTATTGCAGTTTGGACCCAATCTGCGATATTAAATGGAAATTTTTCAAAAAAATGTTGGGTCACCAATTGTAAAAAGTATTTTGCAGAACGGTATATTATAAGTTGTAACGATATGGGGTTTTCTTAGGCCGATGCCGATATCGATGGCTGATTTTCAAGGCTGATTCTGAAGCCGATCTTCTCATTTAAGTTTTAAAAAAACATAGCTGAGATTTGATAGTATATATATATATATATATATATAATTATATATATTATAATATATATATATATATATATATATATATATATAATATATATATATATATATATATATTATATATAAAGTTCAATCTAAGCTGTTATTTTGTCTCATTGTTTATGAAATAACGTGTGCACATTACAATACATTTAAAAGAGTAATTCAACAAAGACAAACAATGAAATATCGGCCAAAATAAAGCCAATGGCCGATGTGGCCGATATGAAAAAAACAAATCTAAATATTGGACAGCCGATATATCGGCCCATCTCTAAATATAAGGTAGTTCAACTTAAAAATACAAGTACAATTTCTGCCTTAAAGTTTTGTCAATTCAACTCATGTTCATGAGCTGTCTGAAATTCTCTCTCTCCTCTCTCACTATGTCTCTCTCTCCTTTCTTCTTTCTCTTTTCTCTTTCCCTCTCTTTCTCCTCTCTCATTCTCTCTCTTTTATTCTCTCTCTTCCTGTCAATCTTTCTCTCTCCCCTCTATTTCTTCTCTCTCCTCCCTTGCCTTTCTTGTCTCTTAACTTTTTCCTCTCTCTCTCTTCTTTCTTCTTCTCTGTCTCTCTCTCCTCTTCTCCTCTCTCATTCTTTCTCTTTTCTTCTCTCTCTGTCTCTCCCTCATTTCTCCACTCTCTTGTTTCTCTCTCATTTATTCTCTCATCTCTCCAAAGTTTAAAAACGTTGACTCAGATGTTAAGTCAACACAAAGATATAAGTTCATTTAACTCATTGGCTGTATAATTTAGATTTAGCTGTCCGTCATACCTCTTTAGGGCCTTCATACTAGACTGGAGTTTGGTGGAGAGATTCAAACACAGGACAAATCTACATTTAGTTAGTCTTTTATGTGAATCAAACATGTTTTGCGTGTGTGAGTCGTGTTTGCGTGATCATAAAATCCAGCGTTTTGAGGTGAAGCAGTGCTGAGTGAAAGTTTTGTTGTTGACTCACATCTGCTCTGTTTTCTCATGAACAATCTCGTCTGACCTGTGGAGTTCCTCAGGGGTCCGTTCTCTGGCTCTTTTGTTTTCTTTGTATTGACTTCCCTGTCGGGTGAATTTAGTTTCTTTTCTCTGCAGAAGCTGTCAGATCAATCTTCCACTGAAACTTTACAATCTAGTCTTTGTTCGAGTGTGTTTTTGTCCTGACTTTACTGAAAACCTCCATTTTGATTTGGGTTCTTCGGATGAGTTTGCAAAGTCTACAATCACTAACTTAAATGTACAATGATTTTAAACTTGAACACAAAGAAAAGCTGTGTGATGTCTAGCTTTTTTTCGCAGGATTAGACTTATGCTTCTAAACATCATTTTGAGGTCTGCTCTGTTTGAGGTGTTGGGCTGCTCAATTATGAAAAAAAAAAGAATCACAATTACTTAAATTATAATGGAAATCCCAGTGAATTGGACTAAGGATGTCCTTGCCTGGGATCCAGAACCCACACTTCAGCATACTGCGAAGAGTGGGTCTGGTCGCGACGCCCTCCGCCTGCGTTTCAGACCAAATAGACATCGTACCGGGCAATCAGGTTAGCTTCTTAGCGTGACGCAGATGAAACAAATGAAACACTGAAAAGCCAATCTGGCCATAGAAAAGGTTGCCATGGTAATGAGTTTATTACTGTTGCTAAATAAACCTAAGCAGTTATATTTTTTATCTATACCATGGTGAGAATTCCAATGTTAACTGGCGTGCATTATAATCGTATATACGCACACGTAGTTGGGCAGGTTAAATCCCCTACATATCAGTGCGCTGAACACAGCAACGCGCAACATCTGAGCAAAACATCACTCCGCTGCGCGTCGTGATGTTCTTGACTCCGCGTCGTGCATTATATCTGTGTAATGCACGGCTCCTCGTTGTTTAATCCTTACTTAACCGTTACCCAAACCTTCCAAACTCAACTATCTGTCATGTTGATGGTGCAACTGTTCATTGAATAGTCGCCCTAATCTTAAAGTGTCCATGAAAGGTTGAACAACTCATTTCACAAAGACATAGTTAGGATCAATATATTTAAAGGTGCACTGTGCAACTTTTTGGCCAAAATTAAACTTCAATAAATGCATATTTTTGTGATTTAGATGCCTTTGTTGTACTAAACGATTAATAAAAATCTGAATTTTTACTTTGAGTCGGCTTGCATGGCCACAAAATAGTCAATTATTTGGTCTGGGGAGGGCCGAACACCTTTGTTTCTGCTGAAAAGTGGTTCCTTTAGCTGATTTTTTTCATCTTATGGCATAAAATGTATTCATCTCCATTTAGAAAGTCCCAAAGTATAGTTTTAGCTTTCTAATTCTATCGAATTGTGTAGATGACTTTTCACCTTCAGAAAGTTACGCAGTGCACCTTTAAGGTTTTACCAAACATTTTTCACATTTCATTCCAGTTTGGCCATTTTTTAGCATTAACAATTTACTTCCTGTTCATCAATGATGACATCACGCTAGGTAGTTGCCTGGCAACCATGTAATAAATTGGGCCAAAACTCTTCAAATGTAATTTTTTTTTTTTACTTGAGCCATAAAAACACTAGAACTCACTTTTTTGTTAACTGTGTGTTTACAGCCATAAAAATCAGTTTCTTGTGGGAAATTTGAAAATGTCTAGTGTGATGTCATCAGTTTAGAACTCTGCTCTACTTCCTGGTATTTTCTACATATTGTCACATTTTTCTGAACAAACTTCTTCTTGATTAACATAAAACTATCATTTATAATGACAACAGGTATTAATCTACCAAACTAAATCAAAATTTGAAAAACGTTCAAACCTGTCATAGGCACTTTAACCGGCCCCAACTTTTAATAATCGTACAACCAAGGCAGGTCACTGAGAGTAAATACGAGTTAAAGATGATGATTATGATTATTTGACGACACATTTTAAAACAATTCTTTAGAACAACAATCGCCATTAACCTTTTAGGCACCAGGAGTTTTGAATTTGAAATCCAGTTCAGTAAACGTGGAGACTATGTTGCCTGAGATCCAGAACCCAGGCTTCAGCAAACTGCTCAGAGTGGGTCTGGTCACCACGCCCTCCGCCTGCGTTTCAGATCAAATCCACTTCGTACCGGCCAATCAGATGAGTTTATTTGTGTGACGCAGATGAAACAAAGGAGCTGATTGGTCGTCTGTCATTTAGACCAAACTTTAACTTCACTCACCTCACAATTCAAATCGTTTTTTGCTTCGCTCATTGATTCTGCAGAAATCCGCCATGTTTTTCAGTTCCTCTTGTGATAGTTTTTTCATGTATTTTTTTCGTCGGGAGCAGCCATGTTGGATTTTACACAGCGGAAGATGCGTGTCTGGAGAAAATCTGGAGACTAGAAAAGCACCTAAAGAGTTCAAACTAAAAAATACATTGCACAGTTCTGCTTGGGCATCTGCAGCAGCTCTCATTTGAACTATAGCAGTAGAAACATGACCACATTCCCTCTGCTCTGGTGTCGTTGTTTCTGAGTGAGCACATGCGCAGCGCCCCCTACAGCCTGTCCCCTCCTCCTCCCTCTGTCTCTGTCTCTCACACAGGAGGACATGTTTAATGAATGGGCCCCGGTGGTTAAACACAAATGTGGCTCGGGGCCAACGCACACATCTCCTCAGAACACTTTCATTAAGCAGAGAGCCTGTGTCTGTGTGTGTGTTTTACTGCATCTCACCACAGACACACCGCACTCTTCTGATTCAGCTGTGGTACTTGTGTTTGAGGCTCCATTCAAGAGCATGTTGTTGCTGTGAGACTAGAATGTCTAAAATACTTTTAAAACTTTTAAAAAAATATTCCAACCCACAATGATACAGATTCTTTCTGTTTATGTCTTATGGCAGGGCTATTCAACTAGATTTTACCGAGGAGATGGGCGATAAATGATATTATCGTCTATCACGAAATTAAAACATTCCACGATAGCACTTCACTATCGTCTGTAAAAAAATATCCTCCTAGAACGTTTTTACGTCTTAGCTACTTATGGATACAGCTACTTTCTCTCATCTATTTGGTACAACTTTAGTGACAAAGAAGAGACATAAATCACTTGTTACCGTAGATGTGCATGTATTTAGCTTAATAAGGTGTTTGGCCTTCAGTGTTTGTCCTACATATCAGCCGTTTGAACTTATAATGGTGTTGGCTATGTTTTAAATGTGAACTTAAAACAGCGGAGAGCCTTATCAATATCAGTTCAAATCATGTTTGTACGTGTCAGTGGGTTTAATCCTGTTGTGGTCTAAACTTTATGGTTAGCTTGCTTGCGTGCTTGGATGTCTAGGCTTTATGTGCTTTTGTTCGTGTGGTTGTGACGCACGCAGACATGATGCCGCGGTTGATAATATACATTTCTACCACTTTTGAATATTGATATCGCCCAACTCTAACCGAGGACCATGGCTTCTGGGCCGGGTAGTAACACAATACATCACCGCTTTTGGCACGAGGTTGCACCAAATATTACAGGACTAGAATTGCTTCTATAGTTATAATAACTAATGCTACAGTGAGTCCATATTTATGGCTCTACAAAATGTTACAACATCTGAATCAGGAGAATCTCAGCATTAAACCAGATTTAAAACAGGAATAAACAAGGTCTAAAGGTGAACTAAATCCAAAACGAAATACGCACTGTAAAAAGTGTCTTCAAATAAAACTTGCCAAAAGAGCAAGAGAAAGTGGATTGTTTTGCTAAAAAAAAAAATATATATATATACATTCATGTGGCAAATCTTATTTTCAAATTAAAAATGAAATAAAGTCAAGATAACTCGTGCTTTGTAGAATTAGGAAAGTAAACTAACCCCGGGCTCACACTACATCCAGTCCAACTCCGGTGCAGCCACCGGAGTCTTTACTTAACTTGAAAAGTCAGAGAGTGGCTCACACGGCTACAGTCCAGTCCGGTGTCTCCGGTACGGCCAATCCGGCGCTCCGAATCCGTTTTGTTTGTTTCAAATTTTGGTCGGACGCCGGAGCGCACCGGAGCCCTTTTTGATGAAGTTGTGAAAACAAGACACGATAAACAGGAAACCAAGCCAGCGCGGGTGAAGTGAATCCGGTAGTTTTCAAAATAAAATCATTACGTTACCACTAATAATACAAAATACGATATTTACACGCTTATGTAACACATAGAATGTAAATAAACCTCCCGTACTTACCCATTGTGCAGCGAAAAATCCAACAGAAAACCAACTGACGTGAAACAAGCCCAAAACTCTGCGCGTGTTCTTTGTTTACACAAACATGTGCTCAGCGAAAGAGAGAGAGAGGAAAAAAAAGTGCTCAGCGATCGCGTAATCTCCCACGTTGAGCGTGAACCTCCGTGAGTTCGGGGTCTCGCGAGGTCGGCAGCAGAGCCTGTGGCTGCAGCAGGACTGCAGACCACCGGAGCTAATGTGAGTCACCCACCGTAGCAAGACCGGTCCGGTGGCTGCACCGGAGTTGGACTGGAGGCAGTGTGAGCCCGGGTGAGGGCCAGATCAGATTCTTGGACGGCCGATGAATAGTTGAATAGGCCTGTCTGATGGGCTTCAAACACACATCTACACAAAAACTATGTCAGTCGTCTGTGCTTCGTTTGTGCTGCAAAAAGTTTCATTTGTCCTGCTCCAGTTTTTGATATAAAAGCATTTATAAATCAAATAGAGGCAATCCAACCTCACAGAAAGCTTCAAAAAGCTCAAAATGCAGTTCATTGTTTTTTTTTTTTTGTTTGGAAAGCTGTCTCTCTGTGTGTCGAGCTCATTAAACTAATTCTACTTCACCTCAGCAGCATTCTAAAGGTTCTCAGTTGAAGCCATGTTTTATATTTTATTTTTTTAAGTCCTCAGACATCTTCAAACAAGTATCTATATTTGTATGTATCTGTTCATCTTCATCTGTCTTTCTTCAGCTTCATGTAAAGCCTCTTTCGTCTTTTAGTTTTTACATTTTTGAATGACACTGGACACGACTTTGGAGGTGTGTTTTTGGTGAAGCTATATATTATTTTAAAAAGGCTGAACTCACAGAAGTTAATGGGAGTCACTTAATCACAAGCGAATCGTCTTCCATTTTGCAGCCACGATTTTAGATTTTGTTCGATTTTCTTAGTTTATCTGTATTAACATTTTTTAACTTAAAACACAAAATAAACAAATGACATTTATAACAAACTGCTGTTAGTGTCAGAACTTGTATTTTTATCATATTTAGTGTCCAAAGTTAGTAAATAATATATAAGTGATGCTGTACTTTCTTACCGACAAGGCAAGTTTAAATACTGTATTAGAATTTGTACATTAAGCACTTAAAAAAAACGTTATTACACAGGAAAATATGTTATAATGGGAGATGGCTTCTTTTTTTTTGATTATTTTGACTAATAGTTTATTAGTTAGTTATTATTTAGTTTATTAATTAAACACACTCGAAAAAAATGACCATCTTAAATAAATAAAAACACGGGACTATGTGCCTAGAATTAGTCTTTTGCATGTTTTGAGCAGATTTGGTTTGGTTTGAACCTGATTGCCAACAGAACAAATATCAAATATCAATTTTTAAACAAAAATACACACTAATTTGAAATTATGAAATACTTTATTTAAAACAATCAAACATGCTCAACTCACAATAAACATACGTCATTCAATCAATTTTAAACTCATTCGAATATTTAAAGTGAGGCTAAACACGCGTTCAGAGACTAACTCCGCCCACAACTGAAGGCTCCAGAGATGCTGGAGGCCTTTGAAGAGACGCCCAGTGGGTGTGAACAGACTTTGATTGACAGCAGCAAATATGAACAGCGGTCCTGGTCCTGATGTGAGATTTGCAGCTGAGGGAGCTGTACAGCAACAGCACCAAGTCTTTGCTTACTTACACGTAAAGATTTTTTATATTTGCTTTGCAAAACATACGTATGAAACCTTTGCTTTAGTCTACATAAGCACATGAGCCTATTATGTGAGTATTTTCTAAAAATGAAAATCGAAAATGAAAAACACAGGGACAAGTTTTGAACCAGCGCATCGTTGAACTAGTGGTGGCTCAACGCGCCACTCACTCAACAAGCTGAGCCAAATGACGGCTGATGTCATCATGCAGCAGGTGATCTCTTTCCAACTCTCCACAGCAGCGATGTCAGAGGGAGGAGTTTAGATCAATCCATCTGGGCGGCTCGTCTGCCTCGTCAATACACTGTGACGTCAGCGTGAACTGAAAATGCACTGACAGCGTTTGCCCATCGTGGCAGTACAGCCGTGGTTTTTCCACACATAACTGCAAAATGAGTGAGTTTGCACAAAAATGTCCAAAAAAGGCCAGGAAACAGTAGATCATGCAATTTTGACCCCATATACACAGTCTGACTGTGAAAAAAAGTGGATTCTGAGTTTAGTTTCTCTTTAAGGTTGTCGTTTTTGCAATGTAACTAACACAGTTTTTAACACATTTATGTTGAAGTGACAGAATATCATCTAAATATCGTTATCGAGATTTGCGGAAAAAAAATGATTGAGATATTGAATTTTGTCAGTATCGATCAGGCCTAGTGTCTACGTCAGTGGAGCAGCACAGATCGATTCCTTTCGCTTCGATTGCTCCATACTTCGAACGATTTCGAAATGTTTGAATGATTTTCCATCCCCACTAACTGACCAGTGGTATAACTTTAATAATAGAATTGTGTTGTGAGGTTTAAACTCTGAACATGTCTGGAAGAGTCACAGAAGTTATTGTAAAACATACTTGTCCACAGTGGTGTAGCACCGAATTCTGGGCCCCAGGTACAAATTCTGTTAATGGGCCCCTAATACATAATCTTGTGTTTTAAATATTTAGTCCTCTAATTTGGGTTTTATTTCCTTCTGTATATTTAGTTTCTACATTCCACACATAATTTCCAAGTGTTGCTCTTAGGGTTTTTGCAGGCTTCACCAGATCAAAACAAAACAAGACATGTGTCTATGTTGTTTTTTGTGTTTGTGTGTGTCAAAACTCTTGAGTTGGAACCACTGCATTCACTCACATAAAGACAAGAATAAAATGGAACACTAACATTTTAGCTAAATTGTTTGAAGTTCTAAACGTATCTAAATGATGCCAACAGAAGACTTAGAAAATTCTTGTGACATTTTCGACACATTGAAAAGTCACTGGATTGACAAGTTGTGATTTATTGATAATATTTGACACAAAACTTTGTCAAATCCCGGCAGTTTGTTCACTAAAATCTGCTCACTGCTTATAATATTACAATCTCTCTAGCTTAGGGCTGGGCGATATTGACAAAAATTAATATCTCGATTATTTTTTGACATATCTCGATGACGATATTCAGACGATATTTCGAACCAAACATCCAGCCTGTGTTTAAACAAATTAGTTGAAGTGTAATGATCAGAAAAATTGGTCTTGACTGGATTGAGTAGAGCAGCCATTCTCAAACTTTTCGGAGCCACGGCCCCCCTTTTGGCCCGTAGATTGTTCGAGAATGTATATACTCTCATATGAAAATGCCAAAAGAGCAAAATAATAATGTATGTGGACTTAGTGTGGATTTAAAAAAGTAAATTAAAAAAATTAAAAAGATTAAAGTTAGTTTCAAACCCAGTTTTCTGTCATGCTTGTTGGGTGGACAACCTTTGGAGGCCCCCCTTCAGAGATCCTGAGGCCCCCCATCAAAAGAAGATTTTGATGCAAAAAAAATTCAGAAGTTTGCAATGTGCTTTCTAACTGATACAAATTTTGGTCAACTACAACACCAATGAGTTATCACTGGACAAAAATATCACCATCTAGCTTTATTTGAACATTTACAATGTCATTTCTTAATTTGTTATTTTTTAGCAACCTTTTTTGTTGCCTTTTTACTACAAACTATACTTGATATTCCATTTATGCATATCTTCCAGACAACAATCCCGATATTATCTAAAATTCTATATCTTGCACACCTCTACTCTAGCTTTGATATTTGTTTATATATAAAGTCCATTTGCTACATTTTATTTGGAGTAATGGAGCTTTCTGATATCACGAAAAATTGCGTTTAGAACAATTTATCTCACAAACAAAATGACGTGCTTTTGAGGGCCCTTTTTCTGTCCTGGGCCCCGGGGAAACAAGCCCCATTTACCCCCCCCCAGACCGACACCCCTGTTTGTGCAGATCCAAGGACCTTCCGCTGTCTGAGGAGGAAACGACTAGTGATGCACCGATCCAGCTTTTTCGGTTCCGATACCGATCCCGATACTTTAGAATTAAGCATCTGCCGATACCCGATATCAACCGATACTTGTGTAACGACTGAAATAGCTCTTTTTTCCTTCTCAAAACATAAGACTTTTGATCATATAGTGTTATTTATACTGCAAGACAAAACTGAACAACTTAAGAAGAAGAGAGAGAGAGAGAAGAGAGCAGGAGGGAGAGAGAGAGAAAGAAAGAGAGAGAGCGTGAGGAGAGAGAGAGATAAGAAAAGAAAGAGAGAAGAGAAGAAAGAGAAGAGAAGAAAGAGAGAGGAGAAGAAAGAGAGAAGAGAAGAAAGAGAAGAGAAGAAAGAGAAGAGAAGAAAGAGAGAAGAGAAGAAAGAGGAGAGAAGAGAGAGAGAAGAAAGAGAGAGCGAGAGGAGAGATAAGAGAAGAGAGAGAAAAGATAGAGAAAGAAGAGAGAGAGAAGAAAGAGAGAAGAGAAGAAAGAGAAGAGAAGAAAGAGAGGAGAAGAGAAGAAAGAGAGAGAGAAGAAAGAGAGGAGAGAAGAGAGAGAGAAGAAAGAGAGAGCGAGAGGAGAGATAAGAGAAGAGAGAGAAAAGAGAAAAGATAGAGAAAGAAGAGAGAAGAGAAGAAAGAGAGAAGAGAAGAAAGATAGAGGAGAAGAAAGAGAGAAGAGAAGAAAGAGAAGAGAAGAAAGAGAGAGAAGAGAGCAGGAGGAAGAGAGAGAGAAGAGAAGAAAGAGAGAAAGAAAGAGAGAGCGTGAGGAGAGAGAGAGATAAGAGAAGAAAGAGAGAAGAGAAGAAAGAGAGAAGAGAAGAAAGAGAAGAAAGAGAGAAGAGAAGAAAGAGAGAAGAGAAGAAAGAGAGATGAGAAGAAAGAGAGAAGAGAAGAAAGAGAGAAGAGAAGAAAGAGAAGAGAAGAAAGAGAGAAGAGAAGAAAGAGAGAAGAGAAGAAAGAGAGATGAGAAGAAAGAGAGAAGAGAAGAAAGAGAGAAGAGAAGAGAGAGAGAAGAAAGAGAGAGTGTGAGAGGAGAGAGAAAAAGAGAAAGAAATGAAGAAAGAGAGAGAGAGAGAAAGAAAGACAGAATAATAGAGAGAAGAGAGAATTAGAGAGAAGAAAGAGAGAAAGAAAAGAGAAGAGAGAAAGAGAGACAGAGAAAGAATAAAATGTCAAACATTATGAGACGTTCTGGCTCAACATCAGACATAAATCAGACTCATTATGTCCAATTAAACACAACTAGGATATCGGCTGAACCCATATCATGGAGCCGATACTCGATCCAGCAAAATGTCCTGGATCGGCACCGATATTCGATCCCAGTATCGGATCGGTGCATCTCTAGAAACGACGGTTCTTTAAAAAACTGCAGCCTTTGTGATTTGCTAATTACATTTATTGGTATTGCAGTTATGATTCATTTTTCAATTATCTGTGCTACTAAACTTGATCATTCATTCATAAATACTAGATAGATCGTATTTACATCAGCGACTGTTTGGTTCACATTGTTAGACAGTATTTCTTGTATTATCAGTCTTGTGTTGCTTCTTCTTTTTTTGCGCACAGATCTCTTTGTCTCCAGCCTGTGTGTGTGTATCTGTGTGTGTGTGTGTGCTGAGTTAGGGCTTTTCCAACAGCAGTCGATACCAGCGAGTCTGCTCCCAACAGGCCGGCCGGGGATCAAACTACAGACTCCAGAGCAGCTGCCCCGGGCCTGGCTCCAGAGCGCAGACACGCACACACACACCACACGCACACACACGCTGAGGGGGAGGGGCTTCCTGGCTCCACCGTTTCTCACCACGTTTCTCCTCATGAAGCTGTTAATGAGAAGGAAAAGGATTGTGTCGTTCAGAGAGAAGATGAGCGTTCTTCTGAGGAGTAAAAATAAGTGTGTCGTCATGTTGTTTAGACTTTACAAACATGTTCACGAGTTCATGGGGTTGGTGTGTTTGACTGAAGTCAGGAGGAGAATCAGTGAAAAGAACATGTTAAAGTCTGACAATGTGAGACAAAGAGTTAAAACTTAGACTTAAGATGTAAGAGAGAGAGAGAAGAGAGGGAGGAGAGAGCGGAGAGAGAGGGAGAGAGAGAGGAGAGAGAGAAAGAGAAGAGAGGGAGGAGAGAGCAGAGAGAGAGAGGGAGGAGAGGGAAAGAAAGAGAGACAAAGAGAGTAAAGTCAGAAAGAGAGGAGAGGAAAAGAGAGGAGAGGAGAGAGAGGAAGAGAGAGAGTGAGAGAGGAGAAAGAGGGAGAGAAACAGAAGAGAGGGAGGAGAGAAGAGGGAGGAGAGGGAAAGAAAGAGAGATAAAGAGAGTAAAGTCAGAGTGAGGGGGGAAAAGAGGAGAGAGAGAGAAGAGAGTGGAGAGAGAGAGAAGAGAGTGGAGAGAGAGAGGAGAAAGAGGGAGAGGGGAGAGAAAGAGAGAGGAGAGAGAGAAACAGAAGAGAGGTAGGAGAGAGCGGAGAGAGAGAGAGGGAGGAGAGGGAAAGAAAGAGAGAGGAGAGAGTAAAGTCAGAAAGAGAGGAGAGGAAAAGAGAGGAGAGGAGAGAGCGGAAGAGAGAGAGAGTGAGAGAGGAGAAAGAGGGAGAGAAACAGAAGAGAGGGAGGAGAGAGCGGAGAGAGAGGGAGGAGAGGGAAAGAAAGAGAGAGTGGAAGAGTGAGAGAGGAGAGAGAGGAGAAAGAGGGAGAGAAACAGAAGAGAGGGAGGAGAGAGAAGGAGGAGAGGGAAAGAAAGAGAGTAAAGTCAGAGTGAGAGTGACAAAGAGGAGTGAGAGAGAAGAGAGTGGAGAAAGAGGGAGAGAAACAGAAGAGAGGGAGGAGAGAGAGAGGGAGGAGAGGGAAAGAAAGAGAGACAAAGAGAGTAAAGTCAGAGTGAGAGGGAAAGAGAGGAGAGAGAGTGGAGAGAGGAGAGAGAGGGAAAGGGAATAGAGACAGAAGAAAGAGGGAAAGAGAGAAATAAACAAAGGAGAGAGAGGGAGAAAGAGAAATAGTAAGAGAAAGAAGTAGAGAGAGAGACAGACAGAGAAAGAGGGAGAGAGACAGAGGGGAGAGAGAGGGAGAAAAAGGTAGAGAGAGGGGGGAGAGAAAGAGTCAGAGAGAGTGTGAGCAAAAGAGGGGGAGAGATAGTAGAGAGAAGAGAGGGGGGGAGAAGTGAGAGAGGAGACAAATAAAAGCAGAGATGGAGAGGAGAGAGAGAAGAGACAAAACAAGAGAGAGGAGAAAGAGAGAGAGAGAAGGAGGAGCAAGAGAGAGAGAATAACATACAACTCACATACAAGAGTTTAACTGACAAAACCTTACTTGTGTTTAGTGAAACTTTACAGGGTCAGATGGTAAAATGTGCTCTAACTCAGGTGTGATTCAGATGTTCACTTTTAGAGTTTAGTGGTGGATCTAACTTTTACTGCAAATGAGTAAACGTTGTCTTTACTGCGAAAGAACAGACCAATGTTTGTAGAAAAAACAGACCGCTGTGCACTCGCTGAATCAGGCCTATTCAAATAGGACTAAGCACTAAAACACTGAGCATGGACCAGAGCAGTCAGTAGTTTAAAGGACACATATTATGCAAAATCAACTTTGTTGAGTTTTTAATCCTATTGTAAAGTTGTTTCCTCACCAAACATGCTGCTGAAGCTTTGTTTGTGAGATATTATTTGTTCCCTAAAACACCATTCTGAATATAGGTAGATCTGTGATGTCATAGGTAGATCTGTGATGTCATAGGTAGATCTGTGATGTCATAGGTAGATCTGTGATGTCATAGATAGATCTGTGATGTCATAGTTAGATGTGTGATGTCATAGATAGATCTGTGATGTCATAGATAGATCTGTGATGATAGATCTGTGATGTCATAGATAGATCTGGGATGTCATAGATAGATCTGGGATGTCATAGATAGATCTGTGATGCTATAGATAGATCTGTGATGTCATAGATAGAGCTGTGATGCCATAGATAGATCTGTGATGTCATAGATAGATCTGTGATGTCATAGATAGATCTGTGATGCCATAGATAGATCTGTGATGTCATAGATAGATCTGTGATGCCATAGATAGATCTGTGATGCCATAGATAGATCTGTGATGTCATAGATAGATCTGTGATGCAGATAGATCTGTGATGTCATAGATCTGTGATGTCATAGATAGATCTGTGATGTCATAGATAGATCTGTGATGTCATAGATAGATCTGTGATGTCATAGATAGATCTCTGATGTCATAGATAGATCTGTGATGTCATAGATAGATCTCTGATGTCATAGATAGATCTGGGATGTCATAGATAGATCTGTTTGCTCTGTTTTTAACTCCATAAATCATCCAGATTTGTTTTGAACACTTCTGCAGGATTAGCAGATCAGGCAAGGTTGGTTTGATTGCATAACCTTTGTAATTGTCTTTGGAGTGAGTAAACAGAGCTTTAACTCAATTTTTGATGTAGAAAACACACACAACCCTTGTGTGACTTTTTTATTAGTTCTGGTGCATGAGATTCCAAAGTGGAGGTGCTTCGGAAGCAGGTTTGAAGGAAAAAAAACAACACAAAAAATGCACAATATGTGTCCTTTAAGTGCAGTACTCATAGTTTACTTCACTACGCATCATTTGAACCACATTTTGTTGTTTTGCAAACTTGGTCTAGCTCCGTCTCTAGTCTGGTTGATTAGATTGGATTTGTTTTGGCTTTGTCCTGTTTTTGTCAGTGAAAATAGTTGATTTACAGTTAATAGAGTTGATATAGTTGTGTAAAACACTTTTGCAGTTTACTTTTGTAGTCTCTAAAAAATATGGCGCACTAGTGAATATAATTGAATAACCCTGCTCTAAATCAAATGGTAAAGTTTTTTTATCTATAGTTAGCCAAAAGCAGGGCTCTGATTGGCTGTGGTTGGGTGTTCTGTTCCAGTCTCACTTTCCTGTCTCTAAAACATGTTTTTAGGCGTAATTGCGTCCAAAAATAAATACACGTGGATATTAAGTGTGTACTGAAACATTTGTAAGAGTAAGAAAGTAGTTAGACAAATGTAAATACAGCCTGAAAATCAGACCCTTCAGCTTTAACACAGACAAATCAACATGACTCAAATGTGCAAGCTTATGATGAGAGGCACTGTTAGAAACTGGAGACTTAATAGTTCCTTTGTAAACTTCTGGAACTCAAAGTCCATCCATGAAAGGAAAGAATCCACCAGAGCATGTTTTACAACCGCTGCTCCTCTCACAACAGGAAGAGTAAAACCTGACACTGTGTCCAGAGACTCACAGTTGTCCCTGTCATGTCCCGCTCCGGTCTGGATCAGGAGGACTGGACTGGGGGGCTGGAGGACTGGAGGACTGGGTGACTGTGGGTCTGGAGCCGGGGCAGACAGCAGGTGTGCACACGTGTTACTATCCCTCACATACATGTCACTCTGCTCCAACAAAGGAACACTGTACCAGGGAAAACCTTGTGTAAATCATGTTCAGAAGGAAATATAAGACCCGACAGTCATTTGAAAGCTTTAGAGAACTAGACTATGGAGAGAGTGAGAATGTTTTGTGGACACAGATATGGAAACCACCAACCACAGCATGGGCAGTACACCCAAATAAAAAAGTTCGTAAAGATGCCCAATATCAAAAAGACTAGTGTAAGGTCTGAAAAGGCTTTTGTTTTCTTCTCAAAACAAAAGAAACGTGGTCATACAGAGTTAACAGTTTTTGTGCAAATAACTTGTTACTGTGAATATATGTATTTTAAGACATTGAGACATTTTGGATTGACTAGGATGCTCCAGTATTTATTCTTCTGCAGCAGCGTTATGTACACACACATATGGAAATGTACTTTGTTGAGTGTTTAATCCTGTTCTGAATGTCCCACATCGGTCTTTTTAGCTTCATATATCCTCCAGACTCAATTGGAGCATTTCTGCAGCATTAGCATATCAGATGAGATCGCTTTCATTATTTCCCTGTGTCATTACCTTTTCAGCCAGTAATAGTGTGCTTTATTAGACTTTTTAGAAGTTCTTACACATACTAGAAATTCACTTCAATTTTGTGATCTGGAAAAGGTTTTAGACATTTTGACTTTGATTCAGAAGTCATTTTGAAGTATTTTTCTGGCTCACTCCTGGATAAGTGAGGGTTTACAGCCTCTTCTTTTGCATATTCATGAGATGTTTTACCATCAGAACATCAGACACGAGATGTTGAAACCTCTCCTGTAGGTGGACCTGGTTTAATGTTGTGACAGTGTTTGTGAGGTGGACCTCCTCTGGTGTAGTGATGTTTAAACAACTCATGTGTAGTGTAGTGATGGTGAAACGTCTCATGTCTGATGTGATGGTGAAACGTCTCATGTCTGGTGTAGTGATGGTGAAACGTCTCATGTCTGGTGTTGTGATGGTGAAACGTCTCATGTCTGGTGTAGTGATGGTGAAACGTCTCATGTCTGGTGTAATGGTGAAACGTCTCATGTCTGGTGTAGTGATGGTGAAACGTCTCATGTCTGATGTGATGGTGAAACGTCTCATGTCTGGTGTGATGGTGAAACGACTCATGTCTGGTGTAGTGATGGTGAAACGTCTCATGTCTGATGTGATGGTGAAACGTCTCATGTCTGGTGTAGTGATGGTGAAACGTCTCATGTCTAGTGTGATGGTGAAACGTCTCATGTCTGATGTGATGGTGAAACGTCTCATGTCTGGTGTAGTGATGGTGAAACGTCTCATGTCTAGTGTGATGGTGAAACGTCTCATGTCTGATGTGATGGTGAAACGTCTCATGTCTGGTGTAGTGATGGTGAAACGTCTCATGTCTAGTGTAGTGATGGTGAAACGCCTCATGTCTGGTGTAGTGATGGTGAAACGCCTCATGTCTGGTGTAGTGATGGTGAAACGTCTCATGTCTGGTGTAGAGATGGTGAAACGTCTCATGTCTGATGTGATGGTGAAACGTCTCATGTCTGGTGTAGTGATGGTGAAACGTCTCATGTCTGATGTGATGGTGAAACGTCTCATGTCTCGTGTAGTGATGGTGAAACGTCTCATGTCTGGTGTAGTGATGGTGAAACGTCTCATGTCTCGTGTAGTGATGGTGAAACGTCTCATGTCTCGTGTAGTGATGGTGAAACGTCTCATGTCTAGTGTGATGGTGAAACGTCTCATGTCTGGTGTAGTGATGGTGAAACGTCTCATGTCTAGTGTGATGGTGAAACGTCTCATGTCTAGTGTGATGGTGAAACGTCTCATGTCTGGTGTAGTGATGGTGAAACGCCTCATGTCTGGTGTAGTGATGGTGAAACGCCTCATGTCTGGTGTAGTGATGGTGAAACGTCTCATGTCTGGTGTAGAGATGGTGAAACGTCTCACGTCTGGTGTAGTGGTGGTGAAACGTCTCATGTCTGATGGATCTTGTTGTGATGATGTTGTGATAGTGTATAGTCTCGTCTCTGGTGGATCTTGTTGTTGTGATGATGCTGTGATGGTGTATACCGGGGCCGGCTTTAGCCATAGACAAGGGTGGGCAGTGCCCACCCAGACGGACGGTGTGCCCACCCAATCGCCCTCTGCCGCCGGGCGGCAACGCATATCAGATTGGGCAGCAACAAACCGGTCTGTCCGCCTTTCAGGCGCGAGTGTCAACACAAGCATGGCACTGTTCAACTGCAGTCCACATATATGATATATATTTTTACTTTCTCACACTGCTGGTGTAAATATGACTGTCAGTCCTCATTCATGTCAATCATAAGAGCACTGATCAGAGCTGTAAAATGTCGGGGCAGCGCGTCATTGCGCACGGTTTAAAGACCGATTTGGGTTAAACAAACGCCACAGGAATCGTCCTCTATACGCGCAGACACACAGAGGACAGAGGAGAGTGTGTAGGTGTGTGTGGTTTACCGTGTGTATGTAGCTCCCCGCACTGAAGTCCAGACCTCGTTCTCACGCTGTCCTGATGAGCTCCTCGCGTTGGCTCTCCATGTCCGCATTGTTCCGTGAATCAAATCGTAAAACTTTCCAAGTGCGGCAACGTGGCAGAGAAACAAAGGCCAGCAAAGTATCCAAAGCAGCGCGTTCATTTTTTTATTTCCTCGTGTTTGATTCACTTCAGTCCGTGACTCCGTGCGCGCTCACGGCCCTCGTGCGTGCGGTGAGCGTTGCGCTTCGAGTTCATTTGGAACTTCTGTAGAGACGCTATCGGTGCCGTCCGTGACTTAAAGCAAGGCTCCGCTTCTCCAAACTCTTAATCCACGACCCGGTTTTACGCGCAGAGGCTGAAATCGGTGCACAAGCCCGGCGAGCTGCGGATGGTTCAATGTGGCCAGGCCAGGTCCTGACCCGCCCCCTGGAGCAGCGAGGGACGCGCGTAGGCTACTGTGGGAAACTCATGTGCCAAACTATATTTTTAAACACTCACGTCACGCCAAAAGACACATTCCACTAGAATAATAAAATCTTAATTGATTATTTATTTGTTATTATAACATAGGCTGCATTTAAAACTGCTAACTACATAAAATTGTGAAAGCATTAATAAAGTAATTGAAAACCTATTCTTGTATGTGAAATCATCATAATCATGATAATAATAATAAAGTACCTTCCTACAAATGCAACCCATAAACTTTCCAGCAATAAAATATATTTAATGCAACTATAACATTTTAAAACTATAAAAGTACATTGCATAGAAACAGTGCAAAATCTTTAAGATATAAACAAAAGCAAATTCAGTCACAGGCACATTTAAAAAGGACAATCTTAAGCTTTGATTTAAACATTTACTGTGCATTTCAGAGTTTTTCTCAACTGCTTTGACACTTTTGAAACTTTGGTTTGATCACTTGATTCCAACATTTATCTCATCAAAAGCTGAGGTGGTCTCATCATTTGTTTATCTCTCATTCACAAACTCACATGTTCAGTGAGTTTAGTTGGTTTCTTCAACACTACAGACCTGTTCACAGATAAAGGACTTTAGCCATAACACTGTTTTTAACTCACATCAAGACATGGAGACAATAGTGTGATAAGAAAACAGGCTGTAGAATGTATCAAATATAAACTATATTTCCAGTGTGATGTTTGTTTAATGGTTTGTCAGTCACACAAATGCACTAGTACAAACTGTAAATAGTTGAATAAAATACTATCACAAATCAGAAAGTAATCCTAAATGTAAGTCATGTTTGTTGTTTTCTTTGTACAAAAGCCTGAATTTACTGTAGATAAAAAGCACAACTTTTCCAGCATCATATTCACAGCTTCTGAGCTGTAAAGTCATATGAAGGAGAAAACACATGAAAACACCTGAAGAATGTGTGAGATTTTTAGGGTAAAACTAAATTTACCTTGAGACAAAAGTTAGTTATGGAAAACTGAAGCTCTGTTTAGTTTTCCTTGTGAGCTGTTTTGTAAATTGACTTTTAGAATGGCAAACTGTATCAAAGAGATTGAAAAAACTGTAGTGTAAGTGCACAGTCTAAGCAAATAAACCCCACATCCAATTTACTTTTACTTTTGTGTAAAAGAATAGTTTGTAATACCTACTGTTGTGCTGTTTGATTGATACAAGTGACTTTTTCTACAAAAAATTGGGTCCGCGTTAATTTCATATTTGCCCACTCAAAATTTCTGCTTGCCCACCCAAAGTCAGTGGGCTAGAACCGGCCCTGGTGTATAGTCTCGTCTCTGGTGGATCTTGTTGTTGTGATGATGTTGTGATGGTGTATAGTCTCGTCTCTGGTGGATCTTGTTGTTGTGATGATGTTGTGATGGTGTATAGTCTCGTCTCTGGTGGATCTTGTTGTTGTGATGATGTTGTGATGGTGTATAGCCTCGTCTCTGGTGGATCTTGTTGTTGTGATGATGTTGTGATGGTGTATAGTCTCGTCTCTGGTGGATCTTGTTGTTGTGATGATGTGATGGTGTATAGTCTCGTCTCTGGTGGATCTTGCTGTTGTGATGATGTTGTGATGGTGTATAGTCTCGTCTCTGGTGGATCTTGTTGTTGTGATGATGTTGTGATGGTGTATAGTCTCGTCTCTGGTGGATCTTGTTGTGATGATGTTGTGATGGTGTATAGTCTCGTCTCTGGTGGATCTTGTTGTTGTGATGATGTTGTGATGGTGTATAGTCTCGTCTCTGGTGGATCTTGTTGTTGTGATGATGTTGTGATGGTGTATAGTCTCGTCTCTGGTGGATCTTGTTGTGATGATGTTGTGATGGTGTATAGTCTCGTCTCTGGTGGATCTTGTTGTTGTGACAGTGTTAAAGGAGCTCGTGTGGCTCTGCAGTGACAGTGCTGTTGCAGATGGAGCCTCCGTCTGTCCTGTTCGGAGGACATGTGTGGGACACATGGCACTAGAGTACAGTGTGAGTGTTGGCTGGGGCCCATGTGGAGCTGGCGCGGGGCCCTGGAGCTGGCGCGGGGCCCTGGAGCTGGCACCGGGCCCATGTGGAGCTGGTGGGACTCTTCATTGACATGCCGCTCTGCTCTGGGACAGTCTTTAATCTGTGTCCACTGTGTCGGGCAGCAGCCGCTCACACCTGGCTTTTCTGTGGGGCCCCGGAGCTCAGGGGCCAAACAGGATTAGTCTGAGCTCAAGTTTCACAGACACATTACACCAACTGCTCTGGGACTCCCGCCTTTTCCCCTCCAGCCTCCTGTACTGCTCCTGAATCAGTGTGGCCTTGCTCCTATGAGACCGTTTCAGAAACATGTCCTCTGGGACAGGACAGAGACAGAGTGGCCCCTGGGGGCCAGGTTGTGGTGGAACCTGAGCTTCTCAGGTGTGTGACAGTGGGTCCCCTGTGGCCCTGGAGTCACTTACACTCCACACATGAGCTCATGAGGAGTCATCTTCACACAAAAGGACAGGGCATTCCCCGGGCCCCGGCTCCGCCCCCTGCACCGCTGAGGGGGGTGTATATGTATGTGTGTGTGTGTGTGTGTATGTGGGGGGACATTCCTCTGGTCCAGTCCTGTCTCTGTGGGAGGAGATTTATCACACTGTAGGAACGTAAATCTGCTTCACTTCCTAATGTAAATGATGCGTGTTAAACAAACCTGTTTTTGGCTACAGGTCTGATGGAGATCTGATCTTATGATAAAGTGTTGTTGTGTCCTTGGGCCAGACACTTCACCTGCCTGGTCCTAGTGCCATTATGACTGAGTGCTTCTTTTGTAAACCACTGACAGCCTTTACTCTTTCAGTTCAAGACAGTGAGTCTGAATATAAATGTTCAGCTCTTTTACCCATGTTGTAAACCAGAACATCTGCATCAGTTACACAATAGTTACAAACTTTAAAACACTTTTAAACTCCTGTGTCAGTTGTCGTCACATGTTGGTGCTTTTTGACTACACATGGTGGATTCTTACTGTTAACTTTTCACCTTTCACTGCTCTCAGAATAATTCCTCCTGGGACGATCCATAAGCCTCGGTGTCAAGTGAAGGTTTGTGCTTGGTTTTTGATTGCAGTGCAGAATTTTAGACACGACAATCTTCTCTGTTAATGGGACTAAGGCTACGACTGGATGGGCTTTTAGTAAATGAGAGTAAGTCAGTGTATTGTCTCAGTGTGGGCGTGAGTATGTGTGTGAGTGTATGAGTGTGTGAGTGATGGTGTGAGGCTGAAGCTGCACTCCTCAGTCCTTCTCTAATGTGATTACAGCGTCAGGACTGGGCCCTGGAGCCTCGTCTGCTCTGATGAAGCTCTTCTCCTCTAAAGACACACACACTGGACATTTACTGACTCTTGGTGAGCTCATGCGTGAGTCAATCTGTAACCCACAGTCAACCTGGAATAGCGCCTAAACCCAGGTTCAAACTCTCCAATGACTCCCAATTCATTTTAGAATTGATTTTAAAATGTTATTGTTTGTTTTTAAAGCATTTCATGGACTGGCCCCTGAGTACGTATCAGGTCTGACTGTCCCCTACACTCCTGCGCGCTCGCTCAGGTCTGACTGTCCCCTACACTCCTGCGCGCTCGCTCAGGTCTGACTGTCCCCTAAACTCCTGCGCGCTCGCTCAGGTCTGACTGTCCCTACACTCCTGCGCGCTCGCTCAGGTCTGACTGTCCCCTACACTCCTGCGCGCTCGCTCAGGTCTGACTGTCCCCTACACTCCTGCGCGCTCGCTCAGGTCTGACTGTCCCCTACACTCCTGCGCGCTCGCTCAGGTCTGACTGTCCCTACACTCCTGCGCGCTCGCTCAGGTCTGACTGTTCCCTACACTCCTGCGCGCTCGCTCAGGTCTGATTGTCCCCTACACTCCTGCGCGCTCGCTCAGGTCTGACTGTTCCCTACACTCCTGCGCGCTCGCTAAGGTCTGACTTTCTCCTACACTCCTGCGCGCTCGCTCAGGTCTGATTGTCCCCTACACTCCTGCGCGCTCGCTCAGGTCTGACTGTCCCCTACACTCCTGCGCGCTCGCTCAGGTCTGACTGTCCCCTACACTCCTGCGCGCTCGCTCAGGTCTGACTGTTCCCTACACTCCTGCGCGCTCGCTCAGGTCTGACTGTTCCCTACACTCCTGCGCGCTCGCTCAGGTCTGATTGTCCCCTACACTCCTGCGCGCTCGCTCAGGTCTGACTGTTCCCTACACTCCTGCGCGCTCGCTAAGGTCTGACTTTCTCCTACACTCCTGCGCGCTCGCTCAGGTCTGATTGTCCCCTACACTCCTGCGCGCTCGCTCAGGTCTGACTGTCCCCTACACTCCTGCGCGCTCGCTCAGGTCTGACTGTCCCCTACACTCCTGCGCGCTCGCTCAGGTCTGACTGTTCCCTACACTCCTGCGCGCTCACTCAGGTCTGACTGTCCCCTACACTCCTGCGCGCTCGCTCAGGTCTGAGGGCCTGCTCCATCTCGTCGTCCCGAAAACGAGACGTAAAAGTCGTGGTGACCGGGCCTTTTCTGTTGTCGGCCCAAAGCTTTGGAATGCTCTTCCACCTCATATAAAGAACAAACATTTAAGTCTCCTTTAAAAACACACTTTTACTCACTGACATTTAACCTGGGATGAGAATGGTTATTTTTTTTGTATTCTGTGCAGCACTTTGGAGACTTTGTGTTGGTAAAATGTGCTATATAAATAAAGTTACATTAGATTGGATTGATCTAAGCTGCTGTAGGTTTTCTAATAGTGCTCACACACCGAACGCGACCTCATGAACGATTTCAATGCTGGACCTACGTCAAGGGGCGTTGACACATGACCCGAGTGGCACAGCCGTTTATGAGCGGCCAACATGTGAAGAGCAGAGACAGTGACTCAAAACGACCCGTGCAACAGCTTTAACATAATCACACTTTTGAGTTCATACTAATCAAAAATGTAGAAACAAATAACATGTGCGTTATTGGGACTTACCCTGAGACTCCACAAAGGAAAAAATCCGACCAACTTTGAATGATCAAGTGACCAATGCCGCACGTCAGACACGAATTGATCCATTGGATGTGTATTAGCACCTTAACAGCTGCTGTGTTGTAGCCCTAGACTAGGACCACGCTCATGAGTAGAGCTGTAGTCGACCAACTAAAAACATGTCCATGGACCGATTAATCGACTAAAAAGGGGGCGTGGCAAAGGCTCTGAAGCTAAAAGTAGAGTTGTCAAAAATATTGTAAATCAACACTAAACTGCTGTCAAAATTAGATTCTCATTTGAACAAATACAGAGAACATTAACAGGACAAACATTTGAACAAAAATTTTCTGCAAAATAACCTTGAGTTTCATCAAAACTGGTTTGAAACTAAAATGTTTGATCATAAACTTGGATTTTGTGTTGAAAATCTCAGTCCGTTGTATAAATCTGACTTTTTTGAAAGGGCATTCTAATTCTCATTGTGGTATCGAGAATCAAGTTTATTCCTTTGAATCAAAATTTTCTGAAAGAAACCTTGCTCATAGAGACTAATAATATTATGTAGTTTATGCAAAAACTAAAGAGGAAACAGTGTGTTTATAGAAAAAAAGTCAGTTCAGACCAATGATTCTGTTACTGTTGAAGACAAATTCATTATAATCTAAATAAAAGAATTGGTCGACTAATAAAACTTTGGTCGACCAAGACTCCATCGACCAATTAATCGACTAAACAACTAAAGAACTACAGCCCTACTCATGAGACATTCATCCGCAGACGTACACCTGTAGCTGCAGTAGCTTTATGCTCATAGCTCATGTGAAAAGAGAAATGCACATGATGTACAATAAACAACAATCTAAAACAGCTTTACATTAAACCACAAATACACCACAAAAACATTCATTCATCCAGCAGCAGCAGCCCGGGGCACAGACACATGAGCAGGACAGGGGGAGGTTCTAGTGGGTTTGTGTTACTCCTGCAGAGCTCAGGTGACCCCGACCTCTGACCCCTGACCCCTGACTCTGGCTGAGCTGGGTCAGGTTCTGCTCAAGTCCAGTGGATGGTGAGAGAAGACGCTCAGAGGAGTCCTGCTCGTGTCCTGGAGGCAGCGGCTCACTGACAGACTACAGTGTGGAGGTGTGTGTGTGTGTGTGGAGGTGTAGATGTATGTTCTGAGGTGTGTGTGTGTGGAGGTGTATATTAGAGCTGGGCGATTTTCACTACCGTCATATCGTCTTAATATAGTATCGTGATAGACGATATTATCGTCTGCCCACTAATTAAGGCAAAAAGGGCTCAAAATTGAGCTTTAGTCAGATTTTTCTGGTAATTTCACACACACGCACACACACGGTGTGTATTATAGATACAATAATGCTCTTTCGCTATAGAACATTGCTAGGTTTGTGAATTTTAATGTTAAAAACCTTAGTACTTTGTCAAAGCCTCGAGCAGAATTTTAAGATACACAACACAGGGTAAATGTGTAAACTTGCGACGGTAAAAGTCGTAGAGATTTATATTATCGACTATATTGCACAAATACACATTTAGAAAAAGACTTTCTTGAGACGCACGCGGCACCATGCCTGCGTGCGTCACAACCACACGAACAAAAGCACATAAAGCCTAGACATCCAAGCACGCAAGCAAGCTAACCATAAAGTTTAGACCACAACAGGATTAAACCCACTGACACATACAAACACGATTTGAACTGATATTGATAAGGCTCTCCGCTGTTTTAAGTTCACATTTAAAACACAGCCAACACCATTATAAGTTCAAACGGCTGATATGTAGGACAAACACTGAGAGCCAAACACCTTATTAAGCTAAATACATGCACATCTACGGTAACAAGTGATTTCTGCCTCTTCTTTGTCACCAAAGTTGTACCAAATAGATGAGAGAAAGTAGCTGTATCCAGAAGTAGCTATTACGCACGGACTCGTCTCGGCGCGTGATGGGATCAGCACAAAGAAAGCACGATACTCTTCTCCGACAGTTTATAAAGTTAGTTTGCTCACCTCTGTCCAGTTCAAGTGAATCCTCTTCTGTCCATCACGGACACGAAGAAAAGAAAACATCCAAACAGAAATGGTAGCGTACATCCAAAGTGGTTATCGCAGGTGCTTCAGGACGACGCACAACTTTGTCCAAGTCCTGATTCCAGCTCCACGAGGCCCACAAACACCGCTCCACACGTCCTGATCTGTCCAGGTCCTCCGTCCAGGTCCACGGTGTTAAAAAAAGTCCTCTTCATCTCTTTATTAGAGCGCGCTGTCTGAGCCTGCTCTGTTTTCATATGCACGTGTTGGTGGCGTGAGGATGCGTTCAGGGACGCGGCGTAACTTTTAAAACTGCGATGCCAAGTTTTTTCTGCTTTTGTGGACTTGTCAATTATTAAAAAAAAGCTACTATGAAAACAAAATAGTGGTTGAATATTTGTCAAATGATTGAGAATATGCATATAACAGAGCGAGATTGTTTGCTGCAGCATTGATTAAAAACTTTGCACGTTCTAGGAGGATACAGACGATTACAGACGATAGTGAAGTGCTATCGTCAAAATGTTTTACTTTCACGATAGACGATATAATCGTCTTATCGCCCATCCCTAGTGTATATGTTCTGTGGCGTGTGTGTGTGGAGGTGTAGGTGTGTGTTCTGAGGCGTGTGTAGGTGGAGGACTGACACTCTTTCAAAATTGATTTTTATTTTTTTGTTTTATGAGCAAAAACTAAAAAAGGTAAAAACTATCTGATCCATTTTTCAATTAGAGTCTCGTTTTAAACATGCAACATTTGAAGGAAAGTTCAGACATTTTTTAATTTTGCCGAGGCTTAGTCTTCCCTGGGAAAAAGGTGCTGTGATCCGGGAAGAAGCAAAGCCACTCCACTGCTTTGAGCTCCGGGAAACAAGCCCAAGAATAGGCTTTGATTCCCCCTGTAGATGAAGCCCTGTGGCCCCTGTACATGCAGAGTCTCTTCACCTGGAGATGTTACCTGTGGTCCAGTCCCAACTAAGCCTTTTCTCGGGGAAGGCAAAGACTGAGCCTCGGCACATTTCCTGGAGCTTGCAAAATTCAAATTCCTTCAAAATGTTTAAATTGAGAATCGAACTCAAAATAGATGGATCAGATTGTATTTTTCTGTCTTGTTTAATGAACAAAAACAAAAAAAAACTTCAAATCAAATAAATTTTAACTTTTTGCGTTTTTGATTTGAAATGGAAAATCTATTCAACCCGTCATACATGCATCTTTGGTCATGGTCTATAGTCTAAGAAAGGTGCTTCTCACGTCATGTAAGGAGCAGGTGTGTGGGAGATGATCGTACACTGACTGCGAGGTGAAGTTGGGTTTGGGACACGTGTCAGTTCCAGTTCACTGTGGTCTAGATATCGTCAAAGACTCACACAGATTCCCACAAGGATGCTTGTATAGACTCTCTACGGATTCTTTGTGCGACTCTCAGACGCTCCGAGGTCTGTGTACAAGGGCACATTGTTGAAGCACTTTCTTTCTAGGTCTTGAAAGAGTCACACCAAAGCATTACATTTATTTACAGATGATGAGGCAAAGGGGCTTTTTTTATGTCAGCAAGTTTTCATGAATCCGAGATGTTTCTGGGTCAGATGCTACGTGTTCATTGAATAGGCGTTCCTCTGGGTATGATTCAAGAGGGAGTTCTAGGGGCTGGTTCAGTGAATGCACCGCCGTGTAAACAGGAAAAAAACATTTGGCAATGAAAACGGTTACGTCACTGATATGAGCGCACATTATACTACTTTAAGACCGTAGAAGAAGACTGCCCAGTCACCAAAAATCAGCAGAACAAGAAGCACAGTCGTCACCAAAGCTAAAACAACTCCAGGATATTTCACTCTGAAAACAACAAAATCTGTTCAGGCGTTTGTCTCTTTCAGCTAAAGCTCGTTTCATTTTCACAAAGTCTCTCCAACAGTGTCCAGAGGAGGAGACACAAAACAAATTTCCCAAAATCTCTCTGGTGCTGAAGATTCCATTAGTCCATTCAAATGTGTGTGTTCAGAAGAGAAGAAAGTTTGAAGCTCCACAACAAGTATTATTCGACCGTGAACTACACGCACAGGACAGCTGTCCAAGCGTCTGCGCCTGGTAAAAGTGAGCTGTCCTCCTGTGTTTGTGATCAGCTGTAGGTAATCTTCTTTCCCCTGCGAACTGGTCCTCAGTCCTCCATGTTTGTTTCAGGCGATTTTCCTTTTTCCTCGCGGGCTGGTCCTTGTCGCTTCCTTTGCCATTTTATTGATATGAATAACTTGTAAACTTGTCAATGAACGTGTTATCATAGGCTGCGTGGGGTCATGGTAATTTAATGTCATTTAATGTAATTTAATTGACCAGGGAAGTCCCACTGAGATTCAGAATCTCTTTTGCAATGGAGCCCTGGGGGAAGGGTCAGGGGGGGGGCATTAATGGACATGTTTTTAGTTGTAGGAGGAAACCGGAGTACCTGGAGGAAACCTACGCAGACACGAGGAGAACATGCAAACTCCACATAGAAAGGCCCCGGGCCCACGTCAATTGTCCTCGCACAATTGACCTTTCGCAGAGCCCCGCCCCAAAAAGGCTCTTGTCCAATCAAACATCGTAGCAATCGTTGCTATGTAAATAAGGCTCGTCAAATCTTGAGCTCACAGCAAGATGGTGAAGCGATGTGTCTACGGTTTATGTAAATCAGACCGCAGATACCCCGAAATATTGACCGGAAGAGTTGTGTTGTTTCCATTTCTAAAGCCGAAAACAACTGGAGCAGTGCCTACGATAGATTAAACAGTATGGGCGGCTCGGGGCAGCTCCTCTACCAGCTACAATATATCAAACAAATGTCTGCTCAAAGGTAAAACTAATGTTTAACTATAGCTATGGACTTTCTGTGTTGTTAGATCTAGAGGCACAAACACAAACTAGATCAAAGTTCTACCATGACGAGGATATAACTGCAGAAGTTACACTCTAAGCTGCTAAGTTTAGCGAGCCTCTTAGCTTTAGCCAACACAGGTAGGTTTAGCTCACTAACAACCCTCGTAAATGAACAATATTCTTGCAATAGACAAAAATAGACCTGAACATATGAAAGTGAACTTACTCTGCAGTGCAAGAGCAGGACAAGACTGTGCTTTTTGAATTTGAGGCAACGTTAAAGATCATGGGTTTCTCTGATTTAGCTTGAGACCAGTAGCATTAGCCTCCATAGTAGTTTTGTAACCTCCGTTGTGTATTTTAATCTCATGAATAAAATCCCTCCGCTGAGGATATCGCGGAAAAAAATGCTTTAAAAAAGTCACTAACGTGAACAGGTGTACTTCTTTTTGTCATTAAAGTCTATGGCACGCTGTCATATTCGACGGGCGTAGCAACAGTAACTAAGGGGGGCGGGGCTCGGCGAAAGGTCAATTACACCACCTCCTGACGCGGTGTAAGAACTACAGCATTTTGGGTCTATCTGCGTTTCTATGTAAATTAAGATTAACTCAACACCACGCCATATAATCTGTGAGCACAAAACGTTACAACTGTGACGGTTTTCTGGGGAACGTTGTTAAGTGAACCAGGCCAAAGTTTCTTCTTTATTTGACATTTGAAGAGTCTCCGTCACAGTCAGATGCTTCTGTTGTAAAGGTCGTCGCTCGTGCAGCAGCTGAACCTCACCATGATGCTCCTGACAAACAGTCTAACAGAGTCACAGAGACACAGACAGAAGAGAGAAACATCTCTGAACAAAATCTTTATTCTGAACTCATGGAGGGAAAATCAGGCCAAAACTCCTGTAGTGCAGAAGCCTTAACTTGATATATGTGTGTGTACAGTGTGTGTGTGTACAGTGTGTGTGTGTGTACAGTGTGTGTGAGTGTCTGTGGTCTGCGGTGGATGTTGTTCGAGTGGAACATTTGTCCTTCTGAATCCCAGTGAGGACTGTGCACTTCTCATGACCTGTGCTGCTGGAGCTGGTGTGGAAGAGTTCAGCGTTATCCCAGCTGTGACAGTAGACTGCAGTACTTTTACTCAGGTCTGGTACTTTTACTCAGGTCTGGTACTTTAACTCAGGTCTGGTACTTTTACTCAGGTCTGGTACTTTTACTCAGGTCTGGTACTTTTACTCAGGTCTGGCACTTTTACGCAGGTCTGGTACTTTTACTCAGGTCTGGCACTTTTACGCAGGTCTGGTACTTTTACTCTGGTCTGGTACTTTTACTCAGGTCTGGTACTTTTACTCAGGCCTGGTACTTTTACTCAGGTCTGGTACTTTTATTCTGGTCTGGTACTTTACTTTGGTCTGGTACTTTTACTCTGGTCTGGTACTTTAACTCAGGTCTGGGACTTTTGCTCAGGTCTAGGACTTTTACTCAGGTCTGGTACTTTAGGTCAGGTCTGGTACTTTTACTCAGGTCTAGGACTTTTACTCAGGTCTGGTACTTTAACTCAGGTCTGGTACTTTTACTCTGGTCTGGTACTTTTTCTCAGGTCTGGCACTTTAACTCTGGTCTGGTACTTTAACTCTGGTCTGGTACTTTAACTCAGGTCTGGTACTTTTACTCAGGTTTGGTACTTTTACTCTGGTCTGGTACTTTTACTCTGGTCTGGTACTTTTACTCTGGTCTGGTACTTTTACTCTGGTCTGGTACTTTTACTCTGGTCTGGTACTTTAACTCAGGTCTGGTACTTTTACTCAGGTCTGGTTCTTTAACTCAGGTCTGGTACTTTAACTCAGGTCTGGTACTTTTTCTCAGGTCTGGTACTTTTACTCAGGTCTGGTACTTTTACTCAGGTCTGGTACTTTTACTCAGGTCTGGTACTTTTACTCTGGTCTGGTACTTTTACTCAGGTCTGGTACTTTTACTCAGGTCTGGTACTTTAACTCAGCTCTGGCACTTTTACTCAGGTCTGGTACTTTTACTCAGGTCTGGTACTTTAACTCAGGTCTGGTACTTTTTCTCAGGTCTGGTACTTTTACTCAGGCCTGGTACTTTAACTCTGGTCTGGTACTTTTTCTCAGGTCTGGTACTTTTACTCAGGTCTGGTACTTTAACTCTGGTCTGGTTCTTTTACTCAGGTCTGGTACTTTTACTCTGGTCTGGTACTTTTACTCTGGTCTGGTACTTTTACTCAGGTCTGGTACTTTAACTCTGGTCTGGTTCTTTTACTCAGGTCTGGTACTTTTACTCTGGTCTGGTACTTTTACTCTGGTCTGGTACTTTTACTCAGGTCTGGTACTTTTTCTCAGGTCTGGTACTTTTACTCAGGTCTGGTACTTTTACTCTGGTCTGGTACTTTTACTCTGGTCTGGTACTTTAACTCAGGTCTGGTACTTTTACTCAGGTCTGGTACTTTTACTCTGGTCTGGTACTTTTACTCTGGTCTGGTACTTTTACTCTGGTCTGGTACTTTAACTCAGGTCTGGTACTTTTTCTCAGGTCTGGTACTTTTACTCTGGTCTGGTACTTTAACTCAGGTCTGGTACTTTTACTCTGGTCTGGTACTTTTACTCTGGTCTGGTACTTTTACTCTGGTCTGGTACTTTAACTCAGGTCTGGTACTTTTTCTCAGGTCTGGTACTTTTACTCTGGTCTGGTACTTTTACTCTGGTCTGGTACTTTTACTCAGGTCTGGTACTTTTACTCAGGTCTGGTACTTTTACTCAGGTCTGGTACTTTTACTCAGGTCTGGTACTTTTACTCAGGTCTGGTACTTTTATTTACTTTCCATTTCCTCCTTAAATCACCCAGTCTGAGTGTGTTTGTGCTCTGGGACAGGACACACTGACTCCTCTAATGAGCTCATCCAGTACCAGTCTTAAACAGTTCAACGCTGTCCCCTGTAGTGGCCCCTCAGAGTGGCCCCTGTGAGCGGCCCCTGGGTGCTTCCTGTGCGGTGGTGAGTCTGGCATCTGCTACTCAGCGGGCCCCGGAACACTCAGGAGCCCAGAATAGAACACACACGTCAGTAATGAGGCTCGGGACATGCACACGCAGGTTCAGCTCTGAGACGGGACTGCTGGAGAGAAAACAGGAACAGTACTGGAGGAGTTTATCTGTTAATACTGTATATATCAACAGAGACTAGACAGAGCTCCAAACCAAGAAGAATAGATATGAGCTGAGACTAAACCAGGACACTAAAGTCATTTAAATGGCGTAAAAGAATCGGAATCAAATGATGCATAGGCTACTGAAAAAGAGAACAACAAATCCAGCCTATTAAGCAGCATGATCCGGTTCATGGCCTATATTTCACCGTGCATGCATGGCCAAACAAACTGCTAACTTAGCCGCCTTTATCCTGATCTTATCCTGGACTAACCCAGACATGAGCTCTCTGGATAAACTGTCCTACGAAACAAGTCCACAGCTGGATCTGTTAAGCCTGGATTTTCTCAATGAAGTCCTGTCACAGAGCAGGGGGCGGGGTTAACACAAACTGGCCAATCAGAACAATGAGCTGTGGATTTCAAACGTGAGGAAACGTCAATCATGAAGCGAAATCTACAGGTGTAAAAAAAATAAGTAAAGGAAACGTGCAGCAGCTTCAAGTCTGAGCTTAAGACCAATCACAGACACAGAAGTCTGGACCAATCACAGACACAGAAGTCTGGACCAATCACAGACGCAGAAGTCTGGACCAATCACAGACGCAGAAGTCTGGACCAATCACAGACGCAGAAGTCTGGACCAATCACAGACGCAGAAGTCTGGACCAATCACAGACACAGAAGTGTGGACCAATCACAGGCACAGAAGTCTGGACCAATCACAGACGCAGAAGTCTGGACCAATCACAGACGCAGAAGTCTGGACCAATCACAGACGCAGAAGTCTGGACCAATCACAGACGCAGAAGTCTGGACCAATCACAGACACAGAAGTTACACTACAGAGTTCGTTTAAATGTGGATACAACAGACTAAAGCACAACATTTAATAGATCAACCACTTGGTCTGAATGAACGCTTTGACTTTTCCTCATTCCTCCGCTGCTCCCTCTCTCTCTTCTCTCTCTCTCTCTCTCTATCTCCCTCTTTCTGTCTCTTCTCTCTCTCCCTCCCTCTCTCTCCCTCGCTCTCCCCCCTCTCTCTTCCTCTCTCTCCCTCTTCTCTCTCTCTCTTTCTCTCTCTCTTCTCTCTCTCTTTCCTCTCTCTCTCTCTCTCTTTCCTCTCTCCCTCTTTCTCTCTCTCTCCCGCTCTTTCTCTCTCCCTCTCTTTTTCTTTCTCTCTCCTCTCTCTCTCCCATCTCGCTCTTCTCTCTCCCTCTCTCCTTCCTCTCTCTCTCTTTCCTCTCTCCTCTCTTCTCTCTCCCCTCTCTTCCCTCCCTCTCTCCTTCCTCTCTCTCTCTCTCTCTCTCTCTCTCTCTCTCTTCCTCTCTCTCTCTCTCTCTTCTCTCTCCCTCTCTCTCTTCTCTCTCCCTCTCTCCTTCCTCTCTCTCTCTTTCCTCTCTCTCTCTCCTCTTCTCTTCTCTCTCCCTCTCTCTCCCTCTCTCTCTCTCTCTCTCTCTCTCTCTCTCTCCAAACGTCTCGGCCAGCGTCTTTTTAACTTATTCGTGAACTTAACCTGGTCTGGAGCAGGTTATGAGTTTGTCTCATGTTGCCATGGAGATCTGCTCTGATAGGAAGTGATCCAGATTGGTTGGACCAGGTTTAACCCAGAACTTACCCCTCTAAACCCCAAACCTAGCTTCGTAGTACAGGATTTAGCCACATTTACTCTCTGTCTTTGTGTAAATGAATCAGATTGTATAATAAATAGACTTTCTCCTGTCACAGCTTTAGATGTAATGTCTCTGCTGTTTTCTCTGTCCTCCTCCTGCACCATGAGTCTTGTCTCAGAGCTTTGGAGCAGGAGAGAGGGAAACATGTGCAGACTCTGGACAGGTGTGTGAAGCAAAACTCTCCTCTGCTGCAGGAGTGATCTGTCTGCTGCGTTTGAATGACTTTTTACTAAAACCTCAGCAAAAGATCCGTATACAGGTCTGCAGCATTCACAACTCTTCATTCGAATCATCGGCGGGGCCCTAGAGCGGTGGTTCTTTGAAGTGCGGGGCCCCTGAGCTCCTCACACAGATGTGGGGCAGTGGTGCAGTGAGCTGTGGAGCCGCTCTATGGGACGCTCCTCTCACAGGTGTTCTGCTGGAGATCGGCTCACTCTGGGCTTATAAAAACATGTTCTCTGTGTCAATGTCAGAACAGCCAATCAGAGCAGCCTTTACTGATCTGTGACGGCTCGGATACAGTCAATCTCCCATTGGTGCAGATTCTACAGATTCAGCCTCTTTCATGGAGCAGAGATTAGATTGAAGAAATCCAGTAGTTTGACTTCCTCTGACACTTTCACTCGCTCACAGAAGAGTAGGGCTGGGCGGTTCCTACTTGGAACCGTCCGAAACGTTCAGGAAATACTGGAACCGAAAACATGACGCACTTTCGGCGCCATTTTTCGGTTCCTTGGCTTTAATCTCCGCGTCAACAAGCAGAGAACAAGAACACCAAACATGCCACACGCGCTTACTACAATAACATGAACTACGCTCCACAAACAGCAAAAACACCACGTAACCTATGTCCCGGCAATTCACTTCTTATATTCTCTCAAACCAACCGCGTGACCTTACAGCGCCTGCACAAACTAGCGGCACAATTCACGTCTCACTTCTCCCAAACAGACCGTGTGGCGAGAAAGTGAAAGTGAAACTAACTCGCCCCATGTGGCAGCCCACGTGAGGAACAGCTGATTCATTTGCATGCGCTTTGTTTTGAGTTGTAACTGAACAAACTAAAAGTGTGTTTTAAAATATCGTTTGACAAACAACATTGTTAAAAGGCTGAGAAAAAAAAATTTAGGCTTATAATTAAAAAAAGTAAGGACAGAAAAAGAACCGTTAAGGAACCGGTCCCGAAAAGCAAGTACCGTTAAAGTACTGGTATCGAAAAAAATCTAACGGTGCCCAGCCCTACAGAAGAGTCGCTGCATGTGTCGTTCTCCTCAGAGTCCTAGTCCAGTAGAATCGGCTTTTCTTCACTTTTAGTTCAACAGGTTTTGTCTGGAATCTGTTTGAAAAGTAAGCCGACCTCCAGAAGCAGCTGTGAACGTAAACGCTGTCGACTGTGAATCTGTGTAAATGTGACTTCCTCTGGGTCCTTGTGCTCACACTATTCCCCCCTCTGCTGGTGAATCTGTGAAACTGCATCATGTATTTGACTGTAGACAAAGTCAGCACCAGCGTCAGAGACACACACCATTTATTTGATTGGGACAGAGCATGTTATGAAAAAAGAACATGAATGTAAACACACCAGATTATGCAGGGTCACAGAGAATAAAAGTCCAGTGATGGAAATGGATAAATTGGCAAGGAAAAAGTTAAGGCCTTTGTTTCATAGTGGATCATGTGACTCTCCTCCACAGTCTGTCTTGAACTCATCATGTCTGTGTGTGTCTCTGTGCTGCTGCCTCATGATGTGCTCCTGTCTGTGGCCTGTGGCTTTAACAGACACTCAGCTTCACTGTCAGACCCAAAACTACTGACGACTAAACATATATATTTAGTCCTCTCTCGTGTGGCCCTCAGACCTCTGAGTGCAGCGTCTAAAAAGACTTGTAATGCAACATTAACTTTATGTGCTTGTTGTTCTTTCTCTTCTGCTCTGTGTTTTCTGCAGAGCTCCCACACATTCACACATCACTGATACACACATTCTTCTACCACTGACGATAGGTTCTGTTGAGGTTAGGCTGGGCCTTATTGACCACTAATAAAAATGAGTAAAATAGTGTTGTAATTCTTTAGTTGTTTAGTTGATTAGTCGGTCGATGTAGTCTTAGTCAACCAAATTTTCATTAGTCGACCCAATATTTTAGTGAGATTATAATGAGTTATATTTAACAGCAACATAAAAGTAGTGAATTAGCTGAAGATTTGCTTGCCACTTTTTACATAAACACACTGTTTGTTGTTCCTTTTCTATATTAATTGATGTTTTTGCATGAACGTTGTTGGTCTTTTTAGTCTAGTTTGGATTAGATAAATGATCAAATCAGAATATATTTTTAGGTTCAAACGTTTTGTCGTGCCTTCTTTTTAGTCGATTAATCGGTCGATGGAACTTGTCTTTGGTTGACCAAGAATTTCTTTGGTCGACTACAGCCCCAGAGTAAAAGCCACACACACCAGGAGTTCAACGTGCATACTGGGAGTTTGCCCAGTCACACCAGGAGTTTTCACGCACACCAACAGTACAACGCGCACACTGCTAGTAGGCTGGGTGCACACTGGGACTTTGTCGGGTCACATTGGACAATCACCCACACACACCCAGATTTTTACTCCCCGCACTCACCAGCTGGTTACCTGCACACACCGAACGCTCACTTGAGCGCACCATGAATTCATCTGCACACACTGCAGAGCTGCAACTGGTGCAGACCAAAGTCTGTCATAAAGGAATGTTTATTAAGGACAATGTACAATTACATTAAGCACAAAGGCGGACATGCTTGTACCAGATTCTAGCTTACAGCTAATTTCCATCTGTAGTCCTGGGGAGGAAGAGGGGAGGCACATTGGACATGTTTTTAGTTGTAGGAGGAAACCGGAGCACCCGGAGGAAACCTACGCAGACACAGGGAGAACATGCAAACTCCACATAGAAAGGTCCCGGACGGCCCGGGAGTCGAACCCAGGACTTTCTTGCTATGAGGCCAGAGCGCTAACCGCTGCGCCACCATGTCACCCATGCGTAGTGATCCTGGCGCTCAATCACAGGCTTTTGTTTTTGCGTATTTAATGTGTGCAACAGTGACAATATCAGTGTGTGCAAAAACTCACTCTGACTACTGTCTGTGAACCTAGGTTTGTTTGCATTTCCTATATTAACAGTGAATCTGAACAGGCCACAGTACAAATGTATCTGATTAGGTCGTGTGACTTATGCCCATTACTGTAACTGTTATTTCTGTTTTGACAGTTTATGTTGGGAGATTAGAAGCTTTTTCTACATATGACTTGACTTGCCGTGAAGACTTGACTTATTCGACTTTCATGATTCACTGACCTCCACTTCCTTCTGACTGTATATTTGTCCCGGAGGCTCACTTGTCTGCAGACCAACAGTCCACTTTAAACAGTCCAAACCGACTGGAATCGTCACGTCTGTGCCGCTGGATCACATCAAACACCGGTCTGAAGGTTCCTCTGTGTCTGAAGCTCCACTAATCACACTAATCCTCCAGATCGACATCAAGAAGCTACGCAACTTCAGGCCAACTTTTCTCTGTGTGAAGCAGCTTTATCGGGGAGCGCAGGGTTCACTTCTGCTGCTGGAGTCACGTTTTCAGACTGTCCGTGGTTCTTCACAAAGACAAACGTTTTCTCACCTGTGGATATCTTATGTTTGTGTGAGTCGTGAAACTGGGACTGTAGAACTGGAGGAGGTTGGATAACATGAGTTTAGCCTTTTTTGAAGACTGCGCACTGTAAAAAGTCATAAGGCAGATAAGTCCCAGAGACAGAGAGAGAGAGAGAGGGAGAAGAGGAGAGAGAGAGAGAGGGAGAAAGAGAGGAGAGAGAGAGGGAGAGAAAGAGAGAGAGGGGAGAGGGAGAAAGGGAGAGGGAGAAAGAGAGAAAGAGGAGAGAGAGAGAGAAAGAAGGAAGAAAAAGGAGAGAGAGAAAGAAAGAGAAAAGGGAGAAAAAGGAGAGAGAGAAAGAAAGAGGGAGAGAGAGAAAAAGAAAGAGGGAGAGAGAGAAAGAGGAGAGAGAGAAAGAAAGAAGGGGGAGAGAGAAAAAGAAAGAGAAGGAGAGAGAGAGAGAAAGAAAGAAAGAAGGGAGAGAGAGAAAAAGAGAGAAGGAGAGAAAGGGAGACAGGAGAAAGAGAGGAGAGTGAGTGAGAAAGAGAGAAGGGAGAAAGAGAGAGTGTAGAAAGAAGAGAGGGGGAGAGAGGAGAAGGGAGAGAAAGAAGAGAGAATGGGAGTTAGAGAGAGGAGAGAGAGAGGGAATGAAGATGGACAGAGGAGAGGGAGGGAGAGTAAAAATAGAGAGAGGGAGGAAGGAGAGAGAGAGTTTGAGATAGGGGCAGAGAGAGGGGAAGAAAAGAGATGGAGGGAGAAGTGAGAGAGGAGAAGAAGAGTGAAGAAAGAGAGAATGAAGGGGATAGAGACTCATAAGGTTTATTAGACATTCAACTTTCTTACATTTCTAAGTGAAACTGAACTGTTTGTTTGAACTCTGCTCTGTAACTCTGGACTGAAGATGTTTTGTGCTGCGTCTCTAGTGGACAGAGCACAAGTCCAGCTCAGCACAGCCTGGCTCACTTCAGATACATGTGTCTGTGAGTAGAGTTCGAAAAATAAAAGTTCGAAAAATAAACAAAAAAAAAGACATTCTGTTACTTGAATAGAACAAGTCTACAAACTCAGACTAAAACAGAATCAAACCAGTATGAGAACAGATTTTCCAGTTTTTTGCAGGTCATAGGTCACTCATTTTCATTTGAACAGACGCAGTCGATAGATTTAAATCAGAGAGACATCGATCTCACCGATGTGTCAGGTTCACTTTTATCAGCTGATCAATATGCTTTTATTATTAGACTGAAAAATCTATATTCTACCATCAACATGGATTCCATCTGAATATTCATTAAACTGAGACATCCACAATCACTATTCTTATGTTGGACCTAGAGCTGTGAAAGTTCAGAGTCTTCATTGAGAGTCAGGCTGGACGTTAGAGTGGTCAGTGTGGCTGCTCGCTGAGGAAAAGTCCACTCAAGCTCAAGCGTCTGTGTGACAGACGCTTGAGTGGGATTTGTGACGGTTTCTTTGCTCATGTTAGTCTGATTGTGCTGTATGTGATTCTTCTCCTCTCAGCCCCACCCCTTTCCTCTCGGTAACCATAGCGACGCAGCGTGTGAGTGATGGACACACACAAACTGTAAAGGTGCACTGTGTAACTTTTTGACCACTTGAAGAAGTGCTAGGTTTTGTCATTTAGGCTACGTTCACACCGCAGGTTGAAACGACCCAAATCCGATTTTTTTGCCCCAATGCGACCCAAATCGGATCTTTTTATGGCTGTCTGAACGACACACATCCGATTTTTGTCAATGCGACTCAGGCCACTTTCATATGTGGTCCTAAATCCGATACATATCTGATCTTTTCAAATGCGACTCCAGTCTGAACGCTCATGCCGCATTCATCCGACTTTTACGTCACAAAACTCAACAAGTCAAAGCAGAAACAGCGGCAGAAGAGAGGAGGAGGAGGAGGAGGAGGAGGAGGAGAGAGCATCCGCGCCAGCGTCTGCTTAAGCCTCGTAAAGCTGGACCGCCCGGTAAACTCCACTCACAAACTCCACGTGAGCCAAACAAGAGACGACGCTAAACTAAACATACACAGCCTGTTTAATAACCGGGCTTATCATACAGTAACTAGGCTACTGCAGCAGAGCATCAGGTCAGTCAGAGGGAGAGATGCAGGACAAACACGGTGGAGAATCTTTCACTCACCTCTGGAAAGTTTTCAGACTAAACTGTTGTGTCATCCAGGTCCTTTCATCCATTCTGCACAAATCAGTCACATAAAGTCCCCAGAACATCGCTACAAATCCGTTTAGAAGTGTTGTTTGATAAAAGAAAAGCCAAAAAGCACGATGCAGTAGTCCTCTTGTGTTGTGTTTGTTTATCCGCGGCTCGGCCTGGTCAAGTTATTATAACGTCATTAAACCTGGACATTTACACATAGTTTGGACGTGTATCTATAGTAGTGTAATGCTCTGAATGTTTTCAACTCTTTGGGCTTCTTAAAATGATTGATTTTATTTTGGACAGGAAACAGAACATGCTAATGTGCACTAGCTTGTTAGCAGCACTTTTCACTGATAGTATTTGGTCTTTGCGGCTCCGTTTCTACACTAAACAGCCTGAAACAGACGCAAACGTCCCCTGGCTGTGTAATTACACTCTGTGCCTGTAACGTGGTGCTCTTTACTGCGCATGACGGTCACTTTTGGGGCCGCATCCCGTTCACACCAGAGACAAGTTGTTGTCGCATGTTTTGTGTAATGTGAACGACCACATGAAAAAATCGGAATTGATGAAAAAATCGGAATTGAGAATCCGACCCTGCGGTGTGAACGTAGCCTAGATTCTTTGTTGCAGTAAGCAAATGATAAAAGTCTGTTTGGATGAACCTGAGCTGGCCTGGAGGAAGAGCTCCGCTGGGATGTTTCCATGGAAACCCACTTCCTTTAGCTGCATTTTATTACCTCATAGTAAAACACATATTTAGAATGTCCCAAAGTGTGTTTTTAAAGGAGACCTAATCTGTCAAATCTACTTTTCATCATTAGTTGTATTTGGATTGATTCATGCGTGTTTGCGTAATCTTGTATTGTCCTGCAGCTCAGAAAATCTCTGTCTTCACCTACCACCTATCCCCTCCCACTTGTCTGTATTTACTGCGATTACTCAAAAATTCTAATTCTGAGTAAAACCTGTAGGGTTCAAAGCTGTAAAGTCTCTACCGTCCAACGCGAAAAATAATCATCTAAAAACTATGGTCTATTAAATGTTTTGAACAGGAAGTCAATGGAGCTGTTTCTATTTCCAAGCCTTTTTTTTGATCATTTTAATGTTCAGAATCATCACTGTAAAACTCTATGTAAATGTACGATCATTTCGAAGCACCCGCTATTTTCTTCGTCTTGACTAATGTGAGTTTGCCCTAAAGGACTGAAAATCTGATCCAGGATCAGCAAACACTTAACACGGCGTGAGCTTTAGCCGTGTTCTGTGATATTATTGGTCGACCGCGCCAACAGTTCCTCATGGCTGCGCGTCTGTCCCAATGTGCTGAGACCAAACGTAAATACAACCAGTCCGCATAAGCAATATGGAGACATCGAACAAGGGAAAGAGTGAGTGAATCAATGCTTTATTTTACTGATAAAAAGTATGATTCAGTTTTATAAATATTATTTTGGGCTGTGAAGAAGACAAAGCTTGCTGTGTGCAATGCATAAACAGCAATGATTAAATGTTTTCACCCTCCCAACTGAGCGGAACATGTTTAAAAATTCGTCTAAAGAGGTCTTTATTTACTCTTCAAACTGCCCTGGCCTGAAAAAGAACACAGTTTGGATGTGTACGATAATTTTTAGCAAAATACGATAATTTTGAGGCTCTGGTACGATAATTCAACATTTCCCATCTCTTGGTCTTGGTCTTGACACTTTGTGGTCTTGGTTTTGTCTTCGTCTCAAGATCTTGTGGTCTCGGGCAAGTCTTGGTCTGGATTAGTGCGGCCTTGACTACCACTAACCATCTGGTAACACCGCTGTCCCTGTTCATTCAGCTTCTCCCTCTGAGCAGCACCAGCACTTTAGAGACTGTCCTTTTGTTTGTGTGAGACTGAGCAGAGGTGTGACACGGAGACATGGGGCTTTTCACGAGACAAGTCTGATCTGCCTAGAGAGAAGTGGCACTAGTTGGCTGTTGTGTTCATAGACATATAATTAGTAGACGCGCAGTCCGACTCTGATGCTATCGGACACTTAGCATCTGAGCTAGTCCGGTAAGATTAAAGCCATGAGCGTTCTCCTTGTCATTGTCTACGAAGGTGCACGCCAAAATTACGTCTTTTAAACACATTTGTAAGTGTACAGTTAATATAATTTATTTGTAGATATTTATGAATGTAAAGTTTGCCAATAGAAAGCCCAAAATTACACATTTATTTATCTACATTTTAAGCTAGCAGTTAGCAGCCGGAACTAGCTTTAAGCAGTAGCTTATAAATCTCATTTTACAATAGTCTGCTTTGTTGAAATCTGTGAGGGAATGTTGTGTTTAACAATTAAGTTTTGTCTGTGTTTAATTCAAAATTCAATACGAATAAACAATGTAAAAGAAGTAAAGCTAAAGGTACGAGGTGGGCAATGACACTCCTGTTTGTTCTCATATAGCCGTTAGCATTAGCCCTCAAAAAATGCAAGTTGTGAAAGATCCAGAGAGTGTCACCCCTGGATCTATTATATTATCTGGATACGGTATTGCTAGCTTGCAGCCATTGTAAATCAGCCCCAGTGGCCGCTCCATTGGTACTGCAGTGGGAAAATCCCTCTACAGGCTAGAAAGGATTTTATCCCTAGAGCGCAATGCAAACACAAACCGCCCGTGTTCAACAGAAACAACATCTACAGCTTTAAGAACTGACGGACTTTGCGGCGATTCTTACCTAGATTCACATCATAAACTTTTTTCCGGTTCAAAAGGTTTTAGTTTCGTATAAAACGGCTTTTTAAGCTTTAGCTTCGGCTACCGCTGCTAACACTGTAACTGCCGCTCTGATTGGTCAGAACGGTCACGTGTGAGCTTTCGGCTTCTTTCGGATTCACTCGGCTCGAGTTCGTCCCGCTCCTCGCGGGGGGAGTTACGGGGGAACACAACTGCGAATGTTCCATAGCCTGTAGAGCACCTAGCAAAAGGCTAAAGCTAACGGCCATATTGGCAACGAACGCCAGAGAGCAAAAGCTATTGACCCACAGCGCCCGCCATCTTTGATCACCGGAGCTTGGTGTCACCTCCAAAATGCTAACGGCTAACGAACTTCAACAAAAGATTCCTGATCTTGAGCATCTTTTAAGACTCTAATGACACCAAACATCTTTTTTAAATGTGACTGTGAGAAAAGCAGAGAAATTATATAATTGACACCAAATAAAAGTTGTAGCTTCACTTCTCTGTGGAAGCGTCTGTCACATCGACAGTATTTCCAGCCTAAGAATATAGTAGTTTGAGAAATATAATCTCACATCGTCAAAGTTGTTTAAAAAAGCTTCATAAGACACAGGTCAGTCTGTTTTGCTCATGGTTTTGCTGAAATTGCTTGTTTAAGCTCGTTTTATCCATAAAAGTGACACTTCTGCCATTGAGTTGAATTGATTTGCGTCGTCACATCTACAGGAGGAATATGAATTCACTCTGTTCAGGTTGTAGCAACTGCTGATTGCGATTACTGATAAATATATTATTGTTAGAGCTGCTGATTGCCCGTCTACTAATTTGATGTGGTTGTTTGTTGAGAGCTGCTGCGTGCTGATTCTTTTGGTCTTGTTGTGAACCGTCAGCTCAAAATGTGACGTGATTTCTGTTCAAAGCCGTGATGAATCAGACGTACCGCTGACAACACACACACTTTCTGCAACGTGTTCTCATGGATTTTGTAAAATACCACGCCATGATAAATTGCGACGACAAACAGGAGGTTTTTCAAGGGATTAAAGGCTAAATTTAAGTCTGAAGTTACAAAAATAGGTAAGTTTAGCTCTTTGGCTTGGAGTTAGTTAAGGTTAGGATTAGGATTGTGTTAGTTTTCATGAATAATAACACCTGTTAACATTCACCATTGAAATGAACTGGGACAGAAACACGACAAATACACACGCATAAAATATGAGAACAGGCTGCTTTCTGCAAGAGCCTTTCAAACAAAACAACTGTCCATATTGTGAAAATACCAGAGAGCGACAGAACATTAAACTATATGAAGAAAACACACAGAATTTAAGCTTAATCTGACACTAAATATAAAAAGCAGAGCTGTGTTTTAATGAATACATTATGAAAAATACATCACTAGAAATAACACTGCAACCTGCTGCTGTGGAAATGAGACTAAATATCAGATAAATAGCTGCAAAAAGCATCAGAATGCAGAATTTACTTCAGCTTGATAGATTTTTCTGGTAATTTACTGTTTGTACAAACCTTCAAGTTCAATATTGACTAAAACAGCCCATGCTTAAAGAATACTAGACATAATTATTCTGTGAGCTTGTGTTAAAGGTCAGCAGTCATCAATAACTTCCTTTATATTTTGGTCATATTATTATTGAACTAACACAAAGCCTACAAACACTCTGAGAGCAGCAGCAGCTCCAGTGCCTCCTGTAGGGGCCCCACCTCTGCAGGAACCACAGCATCATCATCACACTCATCAAATATTAACCAGTCTCCTCTAACGAAGGCCGATCGCTGCAGCTCGGATCAAAAATTTATAGTTTATCTGAAAAAGTGAAATCCATCTGCCCGGCTCGTATAGTGCTGCGCTGTTAGTTCTCTTCACACGTGCACCGCCAAGGACACGTCTGCTCCTCACGCTGCAGAGGGCCTCAAGGGTTCTACAGCGGGTTCATGGGTTCTGCAGCAGGTCCAAGGGTTCTACAGCAGGTCCAAGGGTTCTACAGCAGGTCCAAGGGTTCTACAGCAGGTCCAAGGGTTCTGCAGCGAGTCCAAGGGTTCTGCAGCGAGTCCAAGGGTTCTACAGCAGGTCCAAGGGTTCTACAGCAGGTCCAAGGGTTCTGCAGCAAGTCCAAGGGTTCTACAGCGAGTCCAAGGGTTCTGCAGCGAGTCCAAGGGTTCTGCAGAGTCCAAGGGTTCTGCAGCGAGTCCAGGGTTCTGCAGAGTCCAAGGGTTCTGCAGCAAGTCCAAGGGTTCTACAGCGAGTCCAAGGGTTCTGCAGCGAGTCCAAGGGTTGTGCAGCGAGTCCAAGGATTCTGTAGCGAGTCCAAGGGTTCTGCAGCAGGTCCAAGGGTTCTGCAGCGAGTCCAAGGGTTCTGCAGCAGGTCCAAGGGTTCTGCAGCAGGTCCAAGGGTTCTGCAGCGGGTCCAAGGGTTCTGCAGCGGGTCCAAGGGTTCTGCAGCGGGTCCAAGGGTTCCTCAGCGAGTCCAATGGTTCCACAGCGAGTCCAAGGGTTCTGCAGCGAGTCCAAGGGTTCTGCAGCGAGTCCAAGGGTTCTGCAGCGAGTCCAAGGGTTCTGCAGCAGGTCCAAGGGTTCTGCAGCGAGTCCAAGGGTTCTGCAGCGGGCCTCAAGGGTTCTGCAGCAGGTCCAAGGGTTCTGCAGCAGGTCCAAGGGTTCCTCAGCGAGTCCAAGGGTTCTGCAGCAGGTCCAAGGGTTCTGCAGCAGGTCCAAGGGTTCTGCAGCGAGTCCAAGGGTTCTGCAGCGGGCCTCAAGGGTTCTGCAGCAGGTCCAAGGGTTCTGCAGCAGGTCCAAGGGTTCCTCAGCGAGTCCAAGGGTTCTGCAGCAGGTCCAAGGGTTCTGCAGCGAGTCCAAGGGTTCTGCAGCGAGTCCAAGGGTTCTGCAGCGAGTCCAAGGGTTCTGCAGCAGGTCCAAGGGTTCTGCAGCAGGTCCAAGGGTTCTGCAGCGGGTCCAAGGGTTCTGCAGCGAGTCCAAGGGTTCTGCAGCGGGTCCAATGGTTCTGCAGCGAGTCCAAGTGTTCTGCAGTGAGTCCAAGTGTTCTGCAGCGAGTCCAAGCGTTCTGCAGCAGGTCCAAGGGTTCTGCAGCAGGTCCAAGGGTTCTGCAGCGAGTCCAAGGGTTCTACAGCAGGTCCAAGGGTTCTGCAGAAGGTCCAAGGGTTCTGCAGCGAGTCCAAGGGTTCTGCAGCGAGTCCAAGGGTTGTGCAGCGAGTCCAAGGATTCTGTAGCGAGTCCAAGGGTTCTGCAGCGGGTCCAAGGGTTCTGCAGCGGATCCAAGGGTTCTGCAGCGAGTCCAAGGGTTCTGCAGCAGGTCCTAGGGTTTCTATAGCGGTTCCAAGGGTTCTGCAGCGAGTCCAAGGGTTGTGCAGCGAGTCCAAGGATTCTGTAGCGAGTCCAAGGGTTCTGCAGCAGGTCCAAGGGTTCTGCAGCGAGTCCAAGGGTTCTGCAGCAGGTCCAAGGGTACTGCAGCAGGTCCTAGGGTTTCTATAGCGGTTCCAAGGGTTCTGCAGCGAGTCCAAGGGTTCTTCAGCAGGTCCAAGGGTTCCTCAGCGAGTCCAAGGGTTCTGCTGCGAGTCCAAGGGTTCTGCAGCAGGTCCAAGGGTTCTGCAGCGGGTCTAAGGGTTCTGCAGCGAGTCCAAGGGGTCTGCAGTGGGCCCAGGGGTTCTGCAATGGACTCCTGGGTTCTGCAGTGGGCCCCTGGGTTCAGTCCAGTTGTTCAGTAAATATGACACATGTAGAGGTCAAAATCCAAATAAATGACATAACATAATGATTCACGTGTCCTGTTTAGAACTCTAGAGCAAACAGAAGTACAACAGGTTCTTAAATCTGACTTAATTCCACATTGAAGTGTTTCTGCAGTGTGTGAGTCTGACTGTAAAAATGTGCAGTGTAATGTGATCTCAGTCAGACACAGGACACACACAGGACACACACACAGGACACACACACAGGACACACACACAGGACACACACACAGGACACACACAGGACACACACAGGACACACACACAGGACACACTCTGGCTCAGGAGGAATTCTGGGATCAAACTGAGCTTAAGTTGTGAATAGAGCTCATCAAAACACGCTCCCACAAAGACAGGTCTTATCTGTTTATCGAGCAGAGAGAAGGTTTAACTTGAGCCGACCTGCACAAGGTCCTGCTCTGAACATGACCAGCTCTGTGGAGGAGTTGGGAGTAAACACAAATCATGTCATTTTGGAACAAGAATTCAAACAGTCTCTACCAGGAGCGCCCAATTTTTTATCCTTGACGAGCTAAAATATTACACTGTGTCATCAAGTGGCTTCAACCAAACTTTGTAGTTATTTTAGGTTTTGGCTTTTTGTAACATGTTGACGTAAAAAAGAAAAAAAGGTGAAAACGTGCTCATCATTCGTTTTTGACATTTGGTTGTTTATCTACGTTTCCTCCTGAGATTGGGCTGGATCAAACACATAAAGTCGTTTCACACACACGAGGGCCTGACCGATATGGCTTTTTGGGAACCGATACCGATATAGAGGAGGCTACTATAGTGCAGATAACCGATATGACGCCGATATAATTAGAAATAGAAAATTAGGAGCAGATGATTAAAAAACTGGGTTTATTTAGGTCACATTAACGTTACTTTGCCTCTTATGAGTGACTTTAAAGACTTGAAACTTGTTTGTATCATATTATTATTGACAGACTTGTACTACTGAAGTGAATTCAAGAGGCTAAAGGTGCAGTTAGCCTCATTAATATGAACGACACGGTCGCAAATTCAAATGCAGAAATACTGACTATTAACAGCTCTTTTCATGACTCATTTACATGTCAATGTATCTCCGTAATCATCCACACAGACACAACACTTAAAAGTCAGCAGAAAGAACGAGCTGAGGCTAAGTTATTGTGACAGCATCATGAGCTAAACTCTAACTACTACAATGAGCTACACTGAAGTAAAAACAAACACATTTGGTTTAAGGTAAGGTAAGGTAAGGTACACTTTATTGTCCCAGTAGGGAAATGTGTCCTCTGCATTTGACCCTGGATCCTTCAATGCCTCTGGGGCATCTCCTCAGGAGCAGTGATCGCCACAGTGCAGCGCTCGGGGACCCATCTCCAGATGTTATTGCTAGGCTTGGTCAGGACTACCGTAGCTGGAGGATATTACCCTAACATGCATGTTATTGGTTGGTGGGGGAAACCGGAGTGCCCAGAGGAAACCCACCCAGACACGGGGAGAAACATGCAAACTCCACACAGAAAGGCCCAGCCTCTGCGGGAATCGAACCCACGACCTTCTTGCTGTGAGGCGAGAGCGCTAACCGCTCAGCCACCGTGCTGCCGTAAGTGATAAAATCGGCAAACTAATATATTGTTTCGGCCCTAGAACAAACTTTTTCTGTTCTCTAACTTTTTTAGCTTCTGGCCTTTTGTGAAGTGTTCCCTCATAAGAACTAGGAACTAGTGAGGCCATAGTAGGGACTGTATCTCCTGTCCTGGAACAGAACTTTTCTCTCTGACACAAAGCTTTTTAGTGACGTAATTATGTTTTTTGTGGACATCAGTGGAGTTTGTTGACAGGTTTTATTTCACAACATAGGGCCTCATTCATGAAAGTTTTCGTAAAATCTGTGCGTTACTTCCACTTTAAGAAGCTGCTGCGAAAACTCTACGTGTGATTCACGACGAGTTTGTAACGAGCCAAATTCCTTCCTAACAGCCTTTACGCCAAATTCACCAAACCATAGCTACGAACGATCATTTACATAAAAATGAATAATGCATACTTCCTTATATGGCAAAAAGGGCGGGCCGCAGCGCGTCATTCACAAGACTTGGAGCAGTGGAAATGAGGAAGACGCTGCAGAAGCGCTTCTCCCCACTTTCACTGAGTTAATACTTCAGCGTCTTTTAAAAATGTCCAAACTCACATGAACACACTCAGAGGAAACAGATTCACATCACAAATGTATTGAAATAACGCTGGGCTTTTGCCGTTTATATCGCGTTTCACGTCGCGGTAGAATGCGCGTGTGGGGGAGCGGGGGAGGGGGGCAGCGGCTGCTGTGGCGAGGGTGCACAGACAGAGCACCGTGCGCTCTGGTCCTGGGGGGACACAGGGTCCTGAGTCCTGTGAGGGTCAGAACACAGAGGCTCTGAGGCTGGGACAGGCTGCTGCAGGTTTATTAAAGGAGTCATTTTTATGCATAACAGAATTTTTTTGTTTGTTTCTAAAATTATTTTATACAATAATTTGCAAAAATACATAACCTACAATCATGTAGGAATTAAAATTTTTGAATGAAGTATATAAGAAATAAAAATCTGAAACAGTTGATTTTTTGTTCTTACGAGTGCTCCTCAGTGTTCGTAGGATTTGTTCTTACAGACGAACATTTTCCGTTACGAACAAATTTTGTGAATGCCAAAAATGTTCGTAAGGAGCCCTTAAGAACAAATTTGTTCGTAAGAACGTGTCATGAATGAGGCCCATAGTGTCTTGCAGATGACGGAGACAGCTCTAACTCCAGACTCTGCTCTCTGAGCTCTGACTGCTGCTGTGTCACTCACAGAACACAGCTCACACATGGGTCTGCACAGTGGGCCACAAACATCAAACGTTCCTCATTAAAAGCACAACTTTATTTAGCTTCAGCCTCATTCAGAAATATCCAGTTTTGTGCTGCCATAAGTAAACCTCGGAGCTCTCCTGCTGTTTGTGAATCAGTAAATCATCGTTAGACGTGTCCTGAGCTTGTACTGGTCCTTTAAGATGAATGTTTGGGACAGATAAGACAGACTCATTTCGTGTGTTCAGTCAATCAAATCATTCTTCATGCACGGCTTTGTTTGAATCCAGCCTCCAGCCACTGACAGGATCTGCTCATTGTGTCTCTGAATGTGTATGCTCTTAAAAGTCCGTCGTACCTGCCCCTGTCTGCTCCTGTCTGCCCCTGTCTACCCCTGTCTACCCCTGTCTGCCCCTGTCCCGGCTCCTGTCTACCCCTGTCTACCCCTGTCTGCCCCTGTCCCGGCTCCTGTCTGCCCCTGTCTGCCCCTGTCTACCCCTGTCTACCCCTGTCCCGGCTCCTGTCTGCCCCTGTCCCACCTCCGGACAGAAAAGCTGCAGGTCTGTAGTCATAACAGCCTGAGATAAGAGGGTCTCCGCCCGGCTTTGTTCAGGAAATCCTCAGCCCTCATAGATTAGGCAGATTAACACAGCAGGCCTGGCTACGGAAGAGCACATCTGAGACTGAGAGCACAGCACACAGGAAGACAGGTGAGGGAGAGAGGAGGAGAGGAGGAGGAGACAGGTGAGGGAGAGAGAGAGAGAGAGGGAGAGAGAGAGAGGACGAGCAGACAGGAAGACAGGTGAGGAAGAGAGAGAGAGAGAGAGGAGAGAGAGAGGAGGAGCAGACAGGAAGACAGGTGAGGGAGAGAGGAGGAGAGGAGACAGGAAGACAGGTGAGGGAGAGAGAGAGAGAGAGAGAGAGAGGAAGACAGGTGAGGGAGAGAGAGGAGGAGGAGAGAGAGGAGACAGGAAGACAGGTGAGAGAGAGAGAGAGGAGAGGAGGAGCAGACAGGAAGACAGGTGAGAGAGAGAGAGAGAGAGGAGGAGAGAGAGGAAGACAGGTGAGAGAGAGAGAGAGAGGAGAGGAGGGACAACAGGTGAGGGAGAGAGAGAGGGAGAGAGGAGAGAGAAGACAAGTGAGGGAGAGAGAGGAGGGAGGGAATAAGGAAGACAGGTGAGGGAGAGAGAGAGGAGGGAGGGGAGGAGAGAAGGAGGAGGGAGGGAAGACAGGTGAGGGAGGGGGAGGAGGAGGAAGAGGAGAAAGAGGGGAGGAGGGGGAGGGAGGGAGAGAGGAGAAGGAGAAGAGGAGGAGTGGATGGAGGAAAGTAGGAAGGAAGGTGAGGAGAGGGAGCGGAGAGGAGGAGGGAAGAGAGGAAAGGAGGGGGTGAGGAGGAGGGAAGGGGGGAAGGAGGTGAGAAGGGAGACGAGAGAGGAGGGAAGAAAGAAGGAAGGAGGGTATGGAAGAGGAGATGAGGAGGGAAGGATAGTGAGAAGGGGGGAGGAGGGAGGAAAATGGGAAGGAAGGGGAGAGGAGGAGGAAAAAAGGGCACAAAGAAGGTGAGAAGAGAGAGAGGAGAGGAGGGAGGAAGGAAGGTGATGAGGAAGAGGAGGGAGGAAAGAAGGAAGGAAGGAAGAAAGGTGAGGAGGAGAGAGGAGAAGAGGGTAGAAAGAAGGTGAGGAGGGGCAGAGGATTAGGGAAGGAGGGGGGCAGGTAGATTTGGTCACAACAATGACCCACACTGACACTCGGTCCACTTCCAAACAGACTCCAGTGTGTAATGTGCCATAAGAATCCGTGTCATTGTATATTATTGAACAGACACAGACTCTTCTGTCCTGTTTCTCTGTGAACACGAGCTGGAAAGAGCTGTGGGATAAAATCACAATATTTACATGGATTTAAATGTAATATGCACAGTCTTACCTTCATAAATGTCAGTTTTATTCAGCTGCTCGCGTCGCGCTGCAGTCTCGTCTCCTGAAATGAACTTCCTCCTGCTCCGGGACAGTGTCAGCTGCTCCCGATGATCCAGTGTTAAACTCAGCTGTCCCACGCGTTTGTTTAATCCAAGTCTGAAATCCAACGATGAAACTCAACTTTTCATGTGGTGACGCAAATCTTGTAAAGACTTTCCTCTTGTTCTGCTCTGGAAACAGTGGCCAACTTAAATGTCGTAATGTGTCAGTAATGATCTTAAGTTTATTATATTTTTACTGTCTGAAAATAAGGTTTGCTAAATGAATGTAATGTATTTTTCTTGTTTCAATTTCAGTTTCTGATTCATTATATTTTTAGCAAACCAATCCACTTTACTCTTGCTCTATTGGCAAAGCTTATTTAAAGACAGTTCAGTTATGCTCCAACTAAATAAATCTGCCTTAATTTAAGTGTTTATTCACTCATTGTCACTTTTTACCCTGTATCTTTCAGTCCTGGTGTAATTCTGCTTTCGACCTGGTTTAGTCCTGGTTTAAACGTGAATTAAACTGAAATTCCCCAGGTTCAGACGGCAGCTTTGGTTATTCTAGTCTTGTGAATATTTGGCACAACCTCGTGTCCAAAGCATCTACAACCGTCCCAGAAGCCGCTGTCCTCGGGAAAATCTGTCCCTCTGGAAAATGTAGTTAAATAGCCCTGCCTTAAGAAACGAAAAGATCCAGTCTCACTCAAGCTTCTATACGCAACAGTTTGCATCAGGGTAGATCGTGCGCAGACAGCATGGGTTCATGACCCCTGACCGTGAGGGTCTGGGAGGATCAATTTCGTGGGCGGCCTTTCCGAGCGCTGAGTCAACCAATCACAGAAAACCGGGAAATTCCACCAAAACAGCGACACGATGTTTTCGTAAACATGTAGCGTGAGGATGTTTTCAGTCTGAAGCCTCTCAACATGTTTTCTGCTCAGGTTTTAAGGAGTGAATAGATTCATTGTTCAAAACCGAAGCACGAGCCGAATCAGCTACGTTCACCTTCTTGAATGTTTTGAAATGAGGCTTGCAAGCAACTTCTGACTTTTTAGTGTCACGTGTCAGAATGGCCGTACTTGATTGGATCGTCTTAACTTTGGGAGACGACTTTATTGGCTAACCGTCAGGTCCCAGACCCTTCTGCATTCAAACAGAATGTAACAGAATGTAGGAGGGGCTGACTGGTCAGGCAACCAAAATTAGGTATTGTCGATGTCTTCTGAAAAGACTAACTTTGCCGTCTTAATTGGCCAACGATTAATTGGTCAAGCCCTACTTTAAACCATGTAATGATTTTGTGTTTGTGTTGTAAAGACTGTGTGTTTGTGTTGTAACGTCTGTGCTGTTGTTTGTGTAGTAATGACTGTACTGGTGTTTGTGTTACAGTGTGGAGTAAGCTGGAGCTGAGTGTCCAGGACAGTGTGGAGGTGCTCCTGGGGGCCCCGGCTCTGATCCCCTGTCACTACAGCTTCAGCGACAGCAGCCCCAGACCCTCCTTCATCATGCTGCAGTGGTTTGTGGTGAGTGAACCTCCACCTCACACACACACATACCCCCACACACACACCTCCACCCCAGGCCACGCCCCCAGACCCTCCTTCATCACGCTGCAGTGGTTTGTGGTGAGTCCACCTCCACCTCACACTCAATAGCCAAAATAACATTTGAGGCCTAATCTGAAATGTTAAACATCCAGTCTGTCTGAACACACAGGAATCAAACTGTTGTGATACAGAGACACTGATACAGAGTTTCTTTCTCTCTGCTCCTCACTTTTGTCTCACAAACTGTGGTGGGACAAAGCTGACACATCTTTTAAAGGTAGGACTGGGTGATCTGGGAAAAAATATAATCAGGATTCTGTTTCTCTTATTGATCAATCTCGATTTTCAATTCGATTTGTTTAACCTTTTCAAAAAACAAAAGAAAATGTGTGTTTATGAACAGGAACAAAATGAAAAACCTTTAATATGTCCCATTTGTACGTGTTTTTTTTTTTTTTTCAAATTAAATATGAATATTCTGCCTCAAAGCTTAACACACATGTTTTCTGACAATCTTTCGATTCAAAACCCACCACCAAATAACTGAGGAGTCAATTCGACCTCGATTATTGATGACCCAGGCCATAATCTCTCTGTGTGGATCTATTTGAAACTCAGCGCGTAGATTATATATTTTCGTGCTAACTTACAATGTTTAGGACTTATTATCTCTGTCAATATTGATCCTACCTTTAACCAAATCAAAATTGGGAGAGCGTTTAGACCGTTTCTGTCAGAATCAGTCTGCTACAACTAAGTCTGTGTGTGGAGGAGACTCAAAGATACAAAACATGAGCATTCATAAAAGTCTGTGTGTGTATAAGGAAGATAGTTCTGTACGTGTGTGCCACAGTGTTGTGACAGGTTGATCTCTACTACCACTCATGAGCCATTAGCTACTTTTTATTTTCTATTATTCGGACAATTATGTATCATGTTCATTACAATACATCTCACATCATACAGACACTACACTACCTGCATAGTTAATTTACAGACAGCATACAAGGTAGATTCACTGTTGTGGGTTTGAATCATACTGCTTTTTGCACAATGTCAGTCAACAATGACATTACATTTACATATATACCTATTAGTGATGCGCGGGCTGACCCATGACCCGCGGGTCGGGTTGGGGCGGGCTGGAGAAAATGCGACTTCAGTGCGGGGTGGGCTGAGGCGGGTCAGTTTTTGACAACAATCATTTTCGCTGCTAATCTTACAAATCACTTGGATCTACCCAGTGTTGGACCGTCAGGGCCTACAAGGCCTTCTCTGTGGCCTAAAAATATCTAAATAATAAACTGATATAACTAATATTTAGTGCACGCATGCATAATAATAATAATTCAATAATTATTCATCGGCTTCTTCGTAGCATTTCCATCGTTTCGCAGCTTTCAGGCGTGTTTCAACATATATTGTTTTAACCAATCATATTTCAGCCTCAGTTGTTGTCAGGGTCAGTGAAATCTGCCCGAGGCCTTCACAGTCAGTTTTGAAGAAACCATATCTTAAAATATCTATCTATCTATCTATATACCAAGGCTGTGTCCCATGTACATGGGGTAGCCTAGACAGGGCACCCTTCTCTTTCCCCCCTTCCTCCCTCTGGTCCCATGATCTGAGTGTATGAGTGTGTGTGTGACTTGTGTGTTTTGTGTATGTTTGTGTTGTACAGCCTTTTTATTATGTCATTGTTCCAGAATCCTGTTTAGTCTTTGTTTATTATTTGCCACCTCGGCTAAGGAGACCACACTCGCCCCGGCATCCATCCACCCGCCCGCCCATGAGCAAGAGAACTCAAAAAGGCAGCGAGAGAACCCAAACGAAAGCCACCAGGGACACGTCTGAGGAGCCACAAGGGACGACCAACCAGACCCAGAGAGCGACCCGGACCACCATCCACCCCCAGGACTCCCTCCCAGCCATACCACAGGGCACAACCGCATGTCCCCCCAGGGCCGGTCCCCCCTCAGGCACCCCTCCCCTCTCTGATTATATTTATTTATTTTCCTTCGCTCCGAAATTGTTTCAGTCCCTATACTTATCCTGTCTTGTGTGCTGTGTGTTTGCTGCTACGTTGTGTCTAAGTTGCATTAAAAGAAGGCAGACATTGTCCTGCCAGCCTGAGTGAGAGTTTGACTTTCCCTGATTCTAAAGTGATGCATTAAAACAATCTAAAACAATCTGGGAGCTTCCAGGTCTGAATCAATTAAAATAAGTGCGTATCAAACTGTTGCTTTAACCAATCAGATTTTACGTTGACGACGCCAAGGCCTTCTAGCAGATGACCTGCAACGTCACGATAACTACGGCATTTGATTGTCTGTCTGTGCTTAATGTTGTTTTGAGCAGTTTTGTCACAGTGGCTAAAGGGAGAGAAGAGATCCATTTGGTTGCAAATTATTGGTAAAGCCTTTTTCAAGACGGACTTTTCAAGAAAAGCTGGACATTGTTCAGAAAGACTGGGCAACTCCGAACCAAGGATTGTTTAAAATGCCCCGCGTTAAGATGAAAGCGTAACAAAAACATCAGTTTGACTAAAACGAGTTCTGAGAGGTAAGTCATCTACACATTCACTTAATACTGGATGGATATTGTTCACTTTTCCTACATTACAGTCAGCTGTAATGTTACTTTTGGCTGTTTGCTCTGCTTGAGCCTTGAACGTTGATAGATTTTATGCAGTATTATAGCCTATGCGGGCGCAGGGCGGGTTGAACAAATACACTCGGCTGTGCAAGGCAAGTTGGGCGGGTCATGTATTGTCAAAATGCCTGACCCGCGCATCACTAATACCTATTATATTTATGCAAACTGTCTATACATACAGGTATCTACATACTGTACATGCACAGATAGTTACATAAAGTACAACATTTAGTATTTCTGTTCATAAAAGGTGAGAGAATTTGAATCTTGGTTGTAGTCCACTGTTTCACATTTTTGACCTGTATAAATATCACAGCATTTCTCCTTTAAACAACACAAAGCTAACCGTCCTCTCTTCTCCAGCGCTCTCCGGGGAACAGCTCTCGCGCTCGGATCTTCTACGGCGACAGCGGCCTGCAGCTGGTGGACAATAACACGGACTACAGCGAGCGTCTGGAGGTCAGCCAGGAGCACGACCGCAGCCTGCTCACCATCAGAGACGCCCGGCTGTCGGACCACCACAGAGAGTTCTTCTGTCAGGTCAACGGGCTGGAGGCGGGCAGCGCCGAGGGGAAGAGCGCTCTCAGGGTCTACGGTGAGGCTCCGGGACGATGACTGAAACTGTGAATAACCTTGTTTGTACAGAATTGATCCAGAATACTGTGACAGATACACGACAATAACCTTTAATGAATTCAGGATTTGAGCATTTCTTCATTCTAACGCTTTTGTATAAGTATGGATTTGTGAAAGAGCCATTTCTGTTATTTCCTAACATGATAATACACAGTGTACAAAGACTTGTAAATGTCCCATTATTCTTTTTTTTCCAAGTCCATTCTTAGATCAGGAGTGTCAAACTCATTTGGACAAAGGCCACACAGGCATCGGGGTTGTCCTTGAACGACCAGTTACTGCAAAAAAGGAAATATAACTTAGATAAAATTACTCAAATTAAGTCTCATTAAGATATTCTAACTTGTTTTAAGAAAACCAGGTTAGTCAAATTTTCTTACTCAACTGGCAGATTAGTTCACTTGAAATAAGATTTTTTTACCTCAAAATAGGCAAAATTTTCTTATTTTTTTGCAGGCCTTTTTTGCAGTGTAACTAACATTAACCTTACATTAATGTTAGTTACTAACATTAACCTTACTAAACTTTGACATACTTGTTGTATTTGATTATTGTATATTTATTAAAGTGACAAATGACTTATTCTTTAAGTTTCATACAAATCAGTTCATTAGGTTAAGACGCCCAGATTACTCCTGCACTAGTGTATGATTAAAGTAAACCATATAAGACCGTCAGGGACGCATACAATGGGGTGGAGGGCCGCATCCGGCCCCTGGGCCTTGAGTTTGACATGTGTCCCTTAGAACATAAAACCAGCTTTAATGTGTAGAAGCTGATTTTCCCACTACAAACATGATTTAGGTTTTAAATCTGACAACGTCCTCATAAATCCTTCGATACATGGTTCATATAGACATGGATTCATTTTGGTTAGTTAAAGGCTTAAAAAACTCCTTTTTAAGAAAAGCAAACTGAAAGTGAAGAGGACCACCCAAGCTCAACCAATCAGAGCGCTGCATTCAGCTCCTGATGAGAACTGAACTTCTTTATTATTATTCAGTTCAGACAGGTCTCATTTTTTCACAAAGTGCTGCATTTACCACTGACTCTTCAGTGGAAAGCACAAATGTGACTAATTATGAACTAAAAGTACGTTACCCCAGCTTTAAAGAATAAAAAGTACTGCATATTGAATGTAGTTTGTCCTGTGTGTGGGTGTGTGTGTGTGTGTGTGTGTGGGGTTCCTTTGCAGAAGCTTCGGAGCCGGCACAACTATTTGGCACAGACTCAGAGTTACACATCCAGAGTCTGCAGAGCTTTGTCCAGATTTAGCTCCGCCCTCCAGTGCCATGTTTACTCTGTTTGTTTGACGTTCAGATTTCAGAACTCTTCTAAAGCGGTTTAGGTTGTAGATGAAGTGAGTTATCTGCAGACTGATGAGCTTAAATGTAGATGTGTGAACTGTAAAAACACAGACGAGCCGTTAAAGACTGTCACGTGTCTGTGTGTTTGAGCAGCTCCTCCAGAGGCTCCGGTGATCGAAGTGGTTCCTCATGGAATCTCTGTGACCGAAGAGCAGCCGGCCAAGGTAACCGTCTCTGAGTCTGTGTGTGTGGACAGTAGTTCTGTGTACTTGTGTATGTTTGTGTTAATAATATTGTCCTGTGTGTGTGCAGATCGCAGTGTGTGAGTCTCAGAACGGCTTTCCCAAACCCAACATCACGTGGTACAAGAACGGAGAGCTGCTGGAGTCCAGTCCTGGCCGTGAGTGTCCCGTGTGTCCTCTGTGTCCAGTGTGTCCTCTGTGTCCCATGTCCTGCCTCATTCAGACTCCAAACAATCATAAAAACTGTGTATCGTTAGTGATTCATTGTTAGAAATCGGCTGAACTGCAACTCCAAGCGTGTACAGAGGGGCGGGGCTTATCGCTATGACGACATAGAGCTGAACAAACAGGAGGCGGGGCTTATCATAAAAGAGACGGGGCTTATCTGTTTCAACGTAAAGTCAATTGACCTGTTTATGTTTCTGACTGTTTGAGATCAATATTGTGATTTGCTCTCTCTCCCTCTCTCTCTCTCTCTCTCTCTCTTTCTCTCTCTCTCTTCTTTTCCTTTACTTTCTCTCCTTTTCTCCCCTTCTCCCTCTCCATCTCCCTTCTTGTTCTCTCCCTCCCTCAATTCACCTCCCTCTCTCTCTTCTCTCTCTTGTCTTCATCCCTCTCCCTCCCTTCTCTCTCTCTCTCTCTCTTCTCTTTTCCTCTCTCTCACTTTCTGGTTCTAATTGTTTCCCCCTCTCTCTTTCTCTTCATTCTATCTCATTCCTTCTCCTTCCGTCCTTTCTGCCTTCTCTATCTCTCTCTCTCTCTCTCTTCTCCCTCTCTTCCCTCTCTCTTCTCTCTCTCTCTCTCTCTCTCTCTCCCTCTCTTCCCTCTCTCTTCTCTCTCTCTCTCTCTCTCTCTCTTCTCCCTCTCTTCCCTCTCTCTCTCTCTCTCTCTCTTCTCTCTCTCTCTCTCTCGCTCTCTTCTCCCTCTCTCTCTCTCTCTCTCTCTTCTCCCTCTCTTCCCTCTCTCTCTCTCTCTCTCTCTTCCCTCTCTCTCTCTCTCTCTCTCTCTCTCTCTCTCTTCTCCCTCTCTTCCCTCTCTCCCCCTCTCTTCTCTCTCTCCCCCTCTCTTCTCTCTCTCTTCCCCCCCCCTCTCTCTCTCTCTCTCTCTCTCTCCCTCTCTTCCCCCTCTCTCTTTCTCCTCCCTCCCCCTCTCTCTCTCTTCCCCCTCTCTCCCTCTCTCTCTCCCCTCTCAGAGGTGAAGTTCCTGGTCCTACACTGGCGCTCCTCCTCTGGTCTCTACACGGTCCAGAACACTTTACTCCTGAGGGTCCAGAAGGAGACCAAAGACTCGGTGTTCTCCTGCAGAGTCAGCTTCTCTGTCCCCGGGGACGTACGCAGCCTGGAGTCCAGTCCCGTCAACGTCACCGTCCACTGTGAGTATCAGGGCCTGGTCTAGATCCGCTGTGAGTATCAGGGCCTGGTCTAGATCCACTGTGAGTGTCAGGGCTCGGTCTAGATCCACTGTGAGTCTAGATCCACTGTGAGTATCAGGGCCTAGTCTAGATCCACTGTGAGTATCAGGGCCTAGTCTAGATCCACTGTGAGTATCAGGTCCTAGTCTAGATCCACTGTGAGTATCAGGTCCTAGTCTAGATCCACTGTGGAGTATCAGGTCCTAGTCTAGATCCACTGTGAGTATCAGTCCTAGTCTAGACACTGTGAGTATCAGGTCCTAGTCTAGATCCACTGTGAGTATCAGGTCCTAGTCTAGATCCACTGTGAGTATCAGGTCCTAGTCTAGATCCACTGGAGTATCGGTCTAGTCGATCCACTGGGTATCATCTAGTCTAGATCCACTGTGAGTATCAGGCCTAGTCTAGATCACTGTGAGTATCAGGCCTAGTCTAGATCACTGTGAGTATCAGGTCCTAGTCTAGATCCACTGTGAGTATCAGGTCCTGTCTAGATCCACTGTGAGTATCAGGTCCTAGTTAGATCCACTGTGAGTATCAGGGCCTAGTCTAGATCCACTGTGAGTATCAGGGCCTAGTCTAGATCCACTGTGAGTATCAGGGCCTAGTCTAGATCCACTGTGAGTATCAGGGCCTAGTCTAGATCCACTGTGAGTATCAGGGCCTAGTCTAGATCCACTGTGAGTATCAGGGCCTAGTCTAGATCCACTGTGAGTATCAGGGCCTAGTCTAGATCCACTGTGAGTATCAGGGCCTAGTCTAGATCCACTGTGAGTATCAGGTCCTAGTCTAGATCCACTGTGAGTATCAGGGCCCAGTCTAGATCCACTGTGAGTATCAGGGCCCAGTCTAGATCCACTGTGAGTATCAGGTCCTAGTCTAGATCCACTGTGAGTATCAGGTCCTAGTCTAGATCCACTGTGAGTATCAGGTCCTAGTCTAGATCCACTGTGAGTATCAGGTCCTAGTCTAGATCCACTGTGAGTATCAGGTCCTAGTCTAGATCCACTGAGAGTATCAGGTCCTAGTCTAGATCCACTGTGAGTATCAGGGCCTAGTCTAGATTCACTGTGAGTATCAGGTCCTAGTCTAGATCCACTGTGAGTATCAGGTCCTGGTCTAGATCCACTGTGAGTATCAGGTCCTAGTCTAGATCCACTGTGAGTATCAGGCCTAGTCTAGATCCACTGTGAGTATCAGGGCCTAGTCTAGATCCACTGTGAGTATCAGGGCCTAGTCTAGATCCACTGTTGAGTTATCAGGGCCTAGTCTAGATCCACTGTGAGTATCAGGGCCTAGTCTAGATCCACTGTGAGTATCAGGGCCTAGTCTAGATCCACTGTGAGTATCAGGGCCTAGTCTAGATCCTTGTATCTTTATCCACTGTGAGTATCAGGTCCTAGTCTAGATCCACTGTGAGTATCAGGCCCTTAGATCCACTGTGAGTATCAGGGCCCAGTCTAGATCCACTGTGAGTATAGGGCCAGTCTAGATCCACTGTGAGTATCAGGCCAGTCTAGATCCACTGTGAGTATCAGTAGTCTAGGCCCTAGTCTGATCCACTGTGAGTATCAGGTCCTAGTCTAGATCCACTGTGAGTATCAGGGCCCAGTCTAGATCCATTGAGTATCAGGCCCAGTCTAGATCCACTGTGAGTATTAGGCCTAGTCTAGATCCACTGTGAGTGTCAGGGCCTAGTCTAGATCCACTGTGAGTGTTAGTGCGTAGTTTGCAGTGGGTTTGTGCGCCTCTCCTCGTGTCAGGGTTTATTTTCCTCTCCTCGTGTCAGGGTTTATTTTTCTGTCTGTGTTGTGCTCAGACCCCACGTCCATGGTGGAGCTGTGGAAGGAGTCTCCCCCCGGGCTGCTCCGAGAGGGGACCGGTGGAGCTGCGCTTCAGGGCGACGGACACCCCCCACCAGCCTTCATTTTCACCAGAGAACAAGTAAGGACTGTCTTTTCTGTCTTTCCCTCTGTACCAGGGCTTCTCTCTCTCTTCTGCCCCCCCCCCTCTCTTTCTCTCTCAGTTGGAGGGCAGTTCTCTCTCTCTCTCTCCTCTCTCTCCCTGTTCTCTCTTTCTCCTCTCCTGTTCTCTCTCTCCTCTCCTCCTTTCTCTCTCTCTCTCAGTTGGGGGCAGTTCTCCTCTCTCTCTGTCTCCTCTCTCTCTCTCTCTCTCTCTCCTCTCTCTCTCTCCTCTCACTCTTCCCTGTTCTCTCTTTCTCTCTCTCTCTCTCCCTTTCTTCTAAACTACGTAGCTAGTACTTCTTCTGAGAATCGTGATCTCGGATTCTCACAGTGCCTTGCGTCTCATACGTACTCGTGTCTAAAGGTACTCGGTCGCATAAGTGCCTAAATACTCTATCTTCCTCCATCCTCCTCCCAGCTGACTCCTATCGAACAATGCCTCGCCTCTCCTCTCTCTCTCTCATATAACTCTCTCTCTCCTCTCAGCCTGCACTCGCACCCATGTGTCTGTAGAGGCAGTTCTCTCTCTCCTCTGTTCTTCTCTCTCCTGCTCTCTCCTCTCTCTCTCTCCCTCTTTTCTCTCTCTCTCTCTGTGGAGGAGTTGGTCAGTCCTTCTCTCTCTCCCTGTTCTCTCTCTCTCTTCTCTCCCCTCTCTCTCTCTCTCTGTTGAAGTTGCCACTCCTCTCTGCTCTGCTGTCTCTTCTTTCTTCTCTGTTCTCTCTACTCTCTTCTCTCTCTCCCTCCTCTCTCTCTCTCTCCTCTCTCATTGGATGGTCAGTCCTCTCTCTCTCTCTCCTCCTCTCTCTCTCAGTGGATGTCTCCTCTCTCTCTTCTCTCCTCTCTCAGTTGGAGTTGTCAGTCCTCTCTCTCTATTCCTCTCTCTCTCTCTCTCTGTTGAGTGGTCATCCTCTCTCTCTCTCCTCCCTCCTCTCTCTCTCTCTGTTATGTCTGTCCTCTCTGCTCTGGTGTCTCTTCTTTCTCTCGGGAATAGGTTTTGTCTGCTGCTCTTGTTTGCAGAGCTCATTGAACACAATTTAAATTCCTCTTCTCAGTNGTCTCGAGATCCTACTGTGAGTATCAGGTCCTAGTCTAGATTCCACTGTGAGTTCTAGGTGCCTAGTCTAGATTCACTGTGAGTATCAGGGCCTAGTCTAGATCCACTGTGAGTATCAGGTCCTGGTCTAGAATCCACTGTGAGCAGGGCCTAGTCTAGATCCACTGTTGAGTATTCAGGGCCTTAGTGCTAGATCCATGAGTATCCTAGATCCACTGTGAGTATCAGGGCCTAGGGCCTAGTCTAGATCCACTGTGAGTATCAGGGCCTAGTCTAGATCCACTGGAGTATCAGGGCCTAGTCTATATCCACAGGGTCCTAGTCTAGATCCACTGTGATATCAGCAGGGCAGTCTAGATCCACTGTAGATCCATCCACTGTGAGTATCAGGGCCAGTCTAGATCCACTTGTGAGTATCAGGCCTAGTCAGGGAGTCTAGATCCACTGTGAGTATCAGGTGTCTAGATCCACTGTAGATCTAGTTGAGTATCAGTCCTAGTCTAGATCCACTGTGAGTATCAGGGCCCAGTCTAGATCCACTGTGAGTATCAGGCCCAGTCTAGATCCACTGTGAGTATTAGGTCCTAGTCTAGATCCACTGTGAGTGTCAGGGCCTAGTCTAGATCCACTGTGAGTGTTAGTGCGTAGTTTGCAGTGGGTTTGTGCGCCTCTCCTCGTGTCAGGGTTTATTTTCCTCTCCTCGTGTCAGGGTTATTTTCTCTGTCTTGTTGTGCTCAGACCCCACGTCCATGGTGGAGCTGTGGAAGGAGTCTCCCCCCGGGCTGCTCCGAGAGGGGGACACGGTGGAGCTGCGCTGTCAGGGCGACGGACACCCCCCACCAGCCTTCATTCTTCACCAGAGAACAAGTAAGGACTGTCCCTTTCCTGTCTTTCCCTCTGTAACAGGGCTTCTCTCTCTCTCTCCTGCCCCTCCCCCTCTCTTCTCTCTCAGTTGGAGGGCAGTTCTTCTCTCTCTCTCTCTCTGCCTCTCTCCTCTCCCTGTCTCTCTTTCTCCTCTCCCTCTTTCTCTCTCTTCTCTCCATCCTTCTCTCTCTCTCTCTCAGTGTTCTCCCTCTCTTCTCTCCTCTCCTCTCTTTCTTCTCTCACTCTCTCTATCTCTTCTCTCCTGTTTCTCTCTTTTCCTCGTCTCTCCCTCTTCTTCTCTCTCCTCTCTCTCCCTGTCTCTCTCTCTCTCTCTCCTCTCTCTCTTCCTTTTTCTCTCTCTCCTCTCTCTCTCCTCCTCCTCTCTTCTCTCTTTCTCTCTCTCTCTCTCCCTGTCTCGTCTTTTCCCTCTCTCTCCTTCTTCTCTCTCTCTCTTCAGCTGAGGCGAGTTCTCTCTCTCTCTGTTCTCGCTCTCTCCCTGCTCTCTCCCCCTCCTCCTCCTTCTCTCTCTCTCTCTGTGAGTGGTCAGTCCTCTCTCTCTCTCCTGTTCTCTCTCTCTCTATCTCTCCTCTCTCGCTCTCTCTCTGTGAAGTTGGCCACTCCTCTCTCGCTCGCTGTCCTATCTTCTTTCTTTCTTCTGTTCCTCTCTCCTCTTCCTCTCTCCCTCCTTCTCCTCTCTCTCTCTCTCTCAGTTGGAGTGGTCAGCTCCTTCATCTCTCTCTCTCGTGCTCATCTCTCTCAGTTGAGTGGTTCCTCCTCTCTCTCGTCTCTTCTCTCTCTCAGGTTGAGTCTGTCAGTCCTCTCTCTCTAAATTCTTCTCTTCTCTCTTCTCTCTGTTCGGATGTGGCAGGTCGCTGCGTCTCTCTCTCTTCTCCCCTTCACGTCTCTTCTCTCATCCTGTTTGACGTTTGTCGCTGTCCTCTCTGCTCTGCTGTCTCTTCTTTCTCTCTGTGAATAGGTTTTGTCTGCTGCTCTTGTTGCAGAGCTCATTTGAACAACCAATTTAAATTCCTTCTCAGTGTTTTACTCACAAAACGTCACACACACAGATTTACCCTTTAAACCTGGTCCAAGTACAATGTAACAAAAGACAGACACATGATGAGTGAGCAGATAATGTGTCTTAGATCGGTCGTAATGAGATTCCATTCAAAATCAGATTAAGATTAGATGTGTGAGAGTACTTGTACTTCGTAGTTCATATTCTCACATTTCAGAGCAAATTGTGTTGTGTTTGAGCGATTTTTGTGGGTTCAGTATGTGTGTGTGTCTGACAACGTTCTCACAGTCCGGACGTCCCGCTCAGAGGAGGGTCAGTCTGCTGTCACACGCGGCTTTGTGACGGGGACAGTCCCACAGTGTGAGCTCTTTCTCCCAGAACCCTCCTGTCGGGCTCTGGGAGAGAGAGAGAGGAAGCTTTTTCACAAATATTCTTCACATTACAGTTTTTTCTGACAGTATGTGACAGCCCACTTACAGTTAACTGAGCAAAAAGACAGTCTGTTCATTCTGTAGCGTACCATGTGTGCAGGAGGAATACAGGAGACCAAAAGTAGAGTTGGAGGACAAGAGTGAGCTTGTCCCTGTTTATAGAGAGGGACAGAAACCATGACAAACAAAAGGCCCATGCAAACAAACACACAGGCCAGACATACCTCCCCCTTTTACTGTAGATACTTGATACTAAATAATCATTAGCATTGCACACATCTAGAAGAATGCAGTGCCAAAACATAATATAGGCAACAACTAGTGAATGAAAAAAATAAATAAATAAATTGCAAACCCCCAGGAACATCTCCAGCACATGGACTGCACCAGGGACCCCAGGCTCAAACAGGCGTTGGCGATGGCTCTACATCGGACACATTGGAACGCCGGGCACAGGTCCTCACTGGAATCTCAGGGGGTCACGAGGCACTCGTCAGGCCTCAGTCATAGTCACCAACCATCCAGGGGAGAACTAACCTGGCTCAGTCCAGATGGATCTGTGTTGAACTCCTATCTGAGTTCTCACTATATCCATCTGGGACTTGACTCGCTGAAAGCGTTCGAGAAAAGTCGGGGCGTTTAGTGAAATACTTCGAGCTGATTGGGTGTAGAGCCTTCCTTATTTGAGCTTAGCCAATCACAGCAACAACTCGTAATGGTGTATCTAATGTCTGTGTGAGATAGAACAAGTGTCACACATACTGCTCTTCTTTCAAAAAGAAATGACTCCGTATTTCTGCTGAAACCGCATCAAAAGCAGCAGAAACACAAACATCCACGGGAGCCGCCGTCTTGTTTAGCTTGAATCAGACTCGGCTGCGCACCGGGGAGCTAACGGCCCGTGTTAGCCCGCCCTGCTACAATGTGATTGGTTCAAAAACCACGCTGCTGTGATGTGATTGGGCTGGTCATTGCTTGGTTCAGACTCTCAAACCAATCGAGCTGGACGAAGGCCAGATGGTTTATTTCGTGTTTGTGAATTCACAAATATCGCGAGATAAACCATCTGGCTGGCCAGGTTAGGGGAGAACTGCACCCTGACCCAAAGAATACCTCGTCTTTCATGACTCCTCATGCGAGCAGCACGATGACTCACTAGTAACTTCACAGAGGTAGAATAAAGGTCATCCTCTACCGCCGCCACCATCGGGAAAGGCGACGACGCCAGCACCTCTGTCACCAGGAGAGCAGGAGAATACAGGACACCTAAAGTATAGTTAGAGGACGAGATGGAAAGATAGAACGTAAACCATGACAAACATGCTGTTTGTGCACAAACACACACACCAAACATAGTGTCTTCTATAGAAGAACAAAACCCTCCACACAAACTGATATATTTTTTCCTTGATTGTCGTCTTAATGAGGCTGATCTGACACAAATGTTCCAGAGATGGTCTTTAATGCCTCTCTGGACTGATCTATGAAGTCATATGCAGACTAAGCTTCAGTGTAGGTATCAGCTCATGTCCTGTAGAAAGTGTGTGTAAGAGTTTGTGTGTATGTGTTGTGTCCCGCAGCAGCCGGACGTCCCGTTGGACAGCAGAGGGGACGTCCTGATCCTGCCCTCGGTGTCCCGTAAAGACAGTGGTCTGTACCAGTGTCGTCCTGGAGACCCTCACAGCTCGTCTGAGGCCAAAGGAGAGGTGCAGCTCACGGTGCACTGTGAGTAACAACTGTTTCAAGGAAAACAGGAGGATTATGAACCAGATCCTCAGAGTATAGTGCTCTGTTTTTAACTCCATGAATAAAATAGACTCAAATATAGAACATGTTGAGAAGTTCTGATGTTTGTGTCCTGTCACAGACCTGGACGCTGCTGTGGTGGTTCCTGCAGAGACTGAGATCATGCTGAGAGGAGAAGACCTGACCGCCACGTGTAACGCCCTGTCCTCCCTGAAGACCAGCACCGTGTGGTACAAGGTCTGCTAGAGCACTCTCACACACACATGTCTCTATGGTAACGCTCTGTCCTCTCTGAAGACCAGCACCGTGTGGTACAAGGTCTGCTAGAGCACTCACACACACACACACACGTCTCTATGGTAACGCTCTGTCCTCTCTGAAGACCAGCACCATGTGGTACAAGGTCTGCTAGAGCACTCACACACACACATGTCTCTATGGTAACGCTCTGTCCTCTCTGAAGACCAGCACCGTGTGGTACAAGGTCTGCTAGAGCACTTAGGCATGTTTTAGTTGACCAAGAAGTACAGTATGTCTTATCCTTATGTACAGAGACCTGACTGCCTCTCTCTCCTTTCTCTTTCTTTTCTGTTCCCCCCTCTCTCTCCCTCTCTCTCTCTCTCTCTCCTTCTCTCTCTCTGTCTCTCTCTCTTCTTCTCTCTTCTGTCTCTGTGTGTGTCTGTGTCCAGGACGGGCGCGTGGTGGGCACAGGCTCCACCCTCCTCCTGCAGGACGCCTCATACCTCACAGCAGGAGAGTATGTGTGTGAGGTGAGCGTGCCGGCGCTGCCCGCTCTGCACACTCAGAGCTCGGTGCACATCCTGGTACACGGTGAGCTCTACACACATGACCTGTACTTCTCATGGTTTTCTCATTAATGTCCACACACTAACAGACAAACCAGCCTGTCTACTCTAAAATAAAGTCAGTCTCGTTTGTCCCCGTGCAGGTCCTCCACAGCTGAGCTCTCCGGAGCAGGAGGTCCGACTGGAGCAGCCCTCAGGCCGACTGCTCAACCTGAGCTGTGAGGCCCAAGGATTCCCCCCTCCGTCCGTGTCCTGGAGCCTGTCTGCGGGACAGGTACGGCCCCATGTCCTACACAGGAGTCAGGACGCAGCTGTTTGTCCTGGTTTATGGCTCAGGTCTCTGTCATTACTGTGCACAGCCTCAGTCATGACCCCAGAAGAAATACTGTTGAGATTTACCTCCCCAGGACAAGAAAAGTACAGCTCAGTCCTCATGATACAGCAGCTCTCTGTGTTTTCAAAAAGATGAACTGAACTACACTCAAGGAAAAAAGAAACGCAACATTTTAATATTAGAAAACAAGTCCATTTGTAAAAACGGGTTCCATCCTGATGTGAGTCCATATTGGGCTGAAGACAGACTTGACTGATGTGAGAACCATAAAGAGTGCATTACAGGCTTGTTTATGTTTGAAACTCAGAGTTGACTTTTACCGCTGGTTAACTGTGCTCAAGTCTTCTCTGTAAAAGGAACCAGAATGAAGCCAAAAACACACAATTGTCTCAACCAGAGAGGGATGGAGCTATGGACGCTGTTGTCTTGTGTCTCCACCGCTCTACCATTAGTCGTCTTGTTCCTCTAACGACCGCCCTCGTACTGGTGGCCCCCGTGTAACGACCGCTGCACAAGACCAACCACCCCCCCGCACATCTCCATGACAGGTTCAGCCTCCACCAGGTCCACAGCCCAGACCATTGGGACACACCACAGGCCAGTGTCTCCAGAACCATCCGTAATGGCCTCAGCGCTGACGCTATTCCACCATATGGACCATATGTTGGATCAGTGCTTAGAGCTCTGGTCGAATGGTGCACTCACATCGTCGTTGGTCCCAATGGTTCCATTGAAAATGTCTGGGATCTGCTCAGTGTGCGTGTCCACCGACGTGAACATCCTCCTGAAACTCAGCAGCAGCTGAAGAATGGATCAACTCAGACACTACTGCCGATCCATGAGGCTGAATAACCTCTGTCCAGGGCCAACAGGGGTCAGTGAACTATTGACAGTCTGATGAAACTCTGTCACTTTTGGTTTGGCTCTATTGTTTGGTTGTTTTTGGAAGAGTTGGTCTGAGGATTAGAAATGGATGTAGGGTTCATATGAAACAGGTGGATCTCAAAAATAAAATTATTCTGCCTCCCCAACACTCCCAAAACTGAGTGTTGCGTTTCTTTTTTCCTTGAGTGTAGGCCTGTGTCATAGGGCTGTTGAGAATATCAACACTTAAAAAGATCATGATTCTACGTTGTAACGATTCACCACTGACTGACTGTTGTTGTGTCGTTGTTGCGTGCAGAGCTGGGAGGAGGTGGTGTCTCTTTCCTCTCTGACTAAAGCTGACTGTTGTTGTGTCGTTGTTGCGTGCAGAGCTGGGAGGAGGTGGTGTCTCTTTCCTCTGTGACTAAAGCTGACTGTTGTTGTGTCGTTGTTGCGTGCAGAGCTGGGAGGAGGTGTTCTCTCTGACTAAAGCTGACTGTTGTTGTGTCGTTGTTGCGTGCAGAGCTGGGAGGAGGTGTTGTCGCGCTCTTCTTCACACTCGTCTCTGTCCGTGGTGTCGGTCCGGGTCGGCTCAGACTTCAGTGCCGTGTGCAACGTGTCCAACGACCTGGGATCTGAGGCTCGAGTCTTCAGCGTCAAAGCAGGTGCAGTACCACAGTCTTTTTATTTCCCTCAGTCGTTGTTTTGTTTTGTTTTGTCATTGTTTGTCTTATATTTATGTGACTAAGCTACAGGAACGTTGTTATCTTTACATGTCAGATTCTTTCTGTGTAAACAAGGCTCTGATGAGTGTCCTGTGTCCTGTCCACAGTTCCCATGGTGACGCCTCCTGCTGCCTTCTCTCCAGGTAAATCCCTTTAAAAACATTTTTCAACATCTCAATCCCTCCACAGCTGTTTGATATTCCTCCAAATCCAGAGACAGGACAGTATTCACTATTGCATTATTCTGGAGCAGGGCTGGTGAACCCGAGGCTCACGAGCCACATGCGGCTCTTTGGCTCGTTCAGAAACATTTGCTCCTCCACACGCTCTCTCTCTTTCTCTCTCACAACTGTCAGAGCAGCGTCACAGCAGAGATATTTAACACACTGATCGTTTCTTTGAGAAGCATTTTGAACTCTCAGTGACATTCTGTGAAACCGAAGCCTCATTTTGTTTTTATTTTTTTGTAAATCTGCCTTATATCCACAGAGAAAATGTCCAAAAGTACAATGAAATAAACGTGAAAATAACAGCGGAGCAAATTGCAGAAAAACGACGCAGCGCTGAAATCTGAGTGATGATTACAGTTGTGGCTTTTGTCTGAATGTGACATAAAACAAAAGTTTAGACACTGTCCTGACTAAAGTGTGTGCAGCAGTGTTTTCTCTGAGGACAGTCCTGAGTCTGACTGACGCTCCTAAAGCCACGTTTTACAGGGGTGGAGCTAAGGACATCTGGAGCTAGGGCCTAAATCTGGTCTCTATGGAGGGGAAACTTTTTGATTCATTGACATATGTCTTTTTAATTATAGTCAAATGACATCACATAATGAAAATGTCACATCTAAAACTCACCAAAATGCAGCAAATTGCACAGAAATTGAAAAGATTCTCCTGGGGGCGAAATCCCCCACACACCCCAGAATTACATGTAAACCATGTTATATAGAAAAAAATATTGTTAATGGAGGGTTTACTAACAGTGGTGTATGTTCACAGCAGAGGGCAGTGGAGCCGTTAGCAGTTAGCTGTAGCTGTGTTGCTAACAGTGGTGTATGTTCACAGCAGAGGGCAGTGGAGTGATCATCGTGGTCATCATCCTGGGCCTGCTGCTGCTCGCTGTCCTGGGCAGTGTGATCTACTTCCTCCATAAGAAGAACCGTCTGCCGTGTGGACGCTCAGGGAAACAGAGCATGTGAGTACTGCTAATGCTAATGCTAATGCTAATGCTAATGCTAATGTTGTGTTACTGTTAACGTCTACGGACTGTCTGTCTGACACCTGTGTCTGTGTGCAGAACCAAAGAGAAAAGCAGTGCTAAGGACATTGTGGTGGAGATGAAGACTGAGGAGTCGGTCCTGCTCAAAGCCGTCAACGGAGACAAGAAGGCCCCACTCAACAGGTACGACAGCGCCCCCAGAGCACGGGAGCACAACTGCACACTCTCACCTGTCCTCTCTCCACAGTGATGGCCACTGGAGCACATTCCCATGATGCTTTTCTGCACTGGAGCTGCAGCTGACCACAGAGCCACAAGAGGGCGCTGACCTGTCCAGCGGCACTTATCCCTGTTCCTGTTCCTTTGTTCTTTGTAAATAGTTGTATTTCTGTTCTCAAGCTTGTCATAGTGCAGTGATGTGACACACTGGGCCTGTAACTGCTGCTCTGCACCAGCACCACCTGCAGAGGGGCTCCACCTCCTGCACCACCTGCAGAGGGGCTCCACCTGTACCTGCAGAGGGGCTCCACCTCCAAAACCTGCAGAGAGACTCCACCTCCTGCACCACCTGCAGAGGGGCTCCACCTCCTGCACCACCTCTAGAGAGACTCCACCTGTACCTGCAGAGAGACTCCACCTCCTGCACCACCTGCAGAGAGACTCCACCTCCTGCACCACCTGCAGAGGGGCTCCACCTGTACCTGCAGAGGGGCTCCACCTCCAACACCACCTGCAGAGAGACTCCACCTCCTGCACCACCTGCAGAGGGGCTCCACCTGTACCTGCAGAGGGGCTCCACCTCCAACACCACCTGCAGAGAGACTCCACCTCCTGCACCACCTGCAGAGAGACTCCACCTCCTGCACCACCTGCAGAGAGACTCCACCTCCTGCACCACCTGCAGAGAGACTCCACCTCCTGCACCACCTGCAGAGAGACTCCACCTCCTGCACCACCTGCAGAGAGACTCCACCTGTACCTGCAGAGGGGCTCCACCTCCAAAACCTGCAGACTCCACCTCCTGCACCACCTGCAGAGGGGCTCCACCTGTACCTGCAGAGGGGCTCCACCTCCAACACCACCTGCAGAGGGACTCCGCCTCTAGCACTACTAGCAGAGGGGCTCCAGAAAGCTACTCCAGGTCATCTGCTCTTAAGCACTGAAATATGACTGGTCCGTGAGTTCCAGCCCAGCGCTCTGTTCACACTGGTCCTCAGGCCCACACTGGTCAGAGGCCCACACTGGTCAGAGGCCCACACACCTGAGCCGCTCACAGATCCCTGCACTCTGGAGCTGTAACTCTAACACACTTTCTGTCAGCACACTTACTTGGAACTTCCAGTGAGCTTGGGCCTCTCAGTTAGACTACAGACTTCATTTATCGATTGCTTGTTAAATACTTGTTATATTGTGAATAACTTATAACATGTTCATGGCTGATAATATAATAACAGGCAATAACATGAGCTGCTTTGACCAGGATAAGTCCCTGAATAAGATAAGGACAACACGCCCGTCCAAGTACTGAAACCAGAGGTTCAACCTCAGGGTTGAGACCCACATGGTGGTTGTGAAATGATTTGTGGTGATTCCCTGATGTGTTGAATTGAACATTGATATCTTAAACCGGCTTTGACACCTTTCCAATGCAGTGACAGATGTAGATTTCATTTGCTGACCTACAGATGAATTTATCTAATCTTATGTCTTTAAAATTAAATCAGAGATAAACTGAAGATAACCTTATCACCTTGCAGGCAGCTTATGTCTACAATTGTTATTTTTGGGTTGGGACTGAACTGAAGCTGAACTCAGGTGTGTTGTACGGTCTGACTCAGGTGTGTAGTACGACCTGGCTCTGGTCTGTGAGACAGCTGAACTCAGGTGTGTGGGATGTCCTGGCTCAGGTGTTCGAGACAGACTGACTCAGGTGTGCGGGACAGCCTGACTCAGGTGTGTGTTACGGCCTGACTCAGGTGTGTGTTACAGCCTAGCTCAGGTGTGTGGTACAGCCTGACTCAGGTGTGTGTTACAGCCTGACTCAGGTGTGTGTTACGGCCTGACTCAGGTGTGTGTTACGGCCTGACTCAGGTGTGAGGTACAGCCTGACTCAGGTGTGTGTTACGGCCTGACTCAGGTGTGAGGTACAGCCTGACTCAGGTGTGTGTTACAGCCTGACTCAGGTGTGCGGGACGGCCTGACTCAGGTGTGCGGGACGGCCTGACTCAGGTGTGAGGTACAGCCTGACTCAGGTGTGTGTTACGGCCTGACTCAGGTGTGTGTTACAGCCTGACTCAGGTGTGTGGTACAGCCTGACTCAGGTGTGCGGGACAGCCTGACTCAGGTGTGTGTTACAGCCTGACTCAGGTGTGCGGGACGGCCTGACTCAGGTGTGCGGGACGGCCTGACTCAGGTGTGCGGGACGGCCTGACTCAGGTGTGTGTTACAGCCTGACTCAGGTGTGTGGTACGGCCTGACTCAGGTGTGCGGGACGGCCTGACTCAGGTGTGTGTTACAGCCTGATTCCGGTGGGTGTTACAGCCTGACTCAGGTGTGCGGGACAGCCTGACTCAGGTGTGCGGGACGGCCTGACTCAGGTGTGTGTTACAGCCTGACTCAGGTGTGCGGGACGGCCTGACTCAGGTGTGTGTTACAGCCTGACTCAGGTGTGCGGGACGGCCTGACTCAGGTGTGTGTTACAGCCTGACTCAGGTGTGCGGGACGGCCTGACTCAGGTGTGTGTTACAGCCTGACTCAGGTGTGCGAGACCAGCTGGATCCTTCTGTTCTTCACTGTGACGTGTTTTGTGTTGATGTGCTTTCACTGAGGCAGCTTTATGTGCCATTGCAGCTGGACTTTTGTGTTCTCCTGCTCCTCACTTTGTACAGTACAGCCTCCAGGATCACGTCTCCATTCTCCCTCCTCGCTCTCCTTTTCTCGCCTCAACTCCTCTGCTCCTCAGCTCTCAGTCAAACGTGCCATATTAAGTGGTGTCCCAAAGCTCAGAGGAGACATGTGAGAGAAACAAGAGAAGAGAACACGGAGCTGAGTTAAATGCTGCTCAGAAAAGGAACACTAAAACTACACTGTTAGAAAAGATGAGGACAGGGAAATGGACTGCGGTCAGATGTCCTGCTAATTGCACTGGTTTAAACGTGTCTGTTCATTTGCACACATCAGGTGAAATTGATTCAGAGTAAGTGGACTGTACAGACTGATATCAACAGACCTACATTGTGTTGTTTAAGTGTTCTTTTTATGTTTTCTGAGCAGTTCATATTCAAAATGTATCTGTGTTAAAATACAACTACAATGACAGCAAGTCTATCCTTAACGTGAGCTCTGCTTCCTTGTGTCCTTCGTGTGGTTAGTAAGTGGCTAATTTCCTTCACTGCCTTGTTCTGATTAATTTACCCAATGCATCATGGTCAATTTTAAAACATTTCAAAGTAGGCAACCATAACCATTATTTTATGAAATACCTTTCTAGTAAAACAAATAAAAAAATAAAATTACAAAATATGTTTACTAACATGTTCACTTGATGCAGCCGTGTCTCGTTTCTTTGAAGTCTGTTCCCATAGTCTCAGTTTGAGCTGAGAAAAAAGACAGACTTTGTAGGAACAGACTTTGGAGAAACAGACTTTGGAAGAACAGACTTTGTAGGAACAGACTTTGTAGGAACTGACTTTGTAGGAACTGACTTTGTAGGAACTGACTTTGGAAGAACTGACTTTGTAGGAACTGACTTTGTTGTAGCAGACTTTGAAGGAACAGACTTTGGAAGAACAGACTTTGGAAGAACAGACTTTGTAGGAACTGACTTTGTAGGAACTGACTTTGGAAGAACAGACTTTGGAAGAACTGACTTTGTAGGAACTGACTTTGTTGTAGCAGACTTTGAAGGAACAGACTTTGGAGGAACAGACTTTGGAAGAACAGACTTTGGAAGAACAGACTTTGTAGGAACTGACTTTGTAGTAACAGACTTTGAAGGAACAGACTATAGGAACTGACTTTGGAAGAACAGACTTTGTAGGAACTGACTTTGTAGGAACTGACTTTGGAAGAACAGACTTTGGAAGAACAGACTTTGTAGGAACAGACTTTGGAGAAACAGACTTTGGAAAAACAGACTTTGGAAGAACAGACTTTGTAGGAACAGACTTTGTAGGAATAGACTTTGAAGGAACAGACTTTGGAAGAACAGACTTTGTAGGAACTGATTTTGTAGGAACTGACGTTGTTGGAACTGACTTTGGAAGAACAGACTTTGTAGGAACAGACTTTGTTGGAACTAACTTTGGAAGAACAGACTTTGTAGGAGCAGACTTTGAAGGAACAGACTTTGTAGGAACTAACTTTGAAGGAACAGACTTTGAAGGACCCACTCTCTCCTCTGTGACTGGGACATTCTGAGGAGTGGAGGACCGAAGGAGGCGAGGACAGAGAAATGAGACGGACCCTTGTTTCATTTTGTACAGCCTCCACGTTTCTCTGGGCATTTGAAAGTATTTAAACATGTTTGATTCTGGACTTTTTTATTGTTTTGTTTTGTTTGTGTGTAAATTAAAACTGACTGTGATGTTCTTTTTTATATATTTTTGCATTGAAGAGAACCAAATAAAGTGTAGTGTGAACTGAACACCTGCGTGCATTGTTTTTGAATATCAGAGTGCTGTCTGTGTTGAACTCAATGCCAGTGTGTGTGCCGAACTGAACACCTATATGCTGTGTGTTGGATTAAATGCATAGGGTGAACTGAACATTTAAATGTTCTGAATATCTGAGAATTCTGTTGTGTGTATTTTAAACACTTGCATGTGTGTTAGACAGACCTGTGTGTCGAACTGAACACTTGTGCGTTGTACTGGACGCCTGCTTGGGTTGAACTGAACATCTGTTTATGTTGCAATGGATGTTCTGTACTGCTTCAAGTGTTGAAGTGAATGCCTGCAGATTATTTTGAACACACCTGTGTGCTGTTGTGCATGTTTAGACTGAACACCTGTGTGTGCTTTTGCGTGTGCTGTTTGTGTTGGAGTCATCAACACCTCACAGAAGATCATCGGGAGACCACTGCCACCTCTGGAGTTCCTCTGCAGAGTTCAGACCATCCTGGAGGACTGGACCCATCCGTGTCATCAAGTTCTCTCTCTCATCAAGCTGTGTGTGCTGGGGTTTTCACCGTGAATGCACAAACACATTTTGTTGTAGGCTACCTGTGACAAAGGCAGTAAAGGTGAATTGAACTGAATTAAAAGTGACAACTTATGAATGTTTGATTTTCTAGTACTTCTTGTGTTAGTGTTGACTGAACTGATTGATCGATTGAATGCCTGCTATTAAATCAACCCTAATCATGCAATTTATAGAATAAAAGAAACCTCAGAATTAGATGTACTCAATATTATAAATTCACTTAATCGATCGAAGTCTAAAGATGTTGTTGGAATTGACACAAACTTTATAAAGGATTTTAACGATTACTCATCTTGTAAATTTGTCATTCACACAAAATATTGTGCCTTCTTCATAGAAGTTGGCCATCGTCAGTCCAATTTTTAAATCTGGCGACAAAACAGATGTGTCTAATTATAGACCAATAAGTATTCTTCCTTCTATTTCCAAAATAGCTGAAAAATGGACAGCAATACAGTTAAACAAACATCTGAATACTGGTCACACATCTCTACACCCTCTGTAATTTGGTTTTCGCAATCACCATTCTACAGAGTCTGCAAATTGTATTTTTGTTAAAAAGATCGAGTCTCCTTGATAAAATGCTTGTGTTGGAGCGATCTTTCTGGACCTCAAGAAGGCATTTGATAAACCATGGTGTTCTTTTATCTAAATTGACTCATTTTAATTTTTCTAATGAAACACTTTGGTTTACATCCTATTTAACTAATGGCGTGTCTCCATTTCTGGTACTAAGTCGCCATACCTAAATTGTCCAGTAGGGGGCCCCCAAGGAAGTACATTGGGGCCTATTTTATTTTCAATGTATTTAGATGATTTACCTGATGTGTGTCCTAATGTGAATATTCAGATGTACGCAGACGATGCAGTTACTTTTACTCTCGCCAAAAACCCTCTGGAGGCTTCTCAAATTTTAACATCTGCAATGACCCTCACACAAAACTGGGTCAAGGCCTGGTGTTTACAACTTAATGCAAAGATAACAGTTTGCATGATGTTCAGTAAACGTCCTTCTGAATGGTGAGGAACTCAGTCTAGTAAAGGAGTTTAAATACCTCGGCTCGACTGGATCCAAATTGAACTTTTAAAAAACACGTAAAAGACTTGACACACACACTGTAAATTTGAATATACAGAATTTTAGACACGTAAGACCTTTTATGACTCTTAATGCTGCCCGTATGTTTTTACATGCAATGATTTTTTCACATATAGAGTATTGTATAACTTCCTGGTCACTTGCTGCAGGAATAACACTCAAACCTATAGAATCTCTTTTTTAAAAAGGCTGTAAAAATTGCTGATAAAAAAAAAAAAAAAAAAAGAATTCTTTTCACCTCTGTATTGTTGCCTCTGTCAATAAGAGAATGTCCATCCCTGTCCACATTTAAACTGCACCTTAAACTGTGGCTAAAAGGAAATCAAGTTTGTGAGCACTTTTAATTAGATTAATTATATTGCTCTGTTTTGTCTTTTGCATTGTGATGATTTTGTGTGACCTGCCTAGGGACAACAGGTGGAAATTAGCATCTTTGCTATAATTTGACATATTTACTGGTACATGTGTATTTTACATGTGTTCATTATTATGTGCTGACCCTATCAAAAAAAAACAAACAAAAAAAAAAAAAACAACAAAAAACTAAAGAAAGCCCCAAAAACGCTGTAACAACGCCGGGACTGTTACTGTTCTCACTACGAGCACGCACAAATTAACCTGAGCACAACATTAAAGAGACTGTACCTGATTTTTGCATCCTTAAAAATGTTAACAAGCAGAAATATTACATTTCAAGCTTCTTACTTCAGGCTACATGATTTGCTCACTTAGCTAATGCATTCTGAGCTTCAGAATTGTTCATCATAATGTATTTTTATATTTTTTCACAGCTGTTAGTGGCGGGGTGAGTCACCATGCTAACAAAGTTAGCCACAATGCTAAAAACAAAAACAGAAAAAGTTGGACACAAACTGGATTTTATTAGACATTGGGGGTATTCCATGAAAGTGGCTTAACAAGTCTAGGCTTATCCTAAAATCTTGAGCTGAAACTAGCTTCATCTCCAAATTAAGCCTCAAGTGGTTCCATGAAAGAAATAAGCCTGGGTCTGAACAACGCTAATTCAAGCTTGAAGATTAATCTGGGCTGTGAGCTCTGCTCCCGCTGAATGTGACGAGACCAGATCAATGGAGCGAAGACATCACTGAGAATGAGAGAGAAAAAGTGTTTTTCCTCACGATCTAACGAAACACGTGAGGAGCCAAAGTGCACACGGACTCTAGTTTGATTTGCAACGCAAAAGTTTTCAGTTTATACTGGTTTATTCTGATGCGGGGAGCGAGAAGCAGCCCCTCCCCTCCTGTTCGCTGGCCGGAGAAAGACGAGGCAGTTTATGCGAAGGAGATCCAGAGGATTTATCATCGTATTTGTGACTAGTAGGCTCATTGTTTTCTAATGCAATGCACAGTTTTCCACTCCGCATGTGGAACTAGTCCCGCTGCGTAAAGTTGTCACAAAGTTGTAGCATAACTCTTCACAACCAGAACTGACCAATCAGAGCAGAGGATGTGTGTGGGGAGAGACGAGGGAGAGAGGTGCGATGAAGTGCTTCTGTGCGTAAAAGCAGCAGCATGACTCCACGGCTCTCACACTTTAGTCCTGCTTTCGTTGCTTCATCCTTTAGACAAATAGCTGCATGTCTGTGCTAAATCTTTTGTAGTTTAGATGCACATTAATTTTCCAGTTAAATACGTGGCTCTTTGTGCTGCCAATGTGACGTTTGCTCTTACAAACGCGTCTCTCCACAGCGAGAGCGGCTCAAAAAAAGAAAAAAGAAAAGAAACAGCGAAAGCGGCTCTCTAGTGCCAATGCCAAGTAAATAAAAGTGAATAAAAAGTGACTTTATAAGTTGTGTTGGGACAGACAGAGAGATTTCACACAGTTGTGGAAGTGTGTGATGATAAACATGTGATTTAAGTGTTTTTTAGACGTTTTTTGAGACAAAGCTAAAATAATCTTGACAGTTAGCCTGGTCCCGACCAGGTTTATGTCTGTGCACTTGTTACTGCGGCAACTCAGCGTCACCTCTGGTTAGCCGCGTTAGTGGAACGGAAATGGAGATTTCATAAGCCTAGATTGGCCAAATAAGCCAGGCTTTGGCTTTAGCTCGCTTCATGGAATACCCCCATAGACAGGACTTTGCGAACAAATTTTTACCTGAATAGATACATTAACAAGATATCTGTGCTAGGGGGAAATTGTTTTTAAGTAATCTTGTTGCAAAAAAATCGAGTATAGTCCCTTTAATATTCAACCAAAATAGCCTACAGAGAACAGCTGTCACAAAACAAAACCACACGTGAACTTCATCTTTAAAACAAACACATCAAGTTACAAGCAGAATAATTAATGTGGATCAGAAATTGCCTGCTTTGAAAATTGTCTCAAGGATGAATAGATTTTGGATTGATTCAATGAGAGCATCACTATAGCTTAACATGCTGAGCATCTGTTCAGAGCGCTCCAGGTTGAGAGTTTGAGCACCACTCAAACAGAATTCATTTTGTATTTTTGTGTCTGAATTTGGATGCTACTTTATAGAAGAAAAATAAACAGATGAAATGCAAACATTTATACAGTAATGTTGATTAACTTTCAATAATATCCGCGTTTATTTGTTCATGACACGGTTTCATTCTACATGCATACATGTATTTAACCACAAGATAGCACCGAAAAGCAAACTAACCACTTTTGAGGGCCTAGACCAGAGGTGGGCAACCTTTTTTTCACAAGGGCCGTATTCGAATCCAGACAAGTTGCAGAGGGCCGGACTGCAATCACTGGTGTAACAAAGTGTCATTACTGCAAACCAATTTCTTAAAAAAATATATAAATATACCAAAATTTAAAGGGGCACTATGTAAGAAAAACAAACAAACAAAGTGATTTCCACTTTTGAACACTAGAGGGAGCCTTTCACATGCATTTTGCCTATTAAGCATGATGCCATCTAGCGTCAATGATCCACATTCCGGCCCGTAATAAAACATTTCAAATACATATAAATGTATCACAGTTGATGTGGATTGGTTAACAGTGCTCTCTTACGTATTCATGTTGTAAAGAATAAATATGATTTAAATGTTTGTGCACTATATGTGATCATTAAAATTCCTCTCAATCTTACACAGTACAGCCCCTTTAAATAGAAAATTGACTAATGTATTATTGTGTGTATTTATTGTGACATTTACAAGACCACAACCGCTAAATCAATTAAGAAAATGCAATATTAGGTAACCACCTTTTTCAAAAATGTTTTGGGGGCCTGATTAAAACTGGTCGCGGGCCGCATCTGGCCCCCGGGCCTTAGTTTGCCCATGTCTGGCCTAGACTCTTGAGAGCCTAGACTCTTGGTTCAGTTTGTTGAACACAGACCTTCCTTGGGGGACAAAAAAAAAAAGAAGTCCTGATGATGTAAGTCCTTCATATAAGATCAGCAATATGATTTTAAGTTAAATTAAGGTTAGGAGGGTGAGGATTAAGCTTAGGCAGGTAGACACTGGTTAGGCTTGATGAAATGTGTGCTCTTGTACTGTTGGGTGTGTGTGCGTTGGCTCAGTAACTGTGCGGCCCAGGACAGTAGCTCAGATTTCTCACATCTGTAACACATCGAGCTGCTCACTGAGCCGCAGCACAGAGCCCACTCTCACTCTGGACACTTTCACTGTTGTTTTAACCCAGATGTGGCCCGACACAGCAGACTGGGAGAGTCGGAGAGACCAGCCAAAGAATACTCATGCACCGCTCATTTACTCCATTTAGATTCTCACAAAGAGAGTCAAGTGTCTGGCACAAGGACACAACAACAGTATGTGCTTACTGGTGCCGGGAAGGAGGCGCTTCACGAAGACAGTCTTTGAAGTTAAATAAAACATTCACACGAGCTGGTTGAACAGTTGTAAACCTTTCTGCTAGTGGTGCTCAAAGTGAGGCCTGAGGGACAAACTCGGTTCCTCCTAAAGTTTAATTTGTCCAAACATTTGCTAAGAATGTCCGTCTGATTATATTTAGACTTGAGAGAAATTTTAAAGTGCACCAAATCAAGTCACTAAAATAGAAGTTAATCATTGTCCTGTGGCCAAAAGGTTTTAAAAGCAACATAAAAGTAGGTTTGGCCCTTGTCACGAGAGCTAAAATCAATCATATTAGCCCTTTGAGAAAAAATATAGATTCATTTTAGCCAGCTGTGGGAAAAGGTTTGCTAACCCTGCTTTATGCTGAGAAGAAATCGACCCAAAAAATGAAAGAGCTTCACTTGCCTTGACCAGGTGGACTATTCATTTTACTGTAGCATACTTAAATTAGGCCTATGTATTGCGTTCGGAGCCTCATATTTCTTTTGGCCTCTTTTATAACTTTAAACTTTCAATTACCCTAATTTAATACATTAACCTAAAACCAGTTTCCCCCAGCACATTTACTGTCAATGTATCTGTTCAGGTTGAAATGAGTCTGCACTTGTAGAGTCATACTGTTCTTCATCTAAAGACCAGTCTCAAGTCCATGTGTTAAAATACTGGTCTTGTTCTAGACACTGAGGCCATATTTTATCACCACCTTTCTCTGCAAAACTTCCACCTGGAGCCCAGTGACCGGTCTCAGACACAGTTTGTAATAAGCCCTGCACAATAAGTTGGCTAAGTAAGTACCGGTAATCTTTATTTGTACAGCGCATTTCACAGACACAGAGTCACAAAGCACTTCACAGTGAGATGAACCGCTCCTCCCTCAGCGGAGATTCGCCTGAACACCTGGCGCCTCAACCTCCGACCACCACCAACGTACATGTTATTGGTTGGTGGGGAAACCGGAGTGCCCCGAGGAAACCACCCAGACACGGGGAGGAACATGTATAAACTCCACTCATGTTGACACTGAGAAATGTATAAATGACAAATGTGGTCTTGATTTGGTCTCATCTCAGTTCTGACCTATTGACCCTATTTTGTCCCGCCTACTTTTCTAGAACGTGCACTTCCTGTTTAGCTGCATTTAGCCTGTAGATTTCAGTCGATGGGTTTATTTTAACTGTCATTATATTTAATTAAAATTGACCCACAAGACAGACAAACAAACACGTTAGCTACCTTAACAGAGCTAAACAGGAAGTGCATTTCCAAGCCAAGTGGGCGGGACATAATAGGGTCAATAAAAGTCTTGACCTTGACCCTCAGAGGTCTTGTCTTGATCTTACTCTATGGTCTTAGAGATCTTGGTCATGATTAGTGCGGTTTTGACTACACTAGTTTGCACTGTCCTGTCTCTGTATAATATTGTCTCGTTTGTTCACTAAACTCCATGAAGTTCATGTGTTGTTAGCATTGTGGCTAACTGATGTTAGCATACCTGCACGTCTCGCTCCTAACAGCTGTTAAAAAACCTAGAAACACATTGTGATGAACATCTTGGAGGCTCAGAATGCACTAGGTAAGTGATCAAAATATGTGACTGACGTAGGAAGTTAAAATGTATTATTTCTGTTATTTTTAAGGACGAGAAAAACTGGTTTAGCAACTTTAAAGTGTGACTGACAGGTTTTACAATTTTGTAATTTTGACTTTAACATAAAGAACATCACTGTGTAGGCACAATATTAACACAATGACTGTGTTGTAGTGTATTTTTATTTCCAAAGTTAAAAAATAAAATCTGCATTTACATTAGAAACGTTTTAACTAAGCAAATATCAAGTGCCACATCCTCATATATGAATAAGAACATGACTAAGCTGACAAAACTTGGAAAAAGTTAATTTAAAGTTAAAGAGTTTCAGTCTTGTCAATACAAAATATCTAAGAAACGGCCTAATCTTAAAGTTTAACAATACCTTATGTGTGTTTTTATATGTCTATATAAAAAAATATAAATATAAGTTACATAAATATCAGTCATTTACATTCCCGTAAGCCCCACCTCTTCAGTCTAAAATTTAACCTAAACATTAAGCAGCAGATTTTAAATAACTATATTTTACTAAAAGAGGCTGCGTGACCATTTCAAACTCTTCATGTTTTATCTGCCAAAAACAAACTTTGAATAAGAGACAGTACACAGTCAGTGTTATGCAAAATACTGTTTAATTACTAATTACAAATCTTAATGGCTTTAGCATCGACACATGGCAACAATGAATAGAAAGGACATTTAAGAAAAAATAAATAAACTTATATTTACACAAAGTAACATAACAATATCATAATGATGTAATGCTTTTAATAGGCGTGTTCACCTCTGGCCAGTGAGTCCCAGAAGCCCATAGGTTGCATTCAACTTCAGATTTCAGAATTATCAATCATGGCGGCCATTTTTTTTTTTTTTTTACAGAGTTAAAATTTTGCGCTTTGTGTCAGTTTAGTGAATATGCCGCTTCGAAAGACATTTTACTTCAATAAACTCACATTTTCTGACTTTTTTCCAACTCTAGAGTCGAAGTGAACGCAACCTATCGGCCGTCGTGTTTCGTAGATATGCAAAACTGTACTGGGGAGGATGAGAACGCGTCCTCCGGGGCAGCAGAGGGCGCCGTGTGAATGACAGAAGGCACGATGAGCGAGTAGCAAACACTGTAAAGCACTGTTGTAAACTCCGGTAGCCAAAAAAAATAAAATCAAAACTCAACATGGTTCAACTCCTCGATAACTCCGCCTACTTTTTCAAATGTGGGCGGGCTAATGTTGCTAAGGAACGGAGGAGTTGACGTTGAGATGACGCGCGGTAACAAAAGGCTAACCGGATAAAGGAGCGCTACATCACACTGACAATCTCCAGTACAAAGTGTGTGTCGTTGCTCACTTTGTACCAGATGCACACTTTGTACTTTTGGCCAAAATATACGTTCTAATCCAAATTACTTTTTAAAACACAGTATTTTTACATCTTCGGTCACGCTGCGGCTACGCTAGCTCTGGTTTACATAATACCCGTGGATGGTTCCTTCTCGTTCCATTCAGCCCTTATGGGGAATTTACAGAGATGCGCTAAAAATAATTAACATTGAAAAAACAGAGCGGATTTCAACTAGATAATGACTGTCAGCGAGTTCAAACTTTCCAAAGTGCTTAATTTTGGCCCAATGCTAAATGCTAACAAATAAAATTAGCCTTAATATAAAACAGACAATTTGATAAAAATATGTAACATCCTAGGCCGAGTGTTTTTGTAAAAAGCTAGTTCAGTTTGTAGAGTTATTTTAACATTAAAAATTAAATGAAATACAGGCTAGCATTAGCTTCAGAGACAAAACGAAACATCTTATAAACACATGAAGTTTTTATTTTGTATGTGAAGCTCTGAACTCGCTACAAATGATTTTCTGTAACTTGTTGTCAAGTTTATATCGATTTAATATTTAATTAGCTTACGGCATTTGACCAGAAACAACTATCTGCTGGTATAATCAGACCGGAACTAGCCAAGCCTCAGCAGAAAAAGAGCCTAAGCTATTTGTGATATTTGTTATTTAGGACTGTATCTCAGAAAAGTTTGCCATTAGGTCCTTTTCACAGTGCTGTGGCTAGGCTAGTTCTGGTCTGAAAAAGCTGGCCAGAACTAGCCTAGCCAGTTTATTGATTACCTGACTAAAAGCCTTAAAATGTAAAATTTCATTTACACAAAGTGGACATAAGTTACAATCATTTTCCACATGTTCAAATCTTCACATACGTGGTAAAAGAGCATACTTTACCAGGGAAAACCCATGTGTTTAGTATAAAATGTGCCATTTGTGTCTCAAAGCTAATGCTAACTTAATTAATATAGGTTAGCATTAGCATAGCATATAATTAGGCTTATAATGTTAAAATAACTACAAGCTGAACTAGCTTTTTACAAAAACAATTGGCCTGGCGTTAAATATTTTTTTACCAACTTGTCCACTTTATATTTAGATTATTTATTAGCATTTAGCATTGTGCCAAAAATACACATTTTTATGAACACATATGCAGTGTCTGAATGTGAGCCCCAGTCACTATACTGTAGGGTTCACTCCATTTTGTAGTGGTGTCCGAATGTCCAGCAGGTCAAAAAGTAGTGCACCAAAAAATTTCCACAATGCATCTGGAAAAGTAGTGAGCATTGATGTTCACCAGAATGATCAATATAAATCAGAATGCATAGTCGGAAAAACAAAGCAGACGGGGTTAGGTCTTTAACTAGTAACAACACGACTGAAAAAATATAAAGAGACACTTAAACGCAATGTTGAGCTGGGAGAATAAACAAAACACTCATAACTGAAAGCCGTTAGCCATAAAGACGCTAATGTTCACTGCTGACCTTAATTTTGGGTTTGGTTTCCGAATGACCGTGTGAATGAGTATGCGATTTGTAGATATTGAATAAATTTAGCGCATCTCTGCAAATTCCCCGCAAAGAATGAATGAAGCAAGAGGAAACTATCCACAGATATTAGAATAATCGGAACTAGCCTAGCCGCAGCGTGAAAAGAGCCCATAGAAAGCCTAGAACACCGCACTTGTTCATTGCTATTTTAAGCTAACAGCTAGCAGTTGGAGCTAGCATACTGAGGTATTCACGGCTTTGAAATAATCTTACTTACTTTACATGTATTTATTTGGTTGAAATCTGGAAGGAGGCTTTGTGGACATTAGCTTTGTTTTTCTGTGTGCTAATAAAATCTCAAAACTAAGAGAATAACATAAAAGCTAAAAGTGTGCTTCTGATACAAAGTGAGCAAAGACAGAGAAACTAAAGAGAGCTTTTCTGAGACGCCATTTTGGGTCCGATTTTAAACGTCCTATATTATGGCTCATAACAAAAACAACAGAGGTTATGGGATATGATGACATCACTGCGTACGAAATGTCAGCAGTGAGTGGCAAAATATAGTGAGAAAATAATACTATAGAACAGGAAAAAAGACCGCTACTGTCTGATAACAAATGTAAACTGTGCTGAATACTGTGTTTGTATGTGACTTGTAAAAAGAGAAAATCAGGTAAACAATTGTAGAAAAGCAGACAAACAACGGGAACACTGACGTTTCGCTCACATTTTTCACTGTCACAGACTTTGAGGTCACACACAGTTGAAATCATCAAATTTTTACTGCAAAAAAGCTACTTTAATTTACAAAGTCACAGCTAAAAACAAATTCATAATAAACACATTTTCTCAGGTGTTCTTTTCTAATACTTTTGCCTTGATCAGAATTATGAGTCACTGCATAACCTCTACTGAATTCTGTCATTTTATGAAAGAATAAATCATTTTCCAGTAGATTTTATTTTCAATAACATTTGGCTGTTTTCTCATTTTGCGTCCGTTTTCTGTGACTGTAAAACTTACATTTTTAAGATTTTAATATGTAGTCTGTTAAAACAATTAAGAAAAGTTAAAATTAGTTTAGATGTACTTCAGTCACATATCTGTACCAAAAATGATTTTCATTTGTGTGAACAACTCTAGGTGTATTTATGCTAGTTTTAAAGGAGACATATTGAGAAGGGATTCTACAAATAAGCTCTGACATGTATAGATCAGTCATTTACATGTTCATTGTAAAACAAACGTAATCTAAACAGCTGCATTGACCTCCTATACAAAGCTGCAGAACTGATAAACCCCACTACTTTATTGTAACAAGCCCCGCTTCGTTTTAATAATAAGCCCCGCCTCTTTACAATAATAAGTCCCACCTCTTTAATGTAATAAGCCCCGCCTCTTCAAAGTCAAATTTAACAGTTTGAAAGTGAACCCTGCATATTTTACTCAGAATCTGAGCATGTTTTAGTAAAAATAGCTACTAAAACATGCTGCGCTGAGCTTCTATTCGCATAGTTTGCTCACTTTTACAACGTTTCCTTATGAAAACACGGTTCAGAAGCGGCACTTTTCCTGCTGTTAGAGCCATCGGTGCGTCTACAACAGATGACACAAAAAAACTTTTTTTTTTTTTTTTTAAAGGATCGCTTCAGGACTTGTCCAAAATCCCTCAAGCCTCCAATGTAGCGACCTACAGTATGTCTATCAGAGACCAGAAGACCGATCAAGCTCTAGCAATCACAGACAAGTGGGCGGGGCTAGGTGTTAGGTGAAGACTGGAGCTGCAGGACAATACAAGATTATTCAAACATGCAAGAATCAAACAAAATGATGAGAGACACTGTTATCATAAAAGTGGACTCCACACCATATGTCTCCTTTAAGTTTTCATTTACACCATATGTCTCCTTTAAGTTCTCATAGATTTACACCATTGATTGCATGTTTCTATTTTCCCTGCTGTTCTTAAAATGTGCGTTGCAACACTGGAATTTCCCCATTGTGGGACAAATAAAGGATATCTTATCTTATCTTATGTCTCCTTTAAGTTTTATCAGATTCTAATATAAGACGTTTAAAGTGACCCAGAATCAGCTCTCGCTCTCACTGCAGCTGCGAGGACAAATGTTCAGTCACAAAACCAGAAAGGACAACGTGGAGTTAAACCAAAGCATTGCACAGGAAACAGTGTTAGAACAGAGGAGTGCTTTTAGTCCGGTTCAGCAGAGCGCCCGCTAACGAGAGGGAAACCGGACCAGACTGGATTTTTAAACTTCAACTCACAGTTATTAGTATCAGACAGAAGAGAGTGGTGTTATCATCCTTCAGTTAGGCACCGGTAAAATGAAAAGTGTGGCTTTGTCCCAGTGCTGCTGACGTTAAAGCTTTGTGAGCTCAGGAGGTGGAGGTCAAAGGTAGTGCACGGAGGATTTGGAAGAATTCTTTTATGTGTAGATTAAAAATTGAAAAGTCAGATTTTTATGGTTGAATCTTAACAAGGCTCAAGTCTAGCTATACATTTGAGAAAACATTTGATTTGAAATAGCAAAATATGTTGTCTCTATTTTGCAGCTGGTCAAAATGTCTTCATATGGGAATGGGCAATATTGGCTTCAGTATTGGTATTGGCCGATACTGACAATCTTCACAATCTTTGTATTGGTTGATGCGAATAATTTTAATATAATCATATTGGCTGATTTTGATGACTGAATAGTATTGGCCAGTATTGACAGTTATGACAATATAGGCTTCAACTAGCCTGAGCAGCCAGTCCCTACACACGCTGACACTTTACAAAGACGTGAGGGTCTGGGATCAGAGCGCCGGGGTTCAATTTCGAGGACTGGCTTTCCGAGTACGAAATCAACCAATCACAAAAAAACTGAAAATTCCACCGAAACAGCGACACGCTAAACCAGATGTTATTGTAAACATGTAGCGCTGGAGCATTGACCTGAAGGCTCTCAACACGGTTTGCTGCTCCGGTTTGATTGATGTGTCTTAGTTGTTCAAAACCGAAGTTATAGAGCCGAAAAGAAAAAAAAATCTATTTGCTACGCCCGCCATCTTGAATGTTTTGAAACAGTTGGAAAAAAACTTTTGAAATTGCGGAGCGGCGGGCGGCCGTTTGTGATTGGATCGTCCTAACTTTGGACGATGAAATCCTTTCTGCTTTCAAACAGAATGTAGGAAGGGCTGACTGCTCAGGCAAGGCTTCAAACAATGTTGACAGTTTCAACAATGTATCGGCCAATATGAATGATTTTGACAAGATTGTTATCAGCCAATGTTGACTAATTAAACAATATTAATATCAAACAATATTGATGATTTTACCAGTATCAGTATCGACCAATACAGACATTTTAACAACATGGGTAATGGCCAATACTGGCGTTTTAACAAGATCGGTAGCAACCAATTTGTATAATTTTAGCAATATTCTATTGGTCAATACTGACCATCAGTCGATACTGACAATGTTAACATACTGATATTGGCCATTAATGAGTTAACAGTCTATTAATAGGTATAGTGACAATTTTAAAAAGCCCACTGTGAATTTTATGGATGGCTGGATGGCTTTGTTAAACAAAACCTTTGATAAAATATGTGTCTTTACCTAGGTAGGCTTAAAATGGACTCTTTTGTGTCCTAGAAGAGTGTAATTTTGCTTGTTTCCATGGAAATCTTGTTTATTAAGCTGCAACACTGCACAACGTGACATTAAACAGATGTACATCGACATAGAATGTCCGACACTAATGTTTTAACTTTCTATTTCAATGGGACTATGCCTTATTAATGGGACTATTTTTCACTCTCGGTGAGTTACACAGTGTCACTTTAACAATATCAGTATCAGTCGGTATTAAGAAATATGCAATCTCAGTAATTGTAGAACTTCTGATCAGCTGCAAAACAGACCACTTCAGTTAAATCCAATGTTGTTATGACTCTCGTTATTGTTGCGTGCAGAAGCTCCACTCAGAACCTTGTTAAAAACTTTATCCAGACAATTGGCTTGACTCTAGAGGCGACCGGTGGACTCTCCGTCAAACCTGTTCCATAGACTACCTTTAACATGTCACTGCTCCCACACACCATCAGTCAGTCTGTGGTCACGTTCACAACAGTCACATCGTGGGCCGAGCTCAGACACCACACTAGAGCTTCTCCAACTGGGCTTCGGTCCTGCTTCAGTCCTAGCTCGGTCCTGGTTTGGTTCTAGTAGCAGCTCTATAGAAAAGTGTATTTTGTGGTGAGAGATGTTTCAGTCATAGTTCAGCTTGGACCTGGTTGATGAGAACAGTTGGAGAAGCTCTGGCGTGGGCCGACACTCCTGGGCTGTAGGCAGCTGTGGGGGAGTCCTGGGAGAGTCCTGGGGGTAAGGCACAGGTCCGGGGAGGGGGAAGGGTGAGTCGTAGGCAGGGCTGGGCATCTTAGATTTTTCCAATACCAGTACTTTAACTGTACTTGCTTTTCAAGACCGGTTCCTTAACAATTTCTGCTTTCTTTTTAAATTTGAATTATAACCCCACAACTATTTTTGTTTTCAGCCTTTAATGATGCTATATGTCAAACTATTTTCAAACTCACTCACTGTAACAAAGGAGTGACACAATATGCTTTTGACACTTTCAAAGGCTTGGTCACTTGCTTCTTTCTGAAAACCTGGCAACAAGACAGACTTTGCCAGCGTGATTTAGCCATTGACGGTGAAGTAGAAACTTTCTGAAAACTCAGATACTTGTTTTTACCTCAAAGGGCAAAAAAAAAATTTGACATTAAGTGTGATAAAATCGAAATTGCGATCTGGCTCCAAGAAAATCGTGATTTTTCGTTTTTTTGCCGTATCACCCAGACAAGGAACCGTTTTTCGGTGCCCAGCCCTAGTTGTAAGCGGGTAAGTAACCGGTCCAGGGCAGGTGGTGGAGTCTGAGGAGTTGTGGGTGAGTCTGGCTGGGGCTGGGTAAGTTCTGGGAGAGTCCTGGGTAAGGCACCGGTCCAGGGCAGGGGTCAGGGTGAGTCGTGGTAGAGTCCTGGGTAAGGCACCGGTCCAGGCAGGGTCAGGGTGAGTCGTGGTAGAGTCCTGGGTAAGGCACCGGTCCAGGGCAGGGGTCAGGGTGAGTCGTGGTAGAGTCCTGGGTAAGGCACCGGTCCAGGGCAGGGGGTTGGGTGAGTTATGGGTAAGTCGTGGTGGGGTAAGGCACCGGTCCAGGGCAGGGGTCAGGGCGAGTCGTGGTAGGGTAAGGCACCGGTCCAGGGCAGGGGTCAGGGTGAGTTGTGAGTAAGTCGTGGAGGGGTAAGGCACCGGTCCAGGGCAGGGGTCAGGGTGAGTCTTGGGTAAGTCGTGGAGGGGTAAGGCACCGGTCCAGGGCAGGGCGGGGTTACGTGGCCACATGAGCGCTGCTGGGGATGGACACAAACTCTCGGAGGATGTTCTTGGCCGTCTCCAGGTTGTTCTGAGCTATGAGCAGAGCCTTCTGGACGTCCTGCAGAGAGTAGCCCTGAGACACCAGACACTCGATCTCACCGTTCAGGGCCGGACACGGGCTGGGGCTGGGGCTCTGACCTGAGGGAGTCCCGGGTCGAGGAGGACAGCGCTCGGAGTTAGCCCGTCTGGGGAGAGGTCTGGGCGGGCGCTCGGGTTCTTCTGCTGCTGTGGGACACACGCAAGAACCGCAGTCACTACATGTTTACACATTAAAGAGGATCTGACATTTCAAGGCTGGAACATTACTTAATCTTTGAAGTCATTTGTAAGTAATAGGGTGTGTTCTTGTTTTAGAACACAACAACCTTCCAATTAGCTCTTTAAAGAATTTTGGAATCATAAATAAAACACTTTTAAAGGTGCTCTGTGTGTAACTTTCTGAAGGTGAAAAGTCAACTACAAAATTCAGGAGAAAAAGAAAGCTAAATTATATTTTAGTTTATTGGAGACTTCATGATTCAACTCTGTACCAGCGGATGTACAAATTACACAGAGCGACATCAGTTTGGATTGTCCAAATAACAGTGCATTTTGTAGCCTGAACAGCCTGCCTACAGTAAAGATGCAGAATTTGAATATAACTTATTTAGACCAACAAAGCAATCTAAATAACAAAAGCATGCTTTTCTTTAAGTCTATTTTAAGTCAAAAAGTTACACAGTGCACCTTTAAATTAAAATTGTATTAATACATGCCTAGTGCCATTGTGAATGTAACCATGCCAAACTGCAGGTCATGACTTGGACTTGAGTCACTATTTTGATGACTTGAGACTTAGAAAATGGACTAAGACTTGACTTGGACTTGACAGTCAGTGACTCTGGATTTGACTTGACTTGATGCCTCTCAAAAACAAAAAAAAAAAAAAAAAAAAAAAAAGTTGTGTAATTTTACATTTACAAACTGAAACGAGTAACTACCCATTTCTTTTTTGTGACCAGAAATGTATTTTAAATAGGATCGTTTATAAAAAATCAGTGAACTTATAGAAGTACAAGATGTATTTGGTAGTTTGATTTAAAGACTTGAAACTAAAAGCAGAGCACTTGGACTCGACTGGGACTTGTCTGGCTCTCACTGGGGACTTAACTTGGACTTGTCTCTCTTTGACTTGGGACTTGACAGTGACTTCGTCCCACCTCTGATTTGAAGATAGAATTAGGAAATTTTAAGTTTTCTGATACAATGTGTATCTTGATACAAGAATCACGATACGTATGTATCCCGATACATTTATCCTGATACAATTCCCTTAATACAATATGCATCCAGATATATTTTACTGATAAAAATGAAAAAATGTAGAAAAAAAAAACCAAATGAAAAGTATTGTATACTACCTGTAAAAATGTTTCCAACATGTTTTTGAGTTCTGCTCTCCCTAAAATCAATGTAAACAATGTGACTTTGATTGTGTAGAAAACAAAATACACTACTCTTAATGTTCTAAGTGTTCCATGAATAAGTCATTTTCCAGCTCAGCAGTTTCAGCCTAAAGCAGCAGGGTCGGAATTGTAACATTTATGATGAAATGAAGTATCCTGATACGGGTTCTTGTATTGATACATGTATTTCCAGCAAGTTTGTCACAATATATGCTGATATCGATACATCAGGTACAGCTCTAGTCTGAACGTCTGCGTCCACCAATCAGTGACCAGGGGACATGATCTCATACTGTATCAGGCAGACGGAGAAGACTTTAGGGCAAAACGAACAATATAGAATAAGACATGGACTGATGCAGAGTTCACATGGATCTGATAAAAACCCTCACTGAATCGATTAAAGCACAAAGACAGGTTTAAAAAGGAAAGTGCGAAAGTTTGCCATCAGGAAAGTAAATCCACCACAACCTTCAGGTGACAGAATGACTCCAGAGACACAAAACACAAGTGTAAAGTCCAGTCAGCTCTCACACTTACAGCCTGGCAGTGCTTCAGTCATGTCCACTTCTGACAGAGTCCTGCGGGAGGCGGCCACGGGAGCCTGAGAGGTCACAGGGGTCACGGGGGTCGCAGGGAGCACGGGCCGAGGGATGGCGTACTCGTACACGTCCTCCTGTCCCACGGTGTCCTGCAGCCTGTCCTGGGACACGGCGGAGCACAGAGCTTCTGGAACACGGGACAGAGAGGAGAGCTTCAGTGCTTCGGTTCTGCTCAGCTTTTAAACATTCAACAGTCTTTCTTTCTCCTAAAATTGACTGTGCAGTTTGTACGACCATAAACAAAAAAATCTGCTTCTCATTAAGTAAGATGTCTGATTGATTTTCTTTGTTTTTTGTCATGTTATTAAGTGTCCGGCACAGATGTACAGCGGAGTAAGAGTCAAGAAGTTCTTCATCTTCTTCCTGCTCCCTTTGAGCACCATTGCTTTTTGTAGTTTCTATTACATGAGCTTATATGTTGCACAAATAAACTAAACTAACTCTAAACATGTATTCTGACACAAACAGTGTTACCAGAAGCTTCTAAGAACAGCAACCAAGCACTTCATCCGCTCTATCAACCGAATAACAGTAAAAGAAACACAGCAACTGTGCTATATTATTGAGAAAATTATAGAGAATTTTCTGACAAAGCTGCAGTAGTGGGAAACTATTTGCTTCATAAAAATTGTAGGACCTGTGCAAACAATTTCAGATCTACTACAGCAAATGTAAGACTTTTGAAAGCCTTACATTTACACTTTTCTATTTAAGACTTGTTAAAAGCCTAAAGAAACCCTGTGCTAAATTGCCGTTCTCCAGAGCAGTTGTGAGGCAGAGGGAGCAGCGCCCTCTCCTGACACACTGGAGCTGTTGCTGCTGGGCTCCACACTAAACTTGTAGGTTTGGTGTCACCACTTGTTGTGTGTCTAACTTTTTTCTCTTTGATACACATTTTCTTTAACAAGACATGTGTTGTTTGATATGTTTTTTAGTTTTATACATTTTAATCAATTCAAAATGTGCTTTTGTACAGCACCAATAAGGTAAGGTAAGGTACACTTTATTGTCCCGTAGGGAAATTTGTCCTCTGCATTTGACCCATCCTTCAATGCCTCTGGGCATCTCCTCAGGAGCAGTGATCGCCGCAGTGCAGCGCTCGGGATGCATTTCCAGGTGTTGTTGCTAGGCTTGGTCAGGACTACAGGAGCTACATGCATGTTATTGGTTGGTGGGGGAAACCGGAGTGCCCGGAGGAAACCACCCAGACACGGGGAGAAACATGCAAACTCCACACAGAAAGGCCCGGCCCGTGCGGGAATCAAACCCGCGACCTTCTTGCTGTGAGGCGAGAGCGCTAACCGCTCAGCCACCGTGCCATACAAGATCTGTTTTAATAAAACTAATTTTAACTTAAGGTTTTCCATGCCGTCTTCAAAAAGTCTTCACCATTTTGTTTCACTTATTCAAACATTTGTTTCAAGTGTTTACTTTCATTCGTTGGTTAAGACAGAAATACAATCATTTTAGGACTCGCTCAACATCAAAAATGACAACAACTGTTAAAAATATGATCAATGTTTTAAGTCCAGTTTCAAACTGTCAAAGTGTCTTTTTTAGTTACTCTCATGCAGGAGATTATTATTTTACAGGCACATTATTTTTCTTCTCAACATGAAAAATGATCCAAAACATTTCCAGGGCCAGGAATCTGGATCTGAATTGTCCTTTTCCAGGTCTTATTAGTCTTGCACTTTCCTAAATAATAAAATGTGTCTTATGTTTTAGGCCTAGTTTTGGAACAATGTGACAAAGGTCATATCATGATTTAAATTACAATGTTAAACATTTTGAAGAATTGTAGAAGGACAGCTTTTAGAACCAAGTGTGTTATTGGACTGGTTATATTCACCTTATTTTGCCCCACCCACTTTTCTTGGCAGTGCACTTCCTGCTTCCTGATGTCATTTTTAGATTGAAAATGACTTTCTGACATCGATTTTCAAATACGCTGTCCAGATGAGAACTACTAGAACTGAAGAAAGAAAGAAAGAGAGAAGAGAAAGAAAGAAAGAAGAGAGAAGAAAGAGAGAAGAGAAAGAGAGAGAAAGAGAGAGAGAAAGAAAGAAGAGAGAAGAAAGAGAGAAGAGAGAGAGAAGAGCAACAGAGAGAAGAGAAAGAGAGAGTGAGAAAGAGAGAGAGAAAGAAAGAAAGAAAGAAAGAAGAGAGAAGAAAGAAGAGAGAGAGAAGAGAAAGAAAGAAAGAAAGAGAGAGAGAAGAGAAAGAAAGAGAGAAGAGAGAGAGAAGAGAAGAGAAAGAGAAAAGAGAAAGAGAGAGTGAGAAAGAGAGAGAGAAAGGGAGAGAGAGAATAGGGAGAACAGAGAGAGAAAGACAAGAGAGCGAGGAAAAGAAAGCAAGAAGAGAGAGAAAGAAAGAGAGAGAAAGAGAGTGAGAAAGAGAGAGAGAAAGTGAGAGAGAGAAAGAGAGGAAAGAGAGAAGAGAGAAAAAAAGAGAGAGAAGAGAGCGAGAGAGTGAGAAGAGAAAGAAAGAGGGAACAGAGAGAGAGAAAGAAGGAGACAGAATATTAGACAGAAGAGAGAATTGAGAAAGAGAGCGCGATATAGTAAGAGCGAGAGAGAGAGAGAGAGAGAACTATGTAGCCCTCAACACTGGTTTGTTCTAGTAACTTTATGGACGTCAAATAGAATCCCACCATCTTGGGAAGTCCTCAGAGACGACTGTTGTTGTGATTTTGGACATGTTTGAACACATTTTTTTCAGACTGAATGTATTTTTCTGCAGCAATCATTTTATTCCACAGCCAGCAATAAAAATGATAATGTGCTTAATTCAAGCACTTGTAGAGTATTGGCTCATGTAAGTTTGTTTGAGTAAATGTTAGATAAATGTTGAAATGGCATACTTTTTAAAAATACATTTCCTTTTTTTTTTTCCAACTCAACAATATACTCGATATTTAATTTTTGCGTATCTCCAAAACACATTCACGATATTTTATAAACTTGGATATTTTGCACACCTCTATATGTGAACAGTTAAAAGTTTGAGTTATCTGAAGATTAGGTTGAAAACACACATGGACCCCAGCTTTTATCAAGGACAGATGTTGGAGAAGAGTTGGAATCAGAGGAGATGTGTTTAAAGATTTGATTTGCCAGACTGTGCTCACCTGTGTGTGCCAGCTCCTCGGCTGCAGCTCGCTCCTGGATGTTGGACATGGACTCGTACACCTGAGGCTCCTCGGAGTCACTGTCTGCAGCCTCACTGCAGCGCACACACAACACACACAGTTACAATAACGTCAAGAGAAGCAGCCTGTGTGTGAGAGAGAGAGTACCTGGTGTCGGCCCCTGGCGCCTGCACCTGGCTGGGAGCTGGAGGGACTATAGACCCCAGGAACCATGGACCTCCAGGAGCCGGCAGAGAGCTGGGACTCATGTACTCATTCACCTCAGAGTCGAAGGCTGCCCGCTCTGCGCTGGACAGAGAGCTGGACACAAACACAACACACACAGCTCATTTAAACTTTTCACTAAAATACAACCACACTGGTTTGATCTTATATTAGTCTGTCTGTTTGGTTCTAAATATGTTGAGTGTAGCTCAGGTGAGAGACTTAAAGCTCCCGCAGAGCTCCACCTTTAGCAGGCTCCACACTGTGTAATGAGTTTGGAGTCCTGTGGAGTCAGTGTGTGAGCAGGAGGGTTCACACAAACCTAACTGCACATGTCTTCCACATACAAGCCCCAGCCCCAGGACCAGATGGACCGTCACTCTCCTGCAGCGTGTGCCGCCTTTAGGACAGAGCAGAACAATACTGGCAACAAAACAAACCAAACATGTGAGTGACTATCACCGGAGGGACTTTCATTATCAAGATTGTGTGTAGATTTAACAAGAAACTAAACACAGAATTAACTTTTTTCACTGTTCAACTGTGTGTTTGAGGTCAAAATGTAATCATCTACTGTCTTCAGGCCTTTTTTGGACATTTTTGTTCAAACTGGCTCATTTTGTAGTTTTGTGTGCAAGAACTGTAACTGCAAAAACTATGCATTTTCAGTTCACACACATGTGACATCGAGCTGATGCCACAACCAAACAGAAACTTCTCCTTCATGTTCATGTTGTTCTGGTGCTTGGCGTCAAAGCGCTCAGCTGATCTGTGATCTGGTTGTGATTAGTGTAACTGACTAGACTCACCTGGAACCTGATTAGCTCCAGACAGAAGCTCCAAGAGCAAAGTGTGTGAGGATGTAATGTGATGCAGAACTACAGGTATAAACTGGCCTTTGAGAAACGACATCATCAATCATCTGGCTCAGCTTGTGGTGCGAGGTTTAAAACTCTTTTTTTTTTTTCCAACTTTATAAAATCCTTACATCATGAGCTCATGTGATTATGTAGGCTAAAACAAAGGCTTCATACATTTGTTTGCAAAGTTTATAAGAAAAGAATCTTAACATGCAAGACCTGGGCACAGCCTCAGAGCTGTGAACTTCTCCACACGTCAGGATCGCTCCCACACAAAACTCACATCACTCACAAGCTCACTGTCCAGATTTGGTGCTGTCACCAAGGGCAGAGTAAGTCTCATTTAAGTACTGGTCAAATCACTGACAAGAAGGTGCTCTTTCTAAACCAACATTAACTTATGCCATGTTTTAATATTCCCTTGTTTTTCATTCATCTTTTTATAACTAATTGCTTAGTGACTAAACAGTTCAAAAGAACTCTAATTTCTTTTTGAACTTGTTTGTGTCTCTAATTGTGTCACAATTAGAGACACAAATCTCCCAAAACCAGACATGACACGAGATCACAGCCCACGTACCACGCTTTGACAAAAAACGCTATGAATAAAGCTGGACTGGATTAGACTGACACGGTCTCACCTGTCAGCCAGACTGAGGGGGTCTCACCTGGCAGACAGACTGAGGGGGTCTCACCTGGCAGACAGACTGAGGGGGTCTCACCTGGCAGACAGACTGAGGGGGTCTCACCTGGCAGACAGACTGAGGGGGTCTCACCTGGCAGACAGACTGAGGGGGTCTCACCTGGCAGACAGACTGAGGGGGTCTCACCTGGCAGACAGACTGAGGGGGTCTCACCTGGCAGACAGACTGAGGGGGTCTCACCTGGCAGACAGACAGACTGAGGGGGTCTCACCTGGCAGACAGACAGACTGAGGGGGTCTCACCTGGCAGACAGACAGACTGAGGGGGTCTCACCTGGCAGACAGACAGACTGAGGGGGTCTCACCTGACAGACAGACTGACTGAGGGGGTCTTACCTGGCAGACAGACTGAGGGGGTCTCACCTGGCAGACAGACAGACTGAGGGGGTCTCACCTGGCAGACAGACTGAGGGGGTCTCACCTGTCAGACAGACTGAGGGGGTCTCACCTGGCAGACAGACAGTAGACGGCGTTGGTGGCAGAGTGGGTTCCTGTCCCGTTGAGGGCGGCGGGCGGGGCCGAGCTCAGGGCTTTGGTGGCGGGCCGGGGGACCATGTAGTTGGCGGCCCAGGCGGGTTGGTCGGGGGTGAGGGGCAGGGGTCGTCTCTGTCCCACGGCGACGGGGCGGTCCGGAGGGGGAGGGGGAGGCAGCTCTCTCAGGGCCGGGGGCACAGGCAGGGGCTTGTCCCGATGGCTGCCGGACGCCTGGAACACAAGTGCTACTGTTACAGACACAGTATGGCGTCAGTCTTACAGTCCTGCCACACAAAGGTCAAAGGTCACGAGGGCAGGGCTGGAATTTTAGCAGCAGCACTTACATGTAATCGCTGAGAGAGTTTAAAGCTTCTGACTCAGTTCTATCATGTACAGTAAGAGTCTCTCTACACAGATCGTCTGCTGTGTGGATCAATCTTTAACCATACTCAGTCTTAATCACTTGTATGTGTTATTGAAATTTTAGGCCTGGAGGATATGGCATAAAATTAAAATCACTATTTTGGAGCCAGATTATGATTTAGATTATATCACGATTCTTGTAGAACTGTCTGTTTTCTGCTTTTGAGGTAAATCAAATCATCTAGTCCATGGGCCAGACCGAAAACGGGGCTCACCAGAGGTGGCAAGGACTATCATACATTTTTGGAAAGGTCTATATCTAAGCTTTATATTTTTGCATGATAGATAACATAAATATCAACCTTTGAAGTACAAACCACATGTCAAAAAATGCACTTTTGACACTGGTTTATATAATAATTTAGACCATGTACCACTCATCAGATACTCATTTAAAGGAGACCTATTGTGTTTTTTTCCAACTGTTTAGTAAGAAACTAGAACATATGCAGATCACTAATTTACATTTTGTTCATTGTAAAACACAAAGTTGATCTAAAACAACTTAAAAATAGGAACGGCTCTACTGACTTCCTGTTCAAAACTGCAGAACTAATAAGCCCCGCCTCTTCACTTCAAAGATTAACTGTGAGAAGCAACAGATTTTAAATAACAAGTTTTTAATATCGTAAAGTGTCTATGGAACAGTTCTGAACCATATAAGCTTCACTTTGAGAATTCATCTTTTAACTTATAACAAGTAAATACAGACAAGTGGGAGGGGATAGGTGGTAGGTGAGAACAGGACTTTTCTGAGCACTTGAGCTGCGGCTGAAGAACAAAACAAGATTACTCCAACATGCAGGAATCAATTCAAATCTAACTTTGAGTAAACTAATGATAAAGGAAGGCTATTATAATAAGGTTAAAAACTTCTCACTGAGGTGCATCATAGAACTTAGGGTATTTTCTGTATTCTTGCTTCTGATGGTTGTTGGAGCTTTTCGATTTGGAAAAATCCACTTAATTTATTGTTTCTTGTGTAATTTGAGTAAAATAGTATTGTTTTTACTAGAAATTAGTGTTTTTTCTCTTGTTTTAGCCAAATTTTAAGTGTTATAGCGATAAATGTCCTCAGAGTATTGTGTCAGATTTCTGTCTATTAAAAAGTTAGGCTGACATATCACATCTGTACAACATAAAAGGTTCCCTCCTCAGTGCTCTGGACAGACGTACCTTGCCAGCGGCGCCCGGAGCAGTGGGCCTCTGCTGCAGCAGGTCCAGTCGAGGAGGGACAGGAGGCAGCTGGGACACGGGGGAGGGAGGACGCTCCACCTGAAACACACACACACACAACAGACACTGACATGAGAGGTTGTGGGTGTAGATCCTGCAGCATGAAGAGACTGAAGTGAACTAAAGCAGCACAGATAGCATCAGCTGTTTCCTGTTTAGAGCAAACACACTCACTTTGAACAGACTCAATGAGAACTGGATTCATGGTATACACATGCTAGTATTTATTTCTATGAGATATGTAAACTTTTTTACGTCTTCACTCGAAGCACACAGCAAAAAAATGAACTTCAAGACAAGTTCAAGTTGCTTGACTCTAGGATTTAAACCTAATTTCAAGCATTTTGACAAATTTAACCTCGATTTATTGTAGAGACATAGATTATTCTCCTTGTTTGAAAGAATTATTAAAAAGTAACACTTCTTGTCAAAAACGTGCCAAGGTCTTTGCCCAGGTCTGCTCTCAGCACATAACTGTTTGAATGTCATGATTTTAAGTGTGATTGTAAAAATTGTTCTAATTATTTGTATTTTGTTTATATATACAGTGCCTTGCAAAAGTATCCAACCCCCTTGAACTTTTCTACATTTTCTCTTATTATGACCACAAAAATCAAACATATTTCACTGAAACTTTGTGTGAAAGACCAACACTAAGTTGCACACATTGGTGAAGTGGAAGGACAGTCATACATGATCTATTTTTTTTTACAATTTAAAACCTGAAAAGTAGGCGTGCAAAATTATCCAACCCCTCTGAGTCAATATTTTGTGGAACCGCCTTTTGCTGCAATTACAGCTCCAAGTCTCTTTGGGTATGTTTCTACCAGCTTTTCCACATCTTGAGACTGACATTTTTGCCCATTCTTCTTTGCATAATAGCTCCAGCTCAGTCAGATTAGATGGAGTGTGTTTGTGAACAGCAGTTTTCAGATCTTGCCACAGATTCTTGATTGGATTTAGGTCTGGGCTTTGTCTGGGCCATTCTAAGACATGAATATGTTTTGTTTTAAACCATTCCAATGTAGCCTTGGCTTTATGTTTGGGGTCGTTGTCCTGTTGAAAGATGAACCTCCGCCCCAGTCTCAAGTGTTTTCAGACTCCAATAAGTTTTCTTCCAATATTGCCCTGTATTTGGCTCCATCCATCTTTCCATCAACTCTGACCATATTCCCTGTCCCTGCTGAAGGAAAGCATGTGCAGAAAATAATGCTGGCACTTGTATTTTTGATTGTGTGGATGGTGCATTCAGAGTCATGAGCAGTGTTAGGTTTCTGCCACACATAGCGTTTTGCATTTTGGCCAAAAAGTTCAATTTTGGTCTCATCTGACCAGAGCATCTTCCTCCACATGGTTACTGTGTCCCCCACATGGCTTTTGGCAAAGTGAAAACATGATTTCTTATGGCTTTCTTTCAGCAATGGCTTTCTTCCATAAAGGCCAGATTTGTGTAGTGCAGAACTAAAAGTTGTACCTTTGACAGATTCTCTAACCTGAGCTGTAGATCTTTGCAGTTCCTCCAGAGTCACCGGGGACCTCTTGGCTGCATCTCTGACCAGTTTTCTCCTTGTTCAAACTGTAAGTTTAAGTGTACGGCCTGATCGTGGTAGATTTGCAGTTGTGCCATACTCCTTCCATTTATGGATGATGGTGTAAACAGTGCTCTGTGAGATGTTTAGAGCCTTGGAAATCTTTTTATAACCTAATCCTGCTTTTTACTTCTCCACAGCTTTATCCCTGACCTGTGTGGTGTGTTCTTTGTTCTTCATGGTGCTGACTGCTCCCCAATACTCTCAAACAAACTTCTGAGGTTTTTACAGAACAGCTACATTAATACTGAGGGTGGATTACACACAGGTGGACTCTATTTATTTGTTAGGTCAACATTGGAACCTAAAGCCTCTAAAAGTAATGTGTTGCACTCAGAAAAGAAGGGGGTTGGATAATTTTGCACGCCTACTTTTCAGGTTTTAATTTGTAAAAAAAAAAATACATCATGTATGACTGTCCTTCCACTTCACAATTGTGTGCAACTTAGTGTTGGTCTTTCACACAAAGTTTCAGTGAAATATGTTTGATTTTTGTGGTCATAATAAGAGAAAATGTAAAAAAGTTCAAGGGGTTGGATACTTTCGCAAGGCACTGTATATATACTGTATAATATGAATAGCAGCTCTAACAGGGAGCAGAGCAGAGTGATGACATTAGGGCTGGGCGATATGGCAAAAAATTAATATCACAATTTTCTTGGAGCCAGATCACGATTTTGATTTTATCACGATTCTTGTAGACTGTCTATTTTCAAAATGCTTTTGTTTAATAACAATCATCTGCTTTTTTAGAAAGTTCCTTCTTCATGGTCAGTGTCTAGACCCAGCCGTCATAGGCTGATCAGTGTAGCCAGATTTTCAGAGAAAAACAAGCGACCAATCCCAAAACAAGTGACCTCAACTCTTCAATTAAAAAAATATATATATTAAAACATAATAATTTTATTAGAACGTTGTGTATCTCCACAAAACAAATTTCTACATTTGAACATTTATAATGACTTTTAGACATGCAAAATATGCTAAAAGTCTATTATATTTTTAAATCAGACCTAAAAAATAGCTAAAAATCCACCTTTTTATGACTTGAAAGGGAGGCCCCCAAAAAAAACAAAACAAAAATGAGCTATCAAGCCTATTTTGCTATCAAGAAGAAAACCTGGCAACTCTGAGGCTGAGAAAAGTAGGTTGAAAAAAAAAAGCTGTATTTGAACAGATGGATTAAATTGAGAAATGGGAAATCCCGATATGACGATTTAATCAAAAAAAAGATTGTCACAAGGATTAGCTCACGATTCGATTTATCATGATATTGCCCAGCCCTAGATGACGTCACACAAGAAAAACAAAAACTATTTCAATTATCACACCAGAAATCTCTCTCTCTCTCTCTCTCTCTCTCTCAGGAAAAAAGAAACGCAACAGTTTTTGGGGGTTAGAATAATTTTCTTTTTGAGATCCGCCTGTTTCATATGAACCCTACATCCATTTCTAATCCTCAGACCAACTCTTGTGGCGTTTACACATTTTCAGTCCAATAACACAACCAAACAATAGAGCAACCCCCAAACCAAAAGTGACAGAGTTTCATCAGACTGTCAATAGTTCACATGACCCCGTTGGCCCTGGACAGAGGTTATTCAGCCTCATGGATCTATCAGCAGTAGTGTCTGAGTTGATCCATTCTTCAGCTGCTGCTGAGTTTCAGGAGGATGTTCACGTCGGTGACACGCACACTGAGCAGATCCCAGACATTTTCAATGGGATTTAAGTCCAGACTCATGGCTGGAGTCACATGGGGTCGTGCACTGTCATTCTGGAACAGAGCTCCGCCCCAACATGGTCCAGAAAAGGGAGCACCACAGGCCTCAGGATCTCATCCCGATAATGGAGACCATTGAGGTTTCTTTCGATGAAAACCAGGTCTGTCCGGTTATTTGCCGACATGTCTGCCCAAACCATGACACTGGACCACCCCACCGGTTCACTTGGCACACACAAGGTTCAGCCTCTCCCAGCGTCTCCTGTACACCTGATCTCATCCATCTGCTCTGAAGCACTGGAACATTTTTTCGCCACTGAACACTTGGGACCACCTCTGCAAAGTCCAACGACGATGTGAGTGCACCATTCGACCCGAGCTCTAAGCACTGATCCAACATGTGGCCGATTACGGATGGTTCTGGAGACACTGGCCTGTGGTGTGCCCCAATGGTCTGGGCTGTGGACCTGGTGGAGGCTGAACCTGTCCCGGAGATGTGCGGGGGCGGTTGGTCTTGTGCAGCGGTCGTTACACGGGGGCCACCAGTACGAGGGCGGTCGTTAGAGGAACAAGACGACTAATGGTATAGAGCGGTGACTCCAAACACCCTGGAGACACAAGACAACAGCGTCCATAGCTCCATCCCTCTCTGGTTGAGACAATCGTGTGTTTTTGGCTTCATTCTGGTGCCTTTTATAGAGAAGACTTGAGCACAGTTAACCAGCAGTAAAAGTCAACTCTGAGTTTCAAACAAACCAGCCTGTAATGCACTCTTTATGGTTCTCACAATCAGTCAAGTCTGTCTTCAACGCTCTATGGACTCAAAACCATGATGCTAACACATTTTTACAAATGGACTTGTTTTCTAAGAAATTTTTGAAAATTAAAATGTTGCGTTTCTTTTTTCCTTGAGTGTATATCAGAGGTGTCTTATCCCAATGTATTACTCAAACACTAAGCAACCTCTCAGTGTAATGTCCTCACTTATGAACAAAACGTAAACTTTCAAATCATAAAAATGGCAGTACTGAGATGAACTTTGCAAAACATTTAGTCAAATCTTAGCTACAACAATCTTAACTTAGTCTCAGTGAAAAGAGCAGTTCATAGACACTTGCGGTGCAGCGTGTGTGTGTCTCTGACCTTGGAGCAGGCCAGTCGACTCATGACCAGGATCTGCTCTTCCAGGCGTTCGTCTTCATCCTCGTCGTTCACCGCCGCAGCAGCAGCAGCCGCCGCCTCAGCCCTGCTCGCTCCCTGGAACCCTCCGAAGGAAACCCCGCTGGCCTTAGGGTGGAACGGGTCCACGACGATGGGCTCAGTGCCTTTGATCTCACAGCGACAGAAGGGACAGCCCTGCCCCTCCGACTCCTGCAATAACACCACCATAGAGTCAGACTCACCGGTATTTCTTTCAGTATTTCTTTCAGTGCTGGCCCAAGCCCTTTTGGAGCCCTGGGCAAGGTTTGTTTTAGTAATTTAATCATGTTTATAATAATCTATCAACATAAAAAATCTATTTTATATGCTGTTCTAATGATGTTGTTACAGTGTTGTTTTTAAACAGGGCAACAATGAAAAACAATTCTGTTAGTGCAGAAGGCAGGGTAATGTTTGATTGATGAAGAAGATGGCTGCCATTTCCTATAGACCCATTTCCTGTTAGTAAACAAAGATGGCTGTGCGCACAAACCAAGGATCTATTCTATTATCTGGCAGGACAGTGCTGTTTGTGTCTGTTGTAAATCAGCCCCAGTGGCCGTTCCATTGGTTCTGCAGCGAGAAAAATCCCTCTACGGACTAGAAATTGTTTTTTCCTACAGCACAATACAAACTGCTCATGTTCGACAGAAACAGCATCCGTAGCTTTCAGAACTGTTATGGAAATCTTAAAATGTAACTATGATGAAACTGGGAAAACCCATTCGACAGGACTCTCGGAGCCTGTAAGTCTCTGCATGTGCTAATGTAGATCACACCTTGTACTGCATAGGCTTTGTTGCATGTGAATAGACTCTAACCCCCCTAATGAGCAGGAGGCTCCCAGGGTCTGACTATCATATGCTAAACTCAAGGCTTTGCCTGTTTGCCTCCCTGATGGCTATAAGAGACCACTTGGCGCAGACCATGGAGCAAGAACACCAACAATGGAGGAGAGGGCTGGAAAAGCAGGCCTCTACCCATGGCCTTAGCTAAAGAACAATGGACATGGAGGGAAGCCTCAGAGATGAACAATATGGACTGAGATCTCTCTCACAACAACAATGACTAGAACTTAGGGATGCACGGATCCAGCTTTTTCAGTTTCGATACCGATTCCGATAATTTGGCTTTAAGTATCTACCGATAACCGATATCAACCGATACCAATGTAAGGACTGAAATTGCTTTTCTTTCTTATTAAAACATAAGAAGTTTTGTCACATGATGCTATGTAACTGTTATTTCTAGTGCAAACCACAACTTAATCTGAATAAAATGTCCAATAACATGAGATGTTCTTCATCAACACCAGCCGATAAATTAGTCTCATTTTGCCCAATTAAAGGCACAAATATGGTATCGGCTGAACCGATCTTCATGGAGCCGATACCCGATCCAGGAAATTTCGCTGGATCGGCACAGATATCCGATCATACTATTGGATCGGTGCATCCCTACTAGAACTTTGGACTCTCTGGACTATCGATTATGCACAATTATACTTTTGTTAATAAATAATACTTTTTCAGCTTAGGCAATAAGCTCAAGCTATTCATTTTTCTACATGAATACCAAAATAATCCACAACAGAACTGACGGATGGTCAGAATGTCCAGCTCCTCGCGCAGAGAATCATGGGGAAAACACAACTCCATAGCCTGTAGCGCACCTAGCTAAAGGCTAAAGCTAACGGCAAAGAACCAGAGCCTGTAGCGCACCTAGCAAAAGGCTAAAGCTAGCGGCAAAGAACCATAGCCTGTAGCGCACCTAGACAAAAGGCTAACCCTGGTTCCGAATAGCCCTAATTTATAGCCACTAGCTTCTAGTTCCTAGCCTCTAGCTCCTTACCAGTGGAGGTCGTCAAGAGGTCAACAGTAAGAGCACTAGACAGCTGAGAGAAGAGCTCTTAGCTCTGTTTGGTGAATCTGAACGTCTTAACCAGCGGCGGGAAACAACGAGGGAAATGACGCGACTCTACAGCTGTTTATGAAAAACTACAACATCCACCAGCGGACTACAAAACACGGACCTACTGCGCTGATATGAATGACATGACAGTTACAGAAACAACACATTTGTACATGAATCTGCTGCTGTTTAATAAAAATACTGCAATAAACCTCAGACTGAGCCATCTTTGTGAAAAGTTTAAACACGAAGCTTCAACTTCTGGAATTTCCCCATTGTGGGACAAATAAAGGATATCTTATCTTAACAACACTTTTCATCATAAACAGCTAGGCCTATATATATGCACAGCACAGGACAGAATAAATATAACAGACTCACCGTCATCAAACTGTGAGAGAAAAGACAAATATATTCCAGTAATCCTTCTTTGCCTGCAGCAGCAGCAGCAGCAGCAGCAGCAGCGTGTCTCCCCTTTTCCCCCGCTGCCAGCGCGGACTTTATGCAAATGAGCCTGTGGCTTCTTCACACGTAAATAGTGTTAAGAGATGCGGCAATACATTTAGGTGATGTGGCACTAAAACCTTATATTTTTAAAGCTTATAAAGTTTGTTTTATGCAGAGAATTGTTTTGTGTGTCTAAAGTCTGAGGCAGTAAAACTTTTCATTCATTAAACTCATCATTCACAGATCATATATTGTCATAAATATCCATTTATTTGCGGAGCAAGCTGCGCAGTGCATTGTGGGATGTCCACTAGCTCCTTACCGGCAGTAAGTTAGCATCAGAGGTTCCTATGCTAAAGGAGCCAAGTTAGTTAGCATAGAGGCTCCTAGCTCCTAACTCCTAACTCCCAGTTGCTCAATTCGAACGGCTCTTAATATGGCGTGTTGTCACGTGCATCCGGTTTGGGCTTAAGTGGCTAGTGGCTACGGGGATAATTGATGAATTCGGAAGGAGCCAAGAGCTGACGGCAAAGAACCAGAGCCTGTAGCGCACCTAGCAAAGGGCTAAAGCTAACGGCAAAGAACCAGAGCCTGTAGCGCACCTAGCAACAGAGATGGCAAGTAACTAAGTATTTTTACTCAAGTACTGTACTTAAGTAGTTTGTAGAGTATCTGTACAAAATCCGGTGACTTTTTACTTTTACTTCTTACATTTTTCTAGAAAGATCTGTACTTTCTACTCCCTACATTTTAAACACAGGTTAGTTACTTTAAAAGCCCATAAACACTTTTTAAAACCAGGTCCGAGCTGTTGCGCTGCCGTGGATTCAAGATTTATGAACAAACTGTGAAATTGTCAAAACTTTATGATTTCTAACAAAAAAAAATACTACCGTAATTTCTGGATTATAAGCCGCTACTTTTTTCTTGAGCTTTGAACTATGAGGCTTATAAGGCAATGCAGCAAAATTATAGATTCTCATTGACTTACTATTAACAAGTGCAGCTTATATATGTACTTTATCTTTTTTCCTACTTAAATCTAGTGGGCGCGGCTTATATTCAGGTGCGCTCAATAGGGCAGAAATTACAGTAATTTATCACATGATAAAAGTCAGATGTATTATAATTAACTGAACTCTGTACACTGCAAAAAAAATGTATATCTAGATTGGTTTTAGTGTCTTAACCTAGATTTGAATCTATATTTTTGCTATATTTATTTATTTTTTAAGTTGATGGTTTTACGTGAGTTATCTAGATTATACGACTTGTTTCGATGTCTTGTTGCAATAAATTTGTTCTTATTACAAGTCAAATGATTTGCTGGTGAAGTATATTGGCAAATTTGATTCAAGCTCAAATCTCTTGAAAAGAATCATAAATGTCTTGAAACAATTGAAATAAGTTTCTAGTATTAGTAGTTTTAACCGAGACTAAACAATAACTTTTGGCAGTGTGATTGTACTTTTTACTTACATACTTAAGTACATTTACACAGATTGACTTTTGTACTTTTACTCAAGTAAAGGAATTTCAGCTGAACTTTGACTTTTACCAGAGTCGTTTTTTTTTCCCACAACTAAGTGTACTTTTACTTGAGTAGTGAACTTCAGTACTTTTGCCAGCTCTGCCTAGCCAAAGGCTAAAGCTAACGACACAGAAAGCCACTGAGCAAAAGCCATTGACAACAACATTGGCAACAAACTCTAATGTTACTCATTTCTGCTTTGACCCCAAAGTCGTTTCAGCCTCTTAGAGTTGTGGTCTTTTAGTCTTTCAGTCGATTAATCTATCCATGGAGTCTTGGTCGACCACATTTTTTTTTTACTCAACCAATTCTTTTATTTAGATGATAAGGATTTATGGCGAACCAGCTGAAGATTTGGGGCCGAACCATTGGTCTACTCTGCTTTCTTAGAAATAAATGCAGTTTTCCATTTATTTTCTGTATAAATTGTTGTTTTTGCCTGAAATGTTTAGCATTTTTCTAGTTTCAAGCACAGATTGTGTTACATCTGTAAGGGTTAATAGGCTGTGTGGAAAGTCAAACTATTACGTGGAAATAACTGTTTTCAGGAGAAGTAAAGACTGACAATACATATCGGCCAAAACATACAGCTAAATGCTCTATATTGATATACAGAACTGGAAAAGTAGATTTGGCGCATTCTTACTTTTGTTTCACTCAAAGAACTGAAAGTACAATCATTTTTCTGTTGCTGTGAGTGTGCAGAGTTGAGTTTGTGAAAGGAGGAGATAAAGGACCTTTCAGCTGCTCCGCTTGACTACACTTCCTCAGCAAACAGACCTGTGTGTTTGAGTTGAGCTGCGTTTCTCAGGTGTTAGGTGTAAAGTCAAACGTACCTGCCAGGCGGTGAGGCAGGACGTGCACATGAGGTGTCTGCACGGCTCGATCTTCACGTCTTTGTCGTTCTCCGCGCAGATCTTACACAGCTGGAAGGTGGAGCCCATCTCGCAGTACAGCTCGTACTGCTCCTGTAAACGACACGAGACGACACACACGAGACGTCAGGACGAGAAGGCAGATACAGGTGGACAGTACAGACAAGTGAGAAGAAACAAGTACATATAGTCTGCATGTGAGGCACGTCGTTTAACTGAGCTCAACTTCAACAACTGCACAACCAAACACAGACTTTAGCTTACATTGTTAAATAACAGGGGTGTGCTAAAACATTGACTGTTTGCAGGTGTCGTCACGCTCTTTTAGGGAGGACACACTCCGCCGAGGGCCGTATTAGTGGTGGAGGGCTGGATTGTCAACATTAATGTAACAAATTCTCATTGTTGTCATCAAGAAAAAGACCTACTGCAAGAATCAACTTTTAAACATTTAAGGATTACACTACATTTCATAAGATTAAAATCAAAGCTTCAAAAAGATGTCATTAAAAAAATAAAAATAAATAAATAAATTTGTTTTTTTCTGAAAATATAATTGAAACCATAGAACAGGGGTGTCCAAACTTTATTCACAGTGGGCCACATTTTGAAGCTAATACGGAGCGGGGGGGGGGGGGGGGGCATATAAGTCATTCAAAATAGTGCCTTTGACCTCATTTTAATAAACCCCCACACTTTTAATAATGCATTTAACATTCATTTTAGGTTTCAAAGGCATCAAAATGTTTGTTTTAGTTGACTATAATAGAAGAGTTGCTCAAATTTGAAATGAAAACTACTGTTTTTGTAATTTGGGCCAGTCTAGCAGGAAGTCTGAGGGCCCAAAACAAATGGATCTTAGGGCCACAGCTTGGACATGCCTGTCATAGAAAGTAGCAATCTTTTCAGATTAAACGTAAAGTTTTATGAGACAAAAATTGGATAAAACATAAAAGCACATTATAGATGTCAAACTAATCATTCTGATTGTGACATCACTGTCCCACATGTGTGTTAGGATTTTAATCTAGTCAAGCTTAAGCTTAATCTTAAAAAATGCAACTTTTCATTTTATATTTGTCATATTTGTTTGAGTTTGTTCGCATTAAATTATTATCTTTTTTCTTGTATATAAATACAAAGCTTCAACTTTTTTTGTTGAGTCTCAAAATGAGAAGTTTATCCTTATTTTTAATTGTCCTTTATACTTTGTGTTACATGTCAAGGGCTGCATCTGGCCCCTGGGCCACAGTTTGCTCAGGTCTGCACTTTGTTTGGGCGCGTTGAAACAATAGAAACATTGCTAAAAATCTGCCAGTTTGTAAAATGGTTCCATCCAGTTCTCTGATTGGCTGCACACACAGGTAAGGTTTAAGTCTGATGTAGCTTTTAATCGTTTACCTTTCGATGAAAACAGAAGACACCAGTGTGTGGCAGCAAAAAGAAAGAATCAGGGACTTGTAGGGAGTCCTTTATACAAGATAAGTCAATGCAAATGTGAAAAAGTATGACATTTGGGGGAGAAAAAACACAATGAATAACTAAAAAAACTGGATTTTGTGCCACAAATCATATATAGCCAAGACACAGAACGATACAAATTATGAGAAGTAAAGTGAAGTCAGATAAACACAGCTGAAGGAAGAAGTTCTGGATCAGCTGCATTCATTAGTCACTCCTGCACTTCCTGTAATGACGCGTTTCTTTGTCACGTGATCATGTGACGTAGGCGCAAACGGTCAAGTGAAATCCCAATATATGATGATCCAGTGTTAGAACGTAAGCTGCAGTAGAGCAGTTGTACCTGAGTGACTTTGATGTGGTCCTGAGGAGACGGCTCACACAGTCCGCTGAGGTCTGGGTTCTGAGCCCGGCCGTCTGGGAACAGGTAACTACACACACACACAAACACACACAAACATCGTCACAAGAAGCACAAGCAGTACATAAAGGTCAAACATGATGTATTAGTATTTCATAAATGCGCTTGTGTTACCAAAATGTTCCTAGTCTGACTACAATGTACCGGCCCCAGAACAGAAGCTAAAAAAGTGTGGCCCCAGTCTTTAAGGTTTCTACAGGGGAGGAGAGGTCATATTTTAGACTTTCTAAGACTACCAAACACAAAATTAAGACTTATTCGTGAGATGTGACCCATAGTCTTTCACACACCGCAAAAAATTCATTTCAAGACAAGTTAAAGTTGCTTGATTCTAGATTTTAAACCTAATTTCAAGCATTTTGACTAATTAAACCTTGATTTATTATAGATACATCCTTGTTTCAAAGTGTTTCGAACTGATTTTAAGACATTGCTTCTTATTTCAAGTCAAAGTACAGTACTTGCCAGTGGGTTAAAGAAACTGTTCTTACCCCATTGGCCAATTTTTGTTCTTATTTTAAGCCAAATTCCCTTAAAATTAGTTTATTAAATATTCTACATTACATAAGCAATTAAATCCTATCCAGTTAAAGCAGCTCAAATGTGGATTAAAATTCTGATTCCAAGTCATTTTAAGCCATTCATTCATTCATTTTCTACCGCTTAATCTCGTTAGGGGTCGCGGGTGACTGGAGCCTATCCCAGTGACTTTGGGCCTTAGGCGGGGGAAACACCCTGGACAGTGGCCAACTTGCCGCAGGGTTAGACAACCATTCACTCTCTCATTCACTCACAGGGAAATTTACAGTGATGCCCAATAACCCTAAACTAGTCTCGATGTATAGTTTTTGTAGTGCAATAGTGCTTCTGCTGCGTTCCTGTACAGTTTCTAGAAAGAAATGTAAGACTTTTTAAGACCGTGGATATCAAAATGTAAGACCACGTGTGTTTAAAACAGAATTTTTGTGGGGGAAAAAAATCTAAATACAAAATAAAAAAGTTTTGTTTTTGTTCGTTTTGTCATAAAAGCACTATTTCTCGGCTCACAAAATTACATAACTTTAAATTATTACCAAAAGTCAGACATGTTCTGCCTGAAGAGTCAGGTTTGATACTGCGCAGTGAGTCTGTCTTAAACTTGATCGCTCAGTGAAATGTGCTTTTCCTCTGGTCAAGCTGAATAATACTTGTTCAGTCCCAAAGTTGTGAGGCGTTTGTATGTTCTGAAGCACAAACCTGTGTTTGCACGCCTATATACATACACGACAGGGATCACAACAAATGTAATATCTCCGACACAAATACCAGGGTTCGTACAGATTTTAACTTCTGGTTTTCTATCACTTTTCAATGACTTTTCCAAAGCAAATTCCAACATTTCCATGACGTTGTATTCATCCACATTTTGAAACCATTTCATTGTTTTCAGGAGGGCTGTTGGGCAATTAATCAAGAAATCGAATGGAAACGTCATTTATTTGGTTGTGGGCCTTGAAACGAAAGATCGAGAACCAAAATCAAGATCGATCAATATGAGAAAAAAAATGTGTATTATATTTTTTCCCAGATCGCCCAGACCTTGTTTTTAATTAAACTAAATGCAATAATTTAGTTTCAAACCATTTCGTTACAACATAATCTTTTTGTTCTGTTGCAAACTTATAAATGTAATAAAATCATTGCAACACATCATTTTTTTATGGGCACATTTTATAAATCTGTTATTTTCTGTGTCTAAGCTAAACAAAAGCAGAATTATGTTGTAGTAAACCATCTTCAATTTTTTAACTCAAAATATTTTATAATTTTCCCAAACTTTTCCAAAAACCAGTTGAATTCCAAAACTTTTCCAGGGCCTGAAAATTAGATTTACATTTTCCAGGACTTTTCCAGGTTTTCCATGACTGTACGAACCCTGAAATACGCACGTTCTTCATTTAACTTTGATAAATCTAAAGCTTTGGCAAATTTAAGACCTTATACTTTTCTAATTTAAGACTTTTTAAGACTTTTTAAGGACCTGTGGGAGCCCGGTTCTGTAGCAGAGAGCTTCTAACAAGACATAGTTTCAGATTTTGTTAAAGTTAGGAAGAATCTAATAGACAGGTGAGAAGTGTGTGGTGCACTCACAAGCCCTCCCTGTAGCCGTCGATGAGAGCCTGGAACAGGGGCTTGTTGTGGGGGATGGTCTGGAGGATGTTCCCGTCGGCGGTCACGTACCCGATGGCCCACTGGCCCAGCCGCGTGCAGCTCAGTCTGAAGATGTAGCTGAGAGCGGGACACACAGGGTCAGTTAAACACTGGTCAGACCGTTTGAGACTACAGAACGCTTCAGAGGGGTTGATTTTCAATGTGACAATATTTTAACTTGTCTGATTTCTTTTTCTTTTAAATACAAGTACAGGAGAGGGGAGGGGCTGGGGCAGGGGTCTGCAGCCTTTGCCAACAAATGAGCCGTATTTGCACAATTCTAAGTCAGAAAGATCCATTACTGTAATAATTATTAAAACAAAAAAAATAAAAGAAGACAAAAATGTGAATTTTGACAAAAAGTGGAACGATTTGGAAATACTTGAGCAAAGAATCAAGTCACTTCTTGCATATGGTGCATTTTAGATGAAATATATTGATAAAATAACCTATTTAAAAAGGCATTTTCCATCACCTCAAAAGTAACGAGGCAAAATGAAAAATGTCTAAAAGTCTTGGTCTGGCAAGATAAATTGGCAAAAAATAGATAATTGAACACATTTTTGCATTTCTTGAAACATGTTCTAGTTGTTTGGGGTTTTTCTTCCATTTCTCTCTCACATGCTCAGTTTAATCATCAGTTATCACAATGTGAGTGCTAACAACTTCAGGAGGATACCTGAATAAAGACACACTGGCAGTATTCTCATTTGAAATGCTCACATTATGAATGCATATTTTTGTGTCTTATTCCCCAAACTTTTTAAAGTACAATTTCTTCTTCTTACATCAGTCTGTGAAGAGCCACACTGGAGTCCTTAAAGAGCCACATGTGGCCCTCGAGCCGCACCTGGGCTAGTAAGTACAGGATGTGGGAGGGACTAGGTGAGCATGTGGGTGGGGCTAAGAAGTAGGTGAAAACACTGAAGTCTCAGGTGCAGGACGATACAGGAAACTCTGGTCAGAGCGTACAGAAGCGTCTGCTCACCTGCCGGGCTTGTGGATGAAGCGGTGCAGTCTGGCTTTGACCTCGTCGTAGGTGAGGAAGGCCATGTATCCTGGGTGAGTGACGGCCAGGCTGTTCCAGTTCCTCAGCAGAGACGACCACGGCTGCACACACACACACACACACACAGACAGGATTTACAGGAGGAACATGGAGGCAGACTGACTACATCACAAGAAGAAGGTAAGCTCCAGTCTTTTTAACAGTGCTGAGAAAGCATCTTACACACAGAGTAGAAATGCTTCAAAGTTGTCATCTGGACAAAGTGTGAAGAGGCTGAGATGAAAATCAGTCATGGCTCTCAACCTGAAAAAGCTGTCTAGTCCTGCTCAAAGTCGAGGAATTTAGGAATCATTCAAGTCAGGGAATTTAACCCAAACTAAAGTAGGAACCTTAGTTAGGCGCACCACCGAAATATTTTATTCAGCTGCACTGACATCGTTTTTGGGCTTCATATTTTTAAAATTGGATTGGACAAAATATTACTGTAGTACAGGTTAGTTTAGGTTATATATAAGAACAGAACATGTCTGAACTCATTTTCAGCTTGGTCATAAAAATGCAAACTGGCCACTCATTAATGAAGAGCTACAATTGAGCAGGGAACAAAGCAGCTCAGGACCTGAAGGTAAAAGACGAAACTCTTTAAACCAGGGGTGCTCACACTTTTCCAGCTCGTGATCTACTTTTAGTTGAGACAAGGCCCAAAGATCTACCTATCGATTTTTGCTCACATCAAAAACAAACTCTTAGTGAGGATTTGTTATGGCTCTACCTGTTTTCTCCCGCAGTTTTTCTTTGTCCCTGTTTCAAGCGCGTGTTCTGTCTCTGCTGTTGGACACGGAATGCTCTGTCTGTCTGCTATACGTGCGTAATTGCTGTAGTATGCAGTGGGTTCAGGGCTTTGAGATTCGTTTTTCCGCTGTCGGCTGAGGAGCGTGCGTATACTGCGTCTGTCTGGTCTGGAGCGCTTGTATTTCACGGCTGTACAGAGACGTGGAGCGTATTGTGACTTCGCTAGAGTTCGGAACATTACAGAGCGTGCGTGTTTCGTGAGTCTCAGCTCCGGAGCCTGTGGATGTGGAGCGCGCAACTGGTACTGTGCCAAAAGCAGAGCAGACGAAAACGCATACTACCTCAAAACCAAGCAGTCCCGCTGAAGCTTTCATAAAACAGACTATTGCATCTCACAGTGGATCATGTGTTCAGCGCATTATTCTCTTCATTTGTGTTGGAGCCATGCCCTCTGTGTGTATAGGGGTGTGACCAGAAGGAGGTGCTGGGGGGTTTGCTATATGGGGCAGGCCCTCTCCTGCGACACTCAGGTGTTCCTGTTGTGATCCGGGAAGCACACAGTTTGTTGACCGCCACGACTGGGGTCTTTGTATGGTTTTATCTTTTGATACTAATCAGATTTTAACGTTGAAAGAAATAAAACATGTATTTTAATGAAGATTTTTGCCTGTCATGGAGTTGCCTTTCAAGACGCCAGAAACGAGAGAGGCGCGTCACTTACTACAATCCGGATCAGCATCAATTAGCGGTCTAAAGAATCGAGACTGTACACAAGTCAACAAACTCGCTTCAGACTCTGTCTTGTTGTCGGACAGTTGGCACTTTGAAAACATGAGGAAATCGGCGTTGGGTCTCTCCGTGGGCTCGACTGCACTGGCGAGCTGCCCTGCCTGGATCGTTTAGAGAGAGACACGGCTCATCTGGGTACATTTTGGTGCATTCCCCGGCAATCTGCCGAGGACCAGTTTGGCGTCTGGGAAGTTGGCCCGCGCTGCGCACGAGGATCATACGCTGCGTAAAGAGCTATGGATGCGCGTAATGGAAAAGAGGACGTACTTACGCGACAGGCACAGATGGACGCCGAGTCTACAGAGATTGACGCAGACTGTGTAGTTAGGCCTAAAGAAAGAAGAGCCATAAAGTTGACAGCTAAAGCTTTTGCGGACAAATTGGAGAATTTACAAAAAATCAGAAAGACCAAGTTAAATAAGGTTGCCAAATTAAGAAAGACTATACAGGCGTTTATTCAAAGGAGTCAAATTGCAGAGGTCCAAAGGATTCTCGATGAACTTCTAATTTTATGTGAAGATGCTAAAGCAGCTCATGATACTGTGATGGACATGTTACCAGATGTTGAAAGAGACAAGCATAACGACTGGTTTAAAGCAAAAATGATGGTAAATGAAGTGTTTATCTCTGATGTTAAAGCACATTTAGCTGGTCCAGAATCTTTGAATTTGAATGTTAACTATGATGATTTTAAAGATGAAAATAATGAGATTAATCCTAATGACAGTGCATCTATGTGCAGTAAAATGTCTGATCGAAAAAGCACATGTGCAAGTCAGTGTAGTAGCACATCAACAGCATTAATCCAAGTTGAGGCTGAGAGGGCTGCTCTACTTGAAGAGGCAAGGGTTCTCAAAGAAAGACATGCTATTGAGGAGCAAGAACAACATTTGAAAAGGAGAAAGGAGCAGTTGGAGTTGGATGCAAAATTGGCTGCTTCTGCTGCAAAAATAGCTGTGTTGGAATCTTATGAGGGTGGCTCCAGAGTGTCTATTAATGCTAAAGTGTCCAACTGTGACCGAGAGAAGGCTGAACTCGTTACCAAATGTTTAAATTCAAATGCTAATGAATTTAAAGTAACAACACAATACAAGCCTGGTGAAACTTTTTCCTGGTCTCCTCCTGCGATACGCCAGCATTTGAGGATACCTTCAGTCGAACTGAGGACCACAGCTTATGTAAACACAGGTCAGGTGATACCTCAAAGGGACATTTGCAGAATACTTGAGAAACAGAATGAAATGACTGCTGCTCTTATCAAACAACAACTGTTGCTGTCATTGCCATCAAGAGATGTTCCTGTGTTTAATGGTGACCCTTTGCAGTATATTTCCTTTTGTAGAGCATTTAAGCAAGGCGTGGAGGCCCGAGCCAGCAAAGGAGACTGTCTGTATTATTTGGAACAATTCACAACAGGGCTTCCTAAAGAACTGGTACGTAGCTGCTTGCATATGGAACCGAAAAGTGGCTTTATACGTGCTAAACAATTATTACAAGAGCATTTTGGTGACGAACATAGAATTGCAAGTGCATACATGGGAAGAGTATTTTCCTGGCCAGTTATCAAATCAGAAGATGTGGATGCTTTGCAGTCCTTTGCACTCTTTTTACGTGCATGTTGTAATGTTTTTTTTTTTTTTTAAACATTATGTTTATTCAGATTTTTCATATTAATAAAACAAAAAACAAACAGATTGAAAAAAAAAAAAAAAAAAAGTAAATTCCAAATTAAAATGGACAAAAACAAACAAACAAACAACAAAAATAAATAGATAAATAAAACTAAAAAAAAAAATAAGTAAATAGACACAATAAAATAAAATAAAATAAAACACACAGGCCAATCAAGAAACAATATAAAAATTATTTTTTAGGAGTCTGAATACACATACATTAACGATTAGTGTAAACAAGTCGCAAAAGTCAATTTTTTCCCAAAAACTCGACTAAGGGTCCCCAAATGTCCTCAAATTCACCACCTTTGCCTCTTAAAATAAATGTAAGTCTTTCCAAGGCAACACATGATGCCATTTCCATTGTCCATACTTTTACAGGAGGTGTGTCCACACTTTTCCAAAATAAAGCTATTGTTCTCCTGGCCTGCAGGAGACCAAAATCAATAAGGGTGGCTTGCTTTTTATTAACAACAAAATCTTTAGGATACATGCCTAAAATGCAAAGTATTGCTTGCTGAGGAACTCCAACACCAACTATGTTGGAAAGGTTATGAACCACAGACTTCCAATAATTTTGAATTTTAGAGCACTCCCACAAACAGTGAAATAACGTGCCCTTATCACTTGCACATTTATTACAAATGTCTGGAATGTCAGGGGCAAATTGATGCAATCTAGCGGGGGTCACATAGGTTCTCATCAACCATTTATATTGTAAAAGACGCATTCTTGTATTAACGGTTTGCTTTTGAGCTTTAAGACAAATTTTTTCCCAATCAGCAATGGTAATATTTTCTTGAGTGTCCCTAATCCATGCCTCTAACCTGTCCTTACTAGATTCTTTATCATGAGACATTAAGGTCTTATAAAATAAGGAGATCTGCTTCTTTCCATTTAAGTTTGAGGAGACAATGTTCTCTATACTAGATAGTGGGGGTTCATAAAAAATATTTTTAAGTTTTGAAGACATAAAGTGTTTCAATTGAAGAAACTTAAAAAAGTGTTTCAAGGGAATAGAAAATTTTTGACAAATTTGAGAAAATGTCATTAGTTCTCCACTTACATACAAATCACTTATACTGCACACACCCTTCAAAAACCAATTTTTAAAACCTCCATCTGCTCTTCCGGCTTTAAAGGCCGTATTACCCCAAATAGGAGAGAATCGTGAAAGTAAAGGTGTGTCTCCAATTTGTTTATGTGATTTGTACCAGACATCAATAGTATTCCTTAAAAAAGGGTTTTGCGTGAGCTTTTTTAAGAGTTTAGGTTCAGTAGAGTACAAATAATGTTTCAAAGGAATATGTGAAATTGACGCCTGTTCTATGGCTACCCAAGCTGGTGGTTCTTCTGTTAAAAAATAAAACATTGCAGCACGTAGCTGGGCAGACCAATAATACCATTTAAAGTTAGGTAGTTGTAGTCCTCCAGTTTCATAAGGCATATAAAGCAGTCTCAGTCTTAACCTTGCCTTTTTATTATTCCAAATAAAATTTAAAAACATTTTTTGTAGTTCTTTAAAAAATGATTCTGTGAGTGGAAGCGGTATTGACTGAAAAAAATACAAAAATTTTGGCAGAATGCTCATTTTAATAATGTTTATTCTCCCAATCATTGAGATTGGCATTGTCACCCACCTATCTAATAATTTTTGTACCTCTGACATTAGGGGATCATAATTTAGCTTAACTACATTCCTAACATCTGGAGATATTTGTACACCTAAATAAGTAAATCCCTCTCTTGCATTCAAAAAAGGAAACTGGACCACCGGGTTAAGTCTTTCTTCAGTGTTTAAAAACAGGATAGAAGATTTTGTGTCGTTAATGACGTAACCAGAAAAACTACCAAAAAGTGTAATCTGTTTTAATAAATTTGGAAGGCTTGTAGACAGATTACTTAGAAACAGAATCACGTCATCCGCGTAGAGAGATATTTTATGGTCTCTGCCGTCCACATGGATACCCGATATATCTGCGTCTGTACGTATGGCCATAGCCAAAGGCTCTAAAGCCAATATGAACAACATTGGCGATAGGGGACAACCCTGGCGCGTAGACCTTTCCAAGACTATCGGTTTGGAAGATGTGTTATTTGTAAGGATGCTAGCAGTTGGATCAGTATATAAAATTTTTATCCACTTAAGAAAACTGCTCCCAAATCCAAATCTAGGTAGAACATTAAATAAAAACGGCCATTCAATTCTATCAAAAGCTTGACGGGCATCCAGTGATAATAATGCCATATCCTTGGATTCCGCCTTCTCATTAATTACATTTAGCACCCGTCTAATATTATGAAAACCCTGACGATGTTTCACAAATCCAGTTTGGTCATTGTGAACCAAACTTGGTATATATTGCTCCAATCGTAAGGCAAGAACCTTACAGAGTATTTTAATATCACATCCCATCAAACTTATGGGTCTGTATGAAGAACATTCTGAGGGAGGTTTGTTTGGCTTTAGGATTAATGTGATTAAAGCAAGTCTAAGAGATGGTGGTAGAGTTCCTCTGTCGTATGATTCAAGATACATGTCTAGTAAAGGGTGTAATAATTGTTTTTCAAATGCTTTATAGAATTCTATTGTCAGGCCATCAGGGCCAGGAGCTCGATTAGTATTAATACATTTAATGGCCGCAGATATTTCCTCCACAGTTAGATTACTTTCCAAGTCTGTTTTTTCAATCTCTGTGAGCCTGGGGAACGTGAGAGATTCAAGAAACGTGTCCCTCTCATAAGATGTTTGAGGACACTCTGATTTATAAAGATTTTCATAGAAATTTCTGAAAATATCATTAATTTGCTGGGGATCAACAGTTAAGCTGCCATCAGGCTTTTTAATACTATTAATTGCGCGCTCTGTCTGCAGTTTCTTAATTCTCCACGCTAAAAGCTTCCCTGCCTTTTCCCCTTGATCATAGTATGATTGTTTAAGCCACAAAAGACTTTTTGCTGCTTTTTCTGTTGACATTTTATTATATTTACTTCTCAAAAGAAGCAATTCTTTTTCTTTGGACAAATCCTCAGTTAGATCCAAATCGCATTCTATTGCTTTTATCTGTCTTTCCAAATCGCGCATTTCTGCTTTTGTTTGTTTAGATTTCGAACTTGTGTAATTGATAATCTGTCCCCTAATGAAAGCCTTGAATGCCTCCCACCTTATACTAGCACTAGTCTGATTGGTATTTATGTCAAAATATAAATCAATTTGATTTTTTATATAGCTAACAAAATCTTCATTTTGGAGCCAAATTGCTTTAAAACGCCAATTGCAAGGGCAATGGAATAGTTTATCAATATGTACGTTCAAAGTAATTGGAGCATGGTCACTAATAACAATACTGTCGTACCAGCAATCATTTACTTTAGACAACAGATTTTGTGACAACAAAAAATAATCTATACGTGATCGAGATTTCTGGAGACCTGAATAACATGAAAACTGTATTTTATTAGGATTGAGATGTCTCCAAATTTCAACCAGATTTAAATCTTCGCAGTATTGCTTTAAAAGTTGTCTTGTTTTTGTTTTACTTGAGTCAGATTTTGTAGAACGATCTAGAGCAGGGTTTAATGTACAATTAAAATCCCCACCAATAATATATGATCCATGTAAACTAGACAGACTAAGAAAAAAATGCTCAAAAAATTTGGGATTGTCTTCGTTTGGTCCATACACACTCACAAGATTCAATGCAAGAGAGAAAATTGTACCTTGAACTACTACATATCGTCCAGTAGGATCTTGTATTATGTTTGTAACTTGGAAAGGAATAGTTCTATGAATGAGAATCAAAACGCCCCTTGCATAATTGTTATATGTTGAATACATAACTTGCCCACGCCATCTATTTCTGATGTGTTTTATTTCTGATTTTGTCAAATGACTTTCCTGAAGGAAGACTATTTTTGAATTTAACAATTTGATCCTATTCATAACTTGTTTTAATTTGGTAAGTTGTTTCAGTCCCTGACATTCCAACATGTGATTTTCAAATCAACAATTTTCTGCATATTTTTGTTTTCCATACACGTGTACAACTCACAATCAGTGAAGCGACTTTAAATAATATTTTGCCTGTGTGATTAAAAACAAAAAACAAACACACAAAAAGATAAACATTAACCCCAAAAAATACTTTGAACCTCCCCCATCCCTTACTCAACATGAGAAAAAAAAAAAAGGGCTGTCACCAATCCACACTAAAGAGGAGTGGCCTAACTGTACAAGCAAGTTAACAAAAACAAAATAGAAAAGAAGGTGGCATCTACCCATGCATCTACCAGCCGCACCTAAATGAATGACAACATGAAAAAAACTCGGATACAGTCAACATTCTTTGGTTTTCTCTTCCCCTCTCATAAGTAAAATAAATAAACAAAAAATAATCTTCTCTATTATTTAACGATAAAGTCCTTATTAAGTAAACATTATATTGTCCATGCAATTATTTTAATATGTAGAAAGCGCTCAAATCAATAAAATGAAATAGAGGAGATACCAAATACAACTTATGCATCAAAACCAACACTAAGAGGGAAAAAAATAATAACAAATTATCTGTCTCACCAAAGTTTTTATATGCACTTTTGATAGAAGTCGTCAGCTTCCTTGGTGTTGCAAACAAGTGGATTCTTCCTTCGTGTAGGACTCTCATCTTGCAGGGGTTAATCTGGAATCCACGAAAAAGTCCCTTGTCCACAAACTTCTTCCGCACCGTGTCGAACTCATAGCGCCGGCGCATGGTTTCCGCTGACAAATCCTGCACAAATGTGAGCTTGTTCCCATCATGAAGAATCTTACGCTGCTTTGCGACGCGGATGACAAGCTCTCGTTCTTGAAACATCAGAAAGCGAATGAGCACGGCTCTGTTCTGGCCTGGTTTCGGGGGCGCCAGGGTCCGGTGAACGCGTTCCAGAGTGAAGCTTTTATCGGCGTTCAGTTCCAGCCACCGCGGCAGCATTGTTTTCACAAACTCAAACAGAGATTGACTTCCCTCAGCCCCTTCCCGAAGACCAAAGAGACGTACATTCTTGCGTCGTGCTCGATTCTCCAAGTCGTCAGCCTTTGATTCCAAAAACGTGATACGTTTAGTAGCACAAGCTAAGTCAGCTTTAGCTACCTCCAAGTCGTCCTCTAAAGATGAGATACGCTCTTCAGCATCAGTGACACGCGTAGTGTTGGAGGCGATGTTGTTCCTCACTTCAATCATGCTCTGTTCCAGTGCATTGATAGAATTGTTCATATCTCCAAGGCGAACATTAGTTGTATCAAGCTTAAGCCCAAAGTCAGCACGGAGGCTTTTCAGCTCCGCTAACACCGATGCTAAATCAGTCATGCTACCTGTAGCCTCCTCGTGCCCTTCCTCCGGCACCGGGTTACTTTTCGGCTTTTGTGAGCTCCTTGTGCGGCCGGATTTGTCACCAGTGGTGGTTGCAGTCGTCGTGTTCATCTCAGAGCGTTGTTTTTATAAGAAGTATCCGAGTTTTAGGAAGGTTTAGTGCGAATTTGCGTAGAGCCTTGGTGCTAAGCTGCCATCTTTGTCCGCTGCTCGACAGCGCCCCCGCATGTTGTAATGTTATGATGGACTTGCACTACATGAAAGATTTAGACATCTCAACAAATATGAGGGCAATACTGGCCAAATTACCATATCGGCTTAGGGAGCGATGGAGAAATGTTGCATATGACATAATGGAGGGCACAAGTCAACGAGCCACTTTTAAAGATCTTGTGACATTTGTGGAGAGACAGGTGAAGATTTTGTCGGATCCTGTGTTTGGCAGTATTCCAGACTCATCTGCTAGTTCGGGTGGGTCAAGATTAAGGTCCCAGCCCAACACTGCCAGAGGGACTAGTTTTGCGACCACGGTTGCACCTCTAGCAGCACAGTATAGCGGTGTAGAAGCTGAGAGTGTTGGTTCCTGTGCTTCCTGTTCAGAAAGTCACCTGCTAGTGGACTGCCCGCAGTTTAAAGGAAAGGGTTATAACGAAAAGATTGGCTTTCTGAAGGAGAAAAAATTGTGCGTTGGATGTTTTTATCCTGGACACCAGAAAAGAGACTGTGAGAATATCCCTACCTGTGATATCTGCGGAAAATCTCATCACGTTGTGCTTCACATTAATAGAAGGAATCACATGGGTTTGGAACAGGAAGGCGAGCCAGCTGCCTCTCAAACTTGTGGTCTTACTGGGGCCGGTAGAAATAATTGTTTTCTCCCCATTGTCCCTGTTCATGTAAAATCTAGCCAGTGTGACAAAGTTATAGACGTTTATGCTTTTTTGGATCCTGGCAGCTCCACAACGTTTTGTTCTGAAGATCTAATGGAAAGACTGAATCTTTCTGGAAAAAGAACGCAGTTTGTCCTACAGACTATGGGACAGGAAAGGGTGGTGTCGACCCACTCTGTGACTGGCCTGAAGGTGTCTGGACTGGACACTGAGATTTACTATGAGCTACCACGTGTATTTACACAAAGTAAGATGCCTGTAAACACGGACAATCTGGCAAATATGAAGGACTTGGCTCTGTGGCCACATCTTTCTAAGGTTAAAATTCCACCAGTCAGAGGTAAAGTAGACCTGCTGATTGGGAGTAATATGCCTAAGCTTTTAGAGCCTTTGGATGTGATTCCAAGTCAGGAGAATGGACCCTACGCTATAAAGACTGCTCTAGGATGGGTAGTAAATGGTCCGTCTGTAAATGCTAAATGAGGTAAAATTCTTTTGGTTATGGCTAGATTGTTAATGTGTATAATTTAAAAGCATGTCTCCTTATTTGTGTGTTATATAATTGTTCTTGGGAGTTAGGATCAATTATAGGGGCCGGAGTGATGGAGCCATGCCCTCTGTGTGTATAGGGGTGTGACCAGAAGGAGGTGCTGGGGGGTTTGCTATATGGGGCAGGCCCTCTCCTGCGACACTCAGGTGTTCCTGTTGTGATCCGGGAAGTACACAGTTTGTTGACCGCCACGACTGGGGTCTTTGTATGGTTTTATCTTTTGATACTAATCAGATTTTAACGTTGAAAGAAATAAAACATGTATTTTAATGAAGATTTTTGCCTGTCATGGAGTTGCCTTTCAAGACGCCAGAAACGAGAGAGGCGCGTCACTTACTACAATCCGGATCAGCATCAATTAGCGGTCTAAAGAATCGAGACTGTACAATTTGTATAAAAGACACTAAACTTCACATAACCAGGCAGGGCTTCGCGATCGACTCCTCCTGCCTCCGAGAGCTACCGGTAGCTCGCTATCGACGTATTGAGCACCCCTGAATTAAACAGAGAGTTAAAAATAGATCAAATGACATGGACCAATGCATTTTAAATGTGCACTATGCAACTTTGTGACCAAAAATACACTTGTAAAAAGCATGTTTTTGTCATTTCAATGTCTTGTTGAAAATGTGCGTCTACACTTTGAGCGGGCTTGTAGGGCTGCAAATGAACTGTTATTTGGCCACGAGGACAGTCTCCTTCCGTTTGATTCTATGGAAAAAGAAGTTCCTGTAGTTCTATTTTCTTAGAAGAGGTGAGTCAAGTCATGTATCACTGTATTTCCCATGTACTTTCTTTGTATTTCCTATGTTTGTGCTTTATTGTCTGTAATAATAGCGTCCATGTTTTTATGAGTCTACACCACATATGAAACACAGCAAACTGTCTCTGTGTTCTGTGCTTTAGCTTCTACTTGAATCCACCCTGTTGTAATGGAAATGCTCTCAGGGCTGAGCGGGGCCAAGTCGGGTATGGACACATGTGTGAGAGTGTCAGTGGTGTGTGTTACCTGGAAGAGCCTGGTGAAGATGTCGAACTCAAACACAGAGATGTAGTCATTACAGGTCAGGTCGATGGTGGACTTCAGGGCCATGGCCTCCAGACCCGAGCTGATGGGGTGGAACTCGTGTAGAGCCTGTCGGAACATCCGCCACGGCACGATGGTCCTGAGGGGGGGACGAGGCAACGTTTGGTTCTGATAGACATTTGGAACTTCATATATAAGTACTACTCAAATTTTGTTGTTCATTATAGCAATAGTCATGACATGAAATTCAAATGTGATGACTTGCAGAACCCGCAGACATTGGTCCCACTCACTTGTCCCCAAAGGAGCGCCTCCAGAACTCGGCTGCGTCGGCTTTGGTGATCCTGAAGTTGTCTCCCTGGAACAGTCCGTTGGGGAAGATGGCTTTGAGCTCGGCCAGCATGTGGCTGAAGATCAGGGACAGTTTGGTCAAGTTCCTCCTGCACAACACACACACAAGTCGACAGGTTAAGAGTGAGTTATTCAAGTTCCTCCTGCACAACACACGCACAAGTCGACAGGTTAAGATTAGGTATTCCTCCTAAAGACAACACATAATGGGTCCTATTGTTTCCCTGGAGAGCTGTCAATCATCTGCAATGATTGACAGATCAGCGCGAGCCTTGTCTAAAGTTTCCGAACTCAAGCAGCGCCCGAACTGACCGCAGAACGAACAAATTATAATTAAAGAGCCTACAGTTAGTGATGTAGTATTCCTCATTTTTCTTCAACTTTTTTTTGCCTATTATTTCTGCTAGTCAAGCTGATCGGGGACGTCTATTTTTTCCGGTCAACGGCACATTTTACCGGCAAAAGACTGGCAGGTGCCGGCTAACGTAATCCCTGGTCCAGACTTTATGCGCTCTCACAGAACAGACCACTCAGACTGAACCACAGCCCGACAGTCTTACAAGGCTTTTCCATTAGTACCTGCTTGGCCCTACTCTACTCGCTTCTACCCGGCTTAGCCCCGCTCAGAGTGAGAGCATTTCCATTACAAGAGAGGCCGAGTGGGGCTGTTGTGAAGCTGGGCGGTACGACACTGTCACTCCCCAAATCAGGACGTGTTCTTGGCTCTTGTCTCTGTGTGTAGTAAATGCGCGCCCAGATCCAAGCTCATAGAAAACAAAGGAGCGTTTCAATGCGCATCGGCTTTAATTACGAAGCTTTTACTTTTATAATCAGATCAGATCGTTCACAGTAGAGTGAAGCTTTTCATGTCAACACGTTCACTGACTCACCCCTTCTTCACATCCGCCCGACATGTCTAAAGTCCCGCTCTGGTCAGCTATCCCAGCTTCGTCCTTCGTCACTTTGTCCTGAAGAAGCTGCATTATAATCTGATGCTTCAGAACTTGTGCCTCGGATGTCCATCACTGTTTACTGTGTGAAGCAGGAGCAGGACCTGTAGCACAGAGCACCTGCACATGCCCACGCACAACCAAGCCCGTAGAGGCTACGCACGTACTCGTAGAACTACAATTGTATGTATTCAGCGGATTGCTGGGTTTCAGATGACATCACGGCATTCTACAGTCCAATGTTATTTCAATCAGACTGGGAGCAGGTAAAATGAATATTGTTTAAACAGTTTATTTTTGCAATTCAAACGTTTATTGGGTCTAGTCACCGCAAAAATCATCACTTTTTAAATGTATTAAATCCTTTTTGAAATATTTCATGGCAAAGTCCATTGTTATAAATAGGAAAAACTGGCTCTTGCCCCCAACCAGGCTTTTAACTGACAAGAATTCTAGAACGTGAAACCCAGCAATAGGGACAAGGGACTCCGTTTTTTATGTCACTGTGCTGTTTTTGCTACAGTGAGTACGAAATGTAGAAGCAGTTCTGTGCTATCTGCAGCTAGCTTAGCGACGACTCACGTTAGCGTAAGGCATGGCGTACTGTAACAAAAACAAACCAGCGGCACTTGTGTGACGCAACATGTGACGTGCGTCTGACGTCAGGTTTAGTATCTACTCGACTCACTTTGGCCCTGGGGTAAAGCAGGTACTAAAAAAGTACCTGGTCAGAGGGATCAGCCCCAAACGGAAAAGCTCCGCACCAGGGCTAAGTCACATTGAGTAAAGTAGAGTAGGGCCAAGCAGGTACATGCCCGGATTATCCAATGGGCCTACCGGGCACAGGCCCAGGGGCCCCGCCTCCTGCCCAGGGCCCTTCCAATCAGGATACAGTTTTACTGAACGTCACTTTTTCTGTTTTGTATTTTATTGGTTCCATATTATGTCAGTTTTTTAGAGTGACACCTAATCAGCCAATAAAATGAAACAGGCTACAGCTATTGGTTAAAAAAGTCCCCGCCCCCACATATGCTCTCTGGACAGTTCTCTCTTCGATTTAGTTTGATCACGTAAACGCGGCACAACAAGCGGAGTTAAACCCTCGCACTCCCGCTACCTCGGCTCCGCTGACTACAAAGGTCCTCCGCCTGCTCTCTCCGCGCCTCGCCCGAGTGCTATGTCGCCGTTTGCCTCCTCCCTTACCGGTCTCTCCACTGCCTGTGGCTCCGCTGACCACACCATCGCTCCTCCGCCCGCTCTCTCCGCGCCTCGCTCGGGTGCGATGTCGCCGTCTCCCTCCGCGGGTTACAGGGATCTCCTGTCCGCCCCGCTGGCTACAGCTTCTCCGCCCGGAGCACCCGCACTCCAAAGTCCTGGTCCTCCACCCTCTCTTTACACCTCCATCGCACCTCCTTGTCTCTCTCCACCTGGCCCTACGCTTTGTCAGCGCCACAGCTGAAGCCACTTATGCATTAACAACGTCTTAATCTACAGTTTCACAACAAAATAGGCTATCAGGGATTGCAAAAATGGTGTGTGTCTGTAATTATAACATATTTCTCCCAAATAATGCTCTGAAAAGTCCGTTTTCCTGTCGCTGTTGGCGCTACAACATGATTAAATAGTCTCCTGAATGCCCTGAACTATAATGGCCTGATGGCTCACTGGTAAAACACGTGCCTTCCATCTGGAAGTCCCGGGTTCAAACCCTGATTCTGCATTTTTACCTTGTCGTGTAAACACAATGTACTACATTAAATTTGATTACTAATACTAGAAAATGGATTTGTTAAGAAATTAAAGGCAACTTATATAGCAGATATAAACCATCATGATTAGGCTTTTGTGTTTATGTCACCCATTCAAACACTGCAAGTAATAAAGCAAAAATAATACTTGAGGTTTTGCTAAATACAATTTGACTGAAAAGTACAATTTTGTGAGAAAATAAAGATTTGCTCATATTAAATACAGTCCAAAAAGATTTAGAATTAATTGAATAACTTATCAAATCCAAATGCAATCTCCTATTGATACCATATGATACCATATTTGCATATTTATTTAAACATTAGCCTAATATTGTGTTGTCCAAGTATTTAATATTAATGCTGCTGTTTTAATAAGTGGAAAGAGTTCTGTTGTCAACTCAGAGCTTCAGTCACAGAATTACACTTTTAAAAAAGTCTTTTTCGTTTTTTTTTTTTTTTTTTTTTTTTTCAATATATTTGTGTATTTTAAAATAGCAGCTTATGGCTCGAAAAAGTAGTAGGGGCCCATTAACATCTGTGCCCAGGGGCCCATAAAGTGATAATCCGGGCATGAGCAGGTAGTAATGGAAAAGTGCTATTATTCTATTTGACAAGGATGTAGACTGAAGAACACTCGAGCTAGATTGCCGGTGCACAGTCCCACGCTCATCTGCATCAGGATTTCAGAGCAAACAATCCAAAGACCCATTGTACAGAGGCCAAGACATCTCGTCACAGGTTCAGTGAATGAAACAGTGTCAGTCAGAGCTGGTTGTGGTCGCACCTCCTGGACTTACAGCGTAGCACAGCCCACTAGTGTCCAACAGGAGAAAAACTACTGCCAGTACCAGAGCCGAGGGTAAGATAGGGCCCCATATGTTAACGTGATCAGGTTATTCCATCTCTGAGGATTTTACAAGCACACATATACTTTTGCTGTATCATAAGTCCCATTATATCAGTTCAGTCGTTATTCTGTTTGTTCCTAAATACAAAGACTGGCAGATGTTGATCCAGAATGTCTCACATAAAGTTCAGCTGAAACACCGTCTGACCCTTTTCTAATGAGGTAGCTGAGTTTCGAGAATAACAAAAGCTATTTTCAGTTCCTGTTCTGGCTTTGGTCAACAGTGGCCTCAGCAGACACTGAAACCACATTATACAGACCAGGAATGGAACTGAAAACACTAGATCAGTGCATAGTTACCAAATCTGTTTGTTTAAGCAGACAGTAAAATAAATATATATGATACCAAATTACAAAAATGTCCTCATGTCTGTTGGCGTTATGGCAACAAATAATAAATGAGGTAAATCAAATGTTTGAGGAAGTTCCTACTTCACTGCGAAATAGGGATGGAAAATTGTACAAAAGTTTTGAAAATTGTTCTAAGTGATTGAATCAAAAGGCCAGAATCGATCTGTTTTGTTCACGCAACCGCTGACTTACACACACTGTAGTTGTATAATACACATCGGGGGTATTCCACGAAGCGAGCTAAAGCCAAAGCCTGGCTTATAGGCCAATCTAGGCTTATAAAATCTCCATTTCCGTTCCACTAACGTGGCTAACCAGAGGTGACGCTGAGTTGCCGCAGTAACAAGTGCGCAGACATAAAACTGATCGGGACCAGGCTAACAGTCAAGATTATTTTAGCTTTGTCTCAAAAAACGTCTAAAGAAAGACTTACTTCTCATGTTTATCCTGCACACTTCCACAATTGTGTGAAATCTCTCCTTTTGTCCCAACACAACTTATAAAGTCACTTTTATTCACTTGGCATTGGCACCAAAGAGCTATTTTTCAAGTCCGATTTAAAAATATAATGGACTTTTAGCATATTTTCACGTCTAAAAGTAGGGATGGGTGATATATCGGTATTGCTATCGGTATCGGCCGATACCCACAATATTTTGAGATAGCTGTATCGGTCCGATGTCAAAAAGACGGCTGATATTTGGCGCCGATATTTTTAGGGGAGGTTCTCCAGTCTCTCTGTGGGCATATACCAGCCTCAATTTGACCTAAAAGCTTCATATTTGCAATTTTGAACAGACTAAAGAATACAAAGTACATATAAACAAACAATTAAGCTAAAATTAGTCTTTATATTTACATAATAAATCCACAAAAAAATTTTTTATCTCAGATAATTATATTTGTAAGTTTTTGATCTTGTGAGTTCTGCTGTGGATTTTAAAGCAGAACCAAGCAACTTCAACAGTAGAGCTCCCCCTACAGTTCTCTTCCATCATCAGACCTACAACATCACTTTTTTCCTTATGTCATTTTTTTTTTAAATCAATTTATTAATATTTTCAAACAAGGCAAAGAAAAGTACATTCAAATATCTCACACTGTCAAATGTACAAATAAAAGAGCCAGTGTTTCTCAGAAGAGCTGTCAGATTATAAGTGCAGGTTTTCCAGCAGGAGGCAGCAGAGAGCAGATGTTTGCTTAAAATGTGAAGAAAATACATTTGTGACCATCACACAAACTAACAAAGACATTTAACAAAGTCAAAATGTCACTTAGATCTGCTTTAAAATATACCTATCGGTATCGGCAGTTATCGGTTATCGGCCAGAGTAGAGGGCCAATTGTCGGTTATCGGTATCGGCTCCAAAATTTCATATCGGCCCATCCCTATCTAAAAGTCATTATTAATGTTACAATTTGCTAGAAACTTGTTTTGGGGAGATACACAACGTTCTAAGTTAACTGATTGTGTTTAATTATTTTTAATTGAAGGGTTGAGGTCACTTGTTTTGGGATTGGTCGCTGTTTTATCTCTGAAAATCTGGCAACACTGATCAGCTTATGACGGCTGGATCTAGACAATGACCGTGTACATTTCCAAAAAAAGCAGATGATTGTATTTACCTCAAAAGCAAAGACAGTCTACAAGAATGGCCCAACCCTACGTCAGACGGTTTAAACAAAGTCAAATGAAAACGACTCATGCATCAGGCTAGATTGTCGCAGATGAGCTGAAGATGACATTTTTGTCATGATAAGGCCCTGACCTACTGTGACCTGCAAGCTTTTGACTAGCACAGTTCTAAAATAACATGTAGCTATGCAAAGAGGAAAACTGCCCCGGTTCTGGATGCAAGTTATCCCATTATAAAGTACCATGGCGGGAGCACAGGCTTGTTGAAGCAGGAAGTGGGCGGTCCACAGTCTCGTGCTTGATACAGTTGAATTTCTATGAAGAGGCGGGGCTTATCTCTATCAAGCACCTGTTTTATTGTGCCTGCCTGGAGTTTGTTCATCTGAAATCAAAGAATTATAACATATACTGACACTGCAGACACAAGGAAGTCAAGTTAAAGTTCAGAACTAAACATCTGAGAGACAAAGGGACAAACATTAAACACTTCCTTCCTCTTTTCAGGAAACACAGATTTAATAGCTCATTTTAGATGGAACTACTACTAAAAGTCACAAAACGACCCGTGCAGGTGTGTGAACTTTCTCCTGCAGACACAGCCGCGAATGAAAAGTGAGATTTAAAGAGAAGCTGGTGCGAGGCCAGATCAGATGAGCCCATTGTTTCACAACTAATCTGTGGGATTTACTTTACGCAGCGTCAGCAGAGCCAAATGTCATGTGTTTCAATGTCACTCCGGTTCAATAGGAAACGTCCCGGGCCTTTGTGAGCGAGGAGAGGACACCGGTCTGTCCACAGAAGCAGGACTAAAACATGGCTGCAAGATTTATGTGTGCAAGGTAATCTCGGCAAGCAGTACATTTCTTTAAATATTTGCAGTTGAAGCGTTTTTATTTCATCAAAGCATTTTAACACGCATGAGCCGCCGCTGTCGTGTTTGGAAAGCGTAACAGTGAAACGACTCCGTGGCAGGCGACAAATATCTAAACCGTATGCCACAAGGAATCGAGTATTGACAAAGTAAGAGCGTGGAGTTTGGATCTTAAAGGGAACCCTGACTATGAAGACAAAAGTGGTTAAAACACTAGTACTGGTCATGCTTATTAAAATAAATTACAAACAAATGTATAACTGCTTACTGTTTTTTATAAAAGTGTCATTGTTTATGTTGTTTTCAAGCCACTGGGAGCCGCCATTTTGGTTGATGACATAAAATAGTGTTTCCATGGTTACTCCTGTGGTTCCATCTGTGAACAGTTGAAATAAAAACACCACTGACAGTGTCCAGTTCTTGTCTCTTCCTCTTGATTATCTTCAGTGTCACTAGATTCTAGGGTTGGGTATTGCCAAAAGTCTTCCGATACAATACGTATCCCGATACAGTGGTCAGGATATGATACATATCCCAAAACACGTAAATCCTGATATAATTTCCTCAAAATGTCACCTATCAAGTGTCAAATGCAGAGGAATTGTATTTTCAAACTCTTTATGTTACTTACAAGTGTCTTACAAAGAAGCTATTGTTCAGCTCAATAGTTTCAGCCTTAAACCTGCAGTCCAGGTTCATAAGTAGGGCTGGGCGATATGACAAAAAATTTAAATCACAATTTTCTTAGAGCCAAATTATGGTTTTGATTTCATCACGATTCTTAGACTATTTTTTGTTGCCTTTGAGGTAAATAAAATCATGTGCTTTTGTAGAAAGTTTGTACTTCACTATGATTGGCTTTAGCTCTCTCTCAAAGGACAAAGACTGACCAGTGCTGCCAGATTTTCAGAGAGAAACAAGCAACCAAACTTTTTAAAAAATCTAATAATTTTAACATTGTGTGTTGCCTGTAAACATTTCCTTCTTTTCATAGCTTTTCTAACATTCATAACGACTTTTCATGACCCATGTTTCAGTCATATATATATATATATATATATATATTTTTTTTTTTTTTTTTTTTTTGTGTAAATTACACCTGAAAAAATGCTAAAATTCATCTCTTTTACGACACAAAATTCATAAGAGACTTTAAAAAAAGAAGCCCACAAAACAATTCTAATTAGGTTGTATTTGGACAGACAGGTAATCACGATGGGACGATTTCATCAAAAAAGGAGATTGTCACATGACTTGAGCTCATGATTCGATTTTTATCACAATATTGCCCAGCCCTATTCATAAGTGTAAATTATATACATTTAAGTATGCCGATACGTATCCCGATACACCTCCCTGTAACCGTACGCGTATTGCCAATGAGCTTGTCACGATATATCCCCGTATCGATACACTGAGTACAGCCCTACTAGATTCCACATTATCTTCCTGTATTTGGCCAAACTCCGGCTCAAACTGACGTTTAACCCAGGAATTCATGTTGCTTAGTTACCTGTTACCATGACAACACTATTTTATGTCATAACCGCAGCAAAATGGCAGCCTCCATGTCATTTCTTTAAAACACAATTTTAATCAAACTACAAGTACTTGGTATAAGGTATTTGCCCTGTATTTATATAAGTGATGATAGTATAAGTCAGTGGTCCCCAACCTTTTTTCTTGCAAGGACCGGTACAGTCACAATTTTGTTTTTGCCGGGGACCGATTGAGGTTGGGTAGCGCCAATAACAACAACGCAAAATGCATACAAGTGATTATTGTGCATATTTTAAGCTCTTATTGCTTTAATTTGCAGTTTATTTCGTTAAATGGCACAATGTTTTCACAGTAAAGCACAAGGATGTAGTGATAAACTATCAAATAAAAAAAAAAACATCCTCTGGGGCCGGGTAGCAGACGGCTCGCGGACCGGTTTTGAGCCCCGGACCGGTGGTTGGGGACCCCTGTTATAAGTGTTTTAGGATAAACGTGTGATTATATCTGGGGTTCGCTTTAAAGTTAAATTTGACAATGAAGAGGCGGGACTTATCCGTTCTGCAGTTTTGAACAGGAAGTCTGTGAACCTGAGACCCCAGGAAGAATAGCAACTGAAAATTCAGGAGCTAATGGGGATCTTAATAAACAAACAAACAAACAAACAAACAAACCTGTTTCTATTCTCCCTCATGAACAAAATGAATTCTTAATCTGCAGACGTCATCGTTTCTTCCTACATATACAGAACAGGTTTCTCTTTTAAAGCCTTCGCAGAGCAGTCAGTGATTATTTGATTACAATTATTCCGGACAGTAGGGCTGGGCGGTATACCGTTTCATACTGGACATCAATGTTTTTTTTTTAATGATATGAATTTTTCATACACCAGTGTGTGCCGTATGTCCTGAAGAAAGAGCGTCGGAACGTCGCGCCGCAGAATAACGCGCAGATCCCACCACATACAGCCCGCCCCGTTCCGCTCCGACCACCAGACCAGCCACTTCAATGAATGAATACAGCCGCCACATCCCCCGCACCCGCCACGCAAGGCCCCGCCGCACCCCCGTCCCCCCGCCGCTGCCCGTCCAAATACGGACCAATCCTCTCCGTCCGAGTCCGCGACAAAGTGAAGTTCCACAGCCCATAATGCACCGAACAGGAAAAAGAAAGTGAACCACGTTGCCGACACATGGACAGGACAATGGCACGGAGTTCGTGCTCGCAACACAACAGTCTACCCCCAACGGAGGAGGACAAGACGTCCACCGCCATGTCCCGAGCTAAAGCGATCCCACGAAACACATGAGCGGCCCGTGTCCCCGACACATTTTACCGGACAGGCACGTTTCTTATAAGCTGAACGTGAGAAGAATGAATCATATTTATGATTGTGTGAGTGCAAAGTGTACTGAAGTTCATGTTCCCATCATCGGCTGTTTCCTGTGAAGAGAGAGTGTTCGAAAGCATCCAGACAGCCTGAACACTGGACTGGGCTCAGGAGATTATTATTTTTTATATTATTACATCTTCAGAAAGATTGACAATAATGGAGGAGTATTAAAACATAAGGAAAGACAGAACAACAAAAAAAGAAACCAAAGGAACAAAACAGAAGTAACCAAAAAACAAACAAGCAAACAAAAAAAGACAGAAAACATAAGACATACGTGACAAACAACTATAAACACACATATAAAACAATAAGAATAGGAATCAATAATAAAAGAGAAAGTAAATAAAGGTGAGGAAGATAAATAAATTGGTAAAATGTATATTAGAGAAATTAAAAAGGGAGAACAATAATAGGAATAATAAGAGGAAAGGAAAGAGAAAGAATAAGGATAATAGAAAGATCAAAGATAGTAGTTGCCTAAAAGAAACAAATAGAAAAAAAAGAAACAGTATAGTTTACAAAAAAGTAGACGGAAAACGTGAATATATTAAAAAAGCAAAATTGGGAAAAAAGTATTTGTAGATCTGGCCAAAGCTATGGAGCGCCTCTTTTCTGTAGACTGCGCTGTTGTATTTCTCCACGTACGGATCAAACATGTTCTGCAGCAGAGACAACACAGGAAGTAGTGATAGTAATACAGGAAGTAGAGATGAGAACACAGGAAGTAGACGGGTGTTTTCTGGAGCTGATCTGCCAGTTTCAAGACAAAAAAAATAAAATCTATTTTGAGCGTCTGCGCTGGTGTTGGTCGATGTAATAAGTAGGCCTGGGCAACATGGACAAAAACCTCAAAATGTGTTCATATTTCAATAAATGATACATGTTTTGAATATCTTTGAAATTACATTTTTAAACATTTTTTTCCTAATCCTATAGTCTGCAGAGTAACCAGAATATTGTGCCATGTAAACACCAGAACCTGATTTCTCACCAATGGAACCAAACTGAGCATGTGCAAACTCAACAAACTGATCTGGTAGAAGCAGCTCATTTCACAAAATCACTCAGAATCTTTATTTTCTTTTTCTTATAGTAATTGTATGACTCTTATTCCTGTTTGGGGTCGGAGCATATGATACTTATTTATTTATTTCATTTTTATTTTGTAATATGTCATCATTATAAAACTATAAAGTCACTTGTAACACAACACAACGATAACTGTGAGCAGAATTCAGACATATTTTCACTGTTCAAATCACTTTTCCCAAAGCTCTGACTGTGACCTACAGTCCTACATATCTGTGTCATTGTTGCCATAGTTACCCATCTAAATATCCAGGATATTTGCAGTGCACATGTAAACAGAACATGAATATCCAGGTTTCTCTGAGCGCATGTAGACACTAGGGATGTCACGATATCAAATTTTAGAATCACGATTATAGCAAAAGGAAAAATCACAATTTTGCGATTATTCACGATTATCGGCATAAAGAAAAAATAATAATACATACATTACGTGTATATATATATTTTAAATCTAAATTATTTGCTTTTGATTTGCTGACAGTGACAATACACTGATTGTATTACATAAATATGATGTAGCCTAGACTCAAAATAATAAATGCAATTATTTAAAATAATTATCCTATGGAAAAAAAAAAATAATAATAATAATTAGACAAATTATTAACCAAGCTTTTTTTTTTTGTAACATTATTGTCCCTTTAATGATTGCTTTAATATTCTCAATATACTTACAAGGAGAGATCCATTACTAACTAATAATATATTATGAGCGATATCTGTAACATGACTCACGAAGGCGACGTCATCCACACGTCCATAAACATAGTCATACTTTAACCTCATATTTATTACTGGTTATTTATTCTGTTCATATGCTGCAGTTGTACATAATCATAGTCATATATTGTACATAATACTATATACTATATACTGATGCCACTTTATCTATTTATCCTGTCATATCCTGCACTGTGCCATAGCAAACATTTATTGTAAATAATAGTCTTTTAATTATTGTATCTTTATATATATTTTAAGTCTATTTTATTTCTATTATCTTGTTTGATTGCATGTTTCTATTTTCCCTGCTGTTCTTAAAATGTGCGTTGCAACACTGGAATTTCCCCATTGTGGGACAAATAAAGGATATCTTATCTTATCTTATCTTTTGTTTTCCCAGCGTGTCGTCACGTGACGCATGCACATGTCTCTGCTTTAGTTTTACTTTCAGATCAGAGTTTATGTCAAATGAAGCATAAATACTGTTTATTTTTGCTATGAGACGCGTGACTCTTTCTGGAGCGCTTTGTTAAAAGGATTTACTTTGTTTCTTTACCTTTACTTGGACAAACAGCGAGGGATGATCGTATTGAAGATGCTAGATCATGTTGGATGTGTTAGCGCTTTTAGCTGCAACTTTTCAATGACAGTTTTGCGTATTGGACACTCTTCAGCCGCACAAAGCCCAGGACATCTTAAAAACAACCCTCGACTTGATACTTTGGATTTATACAGCTCCTGAAGCACTAACTTCAGCAGCCTTTCAACTTAGCGGTGAGTTGACGATAGGGCTGGGCGATTAATCGCATTTGCGATTATATCGCGATATGACAAGACGCGATTATGTAATCGCAGAGACGTGCGATTATTGGCCATGTGCGTTTTGTTTTGGAAGTAACTGAAGCGCCGCGTGTGAGTGCGGCCGTCTGACTGCAGCGCCTCCGGTCTGCAGCTTCATGTTACGCTCCACCGACACCTCCGTGTGTTTGTGCTTCACTTTTCTCTCTGTAATTCGTGTACTCACGAGATCAACGACATGTAATGACAATACCAGGCTCACCGGTGTAAAACTGTGCTCTTGTCAAAACTACAGCAAAGGATTTAGGCTTAAAGCGGCGGTGAACGAGGTGAGCCTGGAGCCAGTGCTATACTGCCTTCTTTCTCTCTTTTCTCCACTCTCCCCGCGAACTCTCTTCGTTAGTGACACGAAACAAAGACATAATAGCTGTTTCAGGTGAATGTCTATCGCCTCTCTTTGCCTTTTAGCGCGTATGTGCGTGTGCCTCTGACTTCCAAATCCCACCGCGTTACGAGTCCGCGCTGTAACATGAAGTGGTCCGCGGTGACGCGCTGCCAGACGAAGGATAAACTATTTAATTCCAAACACGGAGCACTCCGGTTCTCTGCGTGGACAGGGACAGGTAATCGTCCCGCCTTCTGTCCTGTCTGTGGAGCGGGGGATGAGCGAGCGAGGGACAGAGACGGAGAGGAGGAGAAGGAGAAGCAGCAGCAGCAGCAGCCGAGAGACGCGTGCGTAAAGTTAAAGGGGAACACACTTAGTTTGGATATGAAAGCATATTTTACACTGAGTAGCTCTGGAATTAAATCTAAGTTACAGATATCACTTATTTGCACTTAAATAAAAATAAACAGTGAATGAAAATACAGTCAAGTTCAGTATAACTGGTTCATGTCTGTAAAAAGCAGAGCTGGTTAGGCTATAGCCTATATAGTTTTATCCACCTTCACAATTAAACGAGTTAATTAATCTTGTTGATCTAATCAGTGTTGGGGGAAATGCATTGAAAAAGTAATTAAATACTCATTACTTTTTACTTTTTGAAAATGTAATTAGTTAAACTATAGTTATTGCCTCAATAGTTTTGCCCCAACTTAGTTATGGATTACTTTGTATTATTTTTGCATTATTGCAAACATCAATCAAAAATGGGATTTAAAATTGTAATATTGGCATTTAAACAAAGGCAAACAACAAAAGAGTTGCTTAGATTTAAATTCAGTAAAATCAATATTAAAAATGATTCTGTGCACTGTTCCAGCTGCAGATCTGTGTCTCTGAGTTGTTTTATCTCACACAATAAGTCACTTTTGTAGATTTATTTTTTTACTTAAAAGTGAATAAGAGTCTTTTGTTAGTAACTGTAATTTAATTACAAGTCTTTTCACAGTAACTAAGTTACACTACTAGTTACTCAAACATGTAATTACAGTAACTAAGTTACACCCAAAACTGGATCTAGTTTAGCCAAAAACCATTTCACAGGTACATTTCTAGCAAAATGTTAAAATTCCTATAATAAACTGTTCATTTTGCGTTACTTTTGCTCATGTTTTTATGCTGTGGGAGAAAATCGCAAAAAAAATCGCAATCGCAATATTTCCTGGAAAAAATCGCAATTAGGATTTTTGGCTAAATCGCCCAGCCCTAGTTGACGACACACGATGTTCTCCGCTGGCGCTGCCCACACACGGCAGTCACGTCACACAAGACGTTAGACGTGTTTGTGGTTTACCGTGAGTTGTGAAAATTCTACGAATAAACTACCGTGGGGGAAAATATTTGCGATTATTGAAAAACCGGTTAATCTTGACATCCCTAGTAGACACCATATCCAGGACACTGCTCTTAACCAGGTTATTCATGGTCATGTAAACGCACTCCTTTATTGTCAGCTTCTTCTGTTATCCTGAATATTGTGAATTGCTCAGAAATATACTTTATTTTTCTGTATGTGTGTTTGTGTTTTAACCAGGTGGCTGCAACGAATTGCCCTTCAAGGGACCTATAAAGTTTTCTGATTCTGAATACGGGCCCTTCGAGGAAAAGAAATCGTCATTTTGGCTTTTAAGAAAAAAGATTTGGGCTAACCTGCTCTCTATTGTCATATCAAGAGTTATAATTGACCTTTCGCGGAGCCCCGCCCCAAAACGGCTATTGTCCAATCAAACATCGCAGCAACCGTTGCTATGTAAATAGAGTCCGTCAAATCTTGAGCTCAAAGCAAGATGGTGAAGCGATGCGCCTATGGTTTATGTAAACTGGACCGCAGATACCCCGAAATATTGACCGGAGGAGTTGTGTTCTTTCCATTTCTAAAGCCGAAAACAACTGGAGCAGTGTCTACAATGGATTAAACAGTTCGGGTGGCTCGGGACAGCTCCTCTACCAGCTACATAAGTTATATCGAACAGATGTCTGCTCAAAGGTAAAACTAATGTTTAACTATAGCTATGGACTTACTGTTGTTAGATCTAGAGGCAAAAACACAAACTAGACCCAAGTTATACCATGACGAGGATATAACTTCAGAAGTTACGCTCTAAGCTGCTACGTTTAGCGAGCCTCTTAGCTTTAGCCAACACTGGTAGCTTTAGCTCGCTAACATACCTCGTATATGAACAATATTCTTGCAATAGAGAAAAATAGACCTTAACATTTGAAAGCGAACTTACCCGGCAGTGCAAGAGCAGGACAAGGCTGTGTATTTGAGGTAAAGATCATGAGTTTCTCTTAGCTTGAGCCCAGTAGCATTAGCCTCCATAGAAGTTATGTTTCCTCCGTTGCGTATTTTAATCTTTTGAATAAATCCCTCCGCTGCAGAGTGAACCTCTTTTGCCTCGATCTAGAGGATATCGCGGAAAAATTGCTTTAAAAAAGTCACTAACGCGAACAGTTGTACTTCTTTTTGTCATTGAAGTCTATGGCAGTCTATCATATTTGACGGACGTAGCAACAGTAACTAGGGGGGGCGGGGCTCGGCGAAAGGTCAATTGCATCTCATTCCTCATCCTTTGTATTCTACTCATTTGTGCCTTACACTGAGCTGTTTTGTGAGGTTGAAAGGGTATGTTAACCAAGATACATTGCGTTTTCGTCTTCTCAAAGTCAGGTAAAGCAAATGTGAGCCTAAACACTGAAAATAATCCTACAGTGTGTTCCGTGTGCACTTGCCTGGGCTGGGAGTTCTCCTCGTACATGCGCTCCTTCGCCTCCTTAAACAAAGCCATGGTCTGCTTAGTCTTGTTGGTCAGGTTGTCCATGAAGACCCTGAAGTACTCGTTGTCCCCCAGCACGTCCATCTTGCCCTCGTAGCGGGACAGGACGGTGCGCAGGTGCTGGTAAGTGTCCGGCAGCAGGTCCAGGATGTACGGGGGGCTGTTCTTCAGAGCCACCTTTGGGTTCTGACACAAGCGCACCACCTGGGAGGCACAGGAGGGGACAGACGGGTGAGACGGGACAAGACAAGGACAGACGGGTGAGACAGAGAGAGAGGAGACAAGAGCAGGACAGAGGAGAATAGGAGGGAAGAGGAAAAAGAAAGGACATGACAAGAGGAGAACAGGAGGGGGAGATGAGACAGCAAGAAGAGAGATGGGTGAGGCAGCACCAGGACAGAGAGATGGGTGAGGCAGGACACACGATCCAGACCAGGACCAGGACCAGAAAGGGAGGCGTGAGACGTAAGACAAGAGGGTGAGACAGGACATAACAACATATCTCGCAGGTCCTGTCTGAAAATCACCTTGTCCATGAGCTTCCAGCACTTCTCCACCATCTTCTTGTCCACCACGGCGGGCTGGTGCGGCTGCTGGGGCTGCTGCTGCGGCTGAAAGGCGTCCTTCATCAGCCCGATAAGCCCGGCTCCTCTCCGCGGATTTCCGGCCATCGCAGCGCTCGGAGCTCACCGCAGTGACCGAGGCGAACTGCTTTTGGACCGCGTTGGGCTAAACAGCAGCTGTCGAAAAGCGATTTACGGAGTCTCGTCACGTACATCAACAAGACAATATGAGCCTGTGCTCCAGCCGACAAGCTAACAGGCTACTACCGGGGATTCGATGTGAACCGAGGGAAGAGTAGTGCTCGTGTCCCGGCCCAAATCCTTCTGTGGGCCGCTCCTTCTGCTCCTCAAAGCCCGCACAACAGCCCGCTACAAGCAGGCTAATCCCGGGGCCAGGCGCAGGCAGCCTCCGCCAGCCTTCTCTCCATAGGCACAGCACAGCACAGCAGAGGAGCAGCAGCGCTAACGACAGCACACACCGGATATCCGCCCGCCCCGGCGGCGCCTTCACAATAAAGGCTGTGTTCCTGGCCAGCGACAGATTAAACTGATATTTACTTATTTAGTTATTTTGAAAAAAATATGAACAAATCAATATTTATCAAAAAGGTGAACCTAGTTCATGGATTACTTCCCTCCAGTTAAAGGTCCACTGTGTAAGATACTGACGAAAAATTGTAAATAATATTAGAATGATTAAAATAGTTTTTGTAATTTTTGTTTTTGTTGTACGAAATAAATAACAAAAATGTGTGTCTATGGATTGAATGAGCTTGTACAGTCACAAGATGTAGTCTATTTATTATATTATTTTTGTTTCCATGGAAAAGGTGTTCTTTTAGCTGTGTTTTTCACATTATGCCACTATTTCATTCCCATTAAGAATGTTTCAAAGTAACTTGAATGCTATTTTCAATTTCGGTTGGTTTGTGTAGTAGACTTTTTACCTCCAGAAAGTTATACAGTGTTTCTTTAAAGTGAAACTTAACCCCGTCTGCTTAGTATACCTCGAGACATGAGGCATTTGTCAACACGCTCCTTTAGTCCTCCAGACTCTGCTCCTCACTCTCTCCTTTAGTCCTCCAGACTCTGCTCCTCACTCTCTCCTTTAGTCCTCCAGACTCTGCTCCTCACTCTCTCCTTTAGTCCTCCAGACTCCTCCCTCACTCTCTCCTTTAGTCCTCCAGACTCCTCCCTCACTCTCTCCTTTAGTCCTCCAGACTCCTCCCTCACTCTCTCCTTTAGTCCTCCAGACTCTGCTCCTCACTCTCTCCTTTAGTCCTCCAGACTCTGCTCCTCACTCTCTCCTTTAGTCCTCCAGACTCTGCTCCTCACTCTCTCCTTTAGTCCTCCAGACTCTGCTCCTCACTCTCTCCTTTAGTCCTCCAGACTCTGCTCCTCACTCTCTCCTTTAGTCCTCCAGACTCTGCCCCTCACTCTCTCCTTTAGTCCTCCAGACTCTGCTCCTCACTCTCTCCTTTAGTCCTCCAGACTCTGCTCCTCACTCTCTCCTTTAGTCCTCTAACTAACTACCCCCCTCCCCTCCTCCTCCTGAGTCCTCACAAATTAAATAGGCCTATAACATTTTGGGCCTGCTTCGGGCTCGGGCCTGCAAATCAAGTTAATTGGTCGGGCTCGGGCCTGGTCGGGCTTTAATACCAGCGGGCCTGGGCCGGGTCGGGCTAGATTTTTTAGGCCCGATCTTGCCTCTAGTGTGACACTGGTTCTATCTCGCACAGACATTAGATACACTATTACGATTCATTGCTGTGATTGGTTAAGCACAAATAAGGTCGGCCGCTCACCCAATCAGCTCCATGTATTTCATTAACTGTCCCACCTTTTCTCAAACACTTTCAGTGAGTTAAGTTCCAGATACTGTAAAAGAACTCAAATCAGAGTTCAACACACATCCATGTGTCCTGAGTCAGGTTAGGTTTGTGGCCAGTTTCACCTGAATCTGGATTTGATTTGATCAGTTTGTACAAACATGACCAAAAATGACTGAGAAAAGTAGATTATGCCATTTAACCTAAATATAATGATGTCATTTACTAAGTATGCTCATGTGCTTTGTGTTATTTCAACACCATAATGTAGAAATCTACAGGATTGATTTGACCAACACTGTTCAATAGAGAGCAAATGGAATGTTTCCTTTGGTTAGTTGGTTTTAAGGCCATGTGTGTCAACACTGCCATCTTGTGTGTCAATAAAGAAGTGCAATAGAAGAAGATTGACTTCACCTTGTTTTAGTCGTTGGATTGATCCTCAGCATCACCATTCCCCGGAGGACAAACGTCATTGTCACAGACTGCAGGCTGGAAACAGGCATTTGTTCTTGTCATCCATGTTTGTCATTTCATTTCTGCTGTGGACAGATTAGTCACAGATTAGTCTTGATCAATGTGCCCTTCCACTCTCAGCTGTCCCTGATCAATAAACAAACACACTTCAAATAACAGGACAAGTACTTCACCTGTCAACAAGAACCATTTTCACCACATTTGATTCACTTTTCTCGTGTTTGGAGAGGTCTGGCTCTACTTTTCAGTTGTGCTCATTTGCTCTCTTCAGTGACGGTCCAAAGCACATCCACACAGCAGCGCAACAGTATTAGAATGTTAACAACGGATTGGAATCATGATTGTAAAGCAACTACCTGCAGTGAAGCTGGAAGGAGATTCAAACAACAGTGAACCTGCCTGTTACCTGAAGGAGCCAAACTGAAGTAGAGTTTAGATCGGGCCCAAAAAATGCAGCCCGACCCAGCCCGAGCCCGCGCACGTCGTGTCCGAACCCGACCGGGACCCGAGTCAGTCTCTGTGTGTCTGAGCCCGAGCCCGAAGTGAGCCCGCCCCTCCCGCTCACTGAACTGGCATTTTAATGACAGAAACAGCTCCTATGTGTCCCATACGTTACAAAAGCGCTTCCTCCACCGCACATTTCTCTCTCTCTCTCTCTCTCTCTCTCTCTCTCTCTCTCTCTCTCTCTCTCTCTCTCTCTCTCTCTCTCTCTCTCTCTCTCTCTCTCTCTCTCTCTCTCTCTCTCTCCCTCTCCCTCTCCCCCTTTTCTCTCCGCATACATGTGCGCGCTTTCTCTTTTCCTCCTCACCTTTTCCTTTATCTACGGGGATGAAAGTGCCTTCCCTCGTTCTCCTTCCTCTTACCGGCTCCGCGCTTACACAAGTCTTCTGTCTCTCTCTCCTCGCTCCGTGGCGGTGCATCAAACTTCTTACGCCGTATAGTTGGCCACTTAAACACTCGCTTTATGTCCCCGCGGTGGTTTTGCGCTGTGTTCTGACACGGCTGTCAATCATCCCGCGGAGCGCACGTGTTCAGTGCGGCTCTGCGTCTTGGCCCGAACCCGACCAGGCCCGACAACTACGTGAGAAATGTGGGCCCAGGCCCGGCCCGAAAGTCGGGCTGGGCTCGGGCCGGGCTCGGGCTCGGGTCCAGAATCTAAACTCTAAACTGAAGGAAGATGAGCGGAAAGGGGCGTGGTCACAACTAATGACAGACAGCTGCTGCTGCAGCTTCAAGCGCAAAGGGACGATGGAAACAATGGACATTTTTACTATGGACAAACTGTGGTTCAGTATTTTAATGTGGTTTTAATTTGATTTTCTGTGCTCGCGGCAGACTATAAGGAAATAGCCTTTGGCTTTCGTTTAATCAGACGTAAATAGTGTCAAGTGAAGCAAAAATAAATAAATCAATAAATCAATAAATAAATAAATGTATTGAAGGCGCAGTTAAAGTAAATGTCTCTTTTTAGTTTCTAAAGTTTGCTTTTATGCTGTGTCTAAAGTCTGAGGCAGTAAAACTTAGCACTTAACAACACTAAATGAATGAAATTAAATAAATAAATAAATAAATAAATAATAATCAGTGTGTTTTCAACTTTAGAACTTATAAAAGCTAATTAAAATATTGCAGGACCTTATCCCAGTGCTTCTCAAACATTTTACACCAAGCCAAAACAGACTTGTCTTTCTGAGTCCGTCCTAAATCTAATTTAGATCTAGACCCGCTCTGTCCTGAACTATTCTAAGTTTAAAAACTTGCAGGTCTTGAAGACATTGCTCTGAAGGAAGATCAAATCTCACATTTATTTCTCCATTATTATTTTACTGTCTTTAATACAAATTGTCAAAGAAATCTGACAAAAATAAAAACCAGGTATGTACATTAATGACAAAGCTCGTACTTTAATTTAATAATTCTCTGATTTCCC